>CM047526.1:20211959-20249459 GCA_026122265.1 Ammodytes dubius
ACCGTCTCTCTCTCTTCACACACACACACACACACACACACACACACACACACACACACACACACACACACACACACACACACACACACACACACACACACACACACACACACACACACACACACACACCCCACACACACACACACTCACACACACAGACACACACACACTCACACACACACTCCGTCCGACCTGTCTGTCACTCCATGCTTGACGTATGAACATTATGTAATACACAACATGACATATGATAATAAGATTTATACCTTTCAGGGATGTCTCGACTTTGAATAGCGACTACAATACACATGTCCCTGGTGCTATGTTACTGGTGTAGTATATATGTATGTTTTGATCCATTCATATGTAGTAGAAACGTACAATGTATTACTGTGTTGTAAAAGCCCTACTAACGTCCCCCCTCCTACATACTCAACATGTATATACTGCATACTGTCCACTTAACCATCCATTGTGTATGTGAGGTTCGTCGGACCGTTTACACTGAATGTATACAGAAGAAGCAATAAAGAATTTAAAACTTCTGTGTCGTTTGAAAAGATGCAATGCATTGTGGGGCGGTTGAGTAGGAAAAGTAACCTATCGATCCATACACAAAATCTTCCTGTCACTCCATGCTTGACGTTATGAACATTATGTAATACACAACATGACATATGATAATAAGAATACAACATTTCTCGACTTTGAATAGCGACTACAATACACATGTCCTTGTTGCTATGTTACTGGTGTAGTATATGTATGTTTTGATCCATTATGTAGTAGAAACGTACAATGTATTACTGTGCTGTAAAAGCCCTACTAACGTCCTCCCTCCTACATACTCAACATGTATATACTGCATACTGTCTACTTAACCATCCATTGTGTATGTGAGGTTCGTCGGACCGTTTACACTGAAGTATACAGAAGAAGCAATAAAGAATTTAAAACTTCTGTGTCGTTTGAAAAGATGCAATGCATTGTGGGGCGGTTGAGTAGGAAAAGTAACCTATCGATCCATACACAAAATCTTCCTGTATGTAAGTACTCATCTGGGCATTTCTCGCCTACACAAACTTGCATACACAACCACAACATACTCAAATTGATGTCAAAATTAGTATGAGTAGGACGTTAGTAGGGCTTTTAGTATGAGTAGGACGTCAGTAGGGCTTTTAGTATGAGTAGGTCGTTAGTAGGGCTTTTAGTATGAGTAGGATGTTAGTAGGGCTTTTAGTATGAGTGGGACGTTAGTAGGGCTTTTAGTATGAGTAGGACGTTAGTAGGGCTTTTAGTATGAGTAGGGCGTTAGTAGGGCTTTTAGTATGAGTAGGGCGTTAGTAGGGCTTTTAGTATGAGTAGGACGTTAGTAGGGCTTTTAGTATGAGTGGGACATTAGTAGGGCTTTTAGTATGAGTAGGACGTTAGTAGGGCTTTTAGTACGAGTAGGACATTAGTAGGGCTTTTAGTACGAGTAGGATGTTAGTATGAGTGGGACATTAGTATGGCTTTTCGAACACAGCCTTTGATGTAAAATTTTCGATTTTCAGATTCAAACTCTGCTGCCATCTACTGTCACTACACTTTAATCATTTACTAAGGAAGTGGGGAGACACTCACCTGTGTTCCAAATCACATACTCTTTCTTTTTAACTACACTAAAGTAGGCTACAGAACTTACTTGATGATGTCATATTACACACTGCACCTTTAAGAGCATTTTTTAATAAGTTATGTAGAGATGAAGATTGAAGAAAAATCCAGAATGGTCTCTACATTTTTTCCGGAGCAGCTGTTTACAATGTATTACTTCACTTACCTTAGCTTACTTTATTGTGAAAAATCCAGCTGGCCGGAAGTCGTCTCGTCTCCTCTCTTCCCTGCAACTATCTCCAATAATATTTAAAAAAAGTAACAACACTATCAATATATATAAAACTATTTTTGAGGAGGAATGATGTTTTTTTTTTTAATATAATATTGTAGGCCTGCTGTTAATTTTTATTGTTTAATTTATATGTATGCCTATGTCTTTATGTATGTATATTAAAAATGGTATTTCCTATGCAAACAGATAATAAGATATGAGTACATTTCTTGGATTTTTTATGTATTGAGAATTGTTCGATAAAGTTCATTGAAAAAAAAAAAAAAAACTCCAATACTCAGTCAGTCCATGATGGCGGCGGGTCGCGGAGAGTTTTTCCGGAGTTTTATGACAGGTTTGGACCGGGCAAA
The DNA here is from genome assembly GCA_026122265.1 of Ammodytes dubius. Classification (NCBI taxonomy): domain Eukaryota; kingdom Metazoa; phylum Chordata; class Actinopteri; order Uranoscopiformes; family Ammodytidae; genus Ammodytes; species Ammodytes dubius. The sequence goes on from CM047526.1 coordinate 20,214,204, forward strand.
TGTGTGGTCGCCGCCCGATGAAAGGCGACCTGTTCGGGGGAGAGGAAAGCCAAGTCGGCCTGGTGGTAGCGGAGGAGACAAGAGGAGTAACACACGCCCGAAAGGGTTGTGTGTTAGCGGGCATGATTCCAGGTAAGAAGAGGGTCGTGTAGTGGAAACGAAGGCACCTGTAGCTAATACCGCACGTGCTCCTGTCAAACCAAAACATTGACAATGTAGACCTACTGCACGGGATATTGCTCTACTTATGACATCTATTGCAGCATGTCCGTCCTGGGAGAGGGATCCCTTACTCTGTCAACTCTCCCTGAGATTTCTCTTTTTTTTTGTCCCGTTAAAGGTTTTTTTTTACTGGGAGTTTTTTCTCAGCCGAGCTAAGGGCATAAGGGCAGAGGGTGTCGTACTGTATGGAATGTAAAGCCCACTGAGGCAAACGTCTATTTGTGATATTGGGCTATAGCCTACACAAATAAAACTGATTTGATTTGATTTTTTGATTAAAAAAAAATAGGATTGGAGATTGAAAGAGCTTTGCATGTTTCTATCTGACTGTATCTGTGTCTCAGCTGGCCGCCATTGGAGACGAAAGCAGAATTTCCCAAAACGAAAACGCCTTCGTCCAAAGAGAACCTTTTGGAAAGGTACGACACATCTCAACATTCTTAACATGTATCTTAAAGGTGCAGTCAGTGATTCTGGAGAACGCTTGTTGTCAAAATCACTTTTTGTCAAAATCAGTGAATATATCTCCTCATGATCTGCTGCTACTTGTCTATAAAAACAGGTCACTGATTTTTAAAATGTTTTTACTACGCCAGCTGTTGTTCCTGGGTGAGCGTATACCCATTACAAAGGCATTAAGAAAAACTATATAAAAATAGCATTCTCTGCACTGATGGTCTCGTTTGCTGTTGCATGTAATTTATGATCATCAGAGGAAAAATTAGACTGTTTCAGAAATGCAGGCAGCTTCTTAATGGCTGATCATAGAGGTGGAATATAAACAAAGGTATTTTGAGTTCTTTAAAGGAATACTTCGATACGGAACCGGCGTTCTATCATTATAAAATCGCTATTATAATATAATGAATGAGGTTTTTCTTCCCTCAGTCTTCCCTTGGCCCAGCTGTCCTGTTAATCCTAACACTACATTTTTACTATTGGATGTCACACTAGAAAAATGTAGGGTTAGACATTGAGACCATAAAACACTCTTTCTGCCTTTTCTCAGGCTAGGATGAACCGATTTCTAAGATGTTTGCACATTTATACTACATAGGATCTCAGAGTTCAATATCAATACACCTTCACATTCCCACTGGTGAAGTAGACCTTTAACCTTTTTGTCCCTTCCAGGTTGCCGCATGAGATTCTGATTAAGATCCTGTCTTTCCTGGACGTTTCCTCGCTGTGCTGCGTCAGCCACGTCAGTAAACTCTTCAACCGACTCGCCAACGATGAGTGAGTGTGACAGACAGGAGAAGCACTTTATTTTATATAGGAAAGTTAAAGCATTACCACGTTCAAAGTCACTTAAATCCCCTTTCTTCCCCATTCTGTTGCTCGGTTTTAACCTCAATAAGTTGTCCCGTCCAGGTCTACATGCCTAAATGCATTCAGCTGCTGCCACGTGATTGGCTGATTAGTTATATGTGTTAACCAGAAATGTAACCGCTGTACCTAATAATAAATAATAAATCTTTTCGATATAGAAGTGAAAACCAAACTTTTGTATTTACTTACTTACTTATAACTTACTACTGTCATTGTAGTGTCTTATAAATTACATTTAAAGTGGCGTTAAAAAGTCTTAAATTGTGTGTGTGTGTGTGTGTGTGTGTGTGTGTGTGTGTGTGTTTGTGTATAAAAACTTACTTACTACTTACTGCTGTATTTGAAGTGTCCGACTCAAAAGGTCTTAAATGTGGCTTGTAAGTCCCTGTTTCTGTCCTGATAGTGTTCTGTGGAGTCACATCTACACGTCAGAGTTTGATTTTATTTGAGTATCAAGAAACCAGACTTTTCTTTTCTTTTCTTTTTTTGCCCATCTTTCAAAATGGCCACATTCGAAATAATACATTTTTGAATTTTATGAATTTCATTATTATTATTATTTTTTAAATAGTCTGTTCTCTTGACACTCAAGCCAAAATTGTTTTAAATTGAAGGGTCTTTTCCCCTTACCTTCAATTTCGAACTGAAAACTGAAAACTTTTGTATTTACTAACGTACTTCTGTCCCGATAGTGTGCTATGGAGTCGCATCTACACGTCAGAGTTTGGGAGTCAGTCGTGGAGGCCCAAGGCAGCAGCAGTAGAGGGTGTTGGGTCAGACCAGGACCGATCCCCGGGGCGCTGGAAGAGGACGTACTTCAGGAGCATTGAGGCCCAACACCTCAACCAGTGGAAGAGACAGCTGAGAGACATCAGTCCCTGCACCGGCCTGCCCAGGCAGACTGAATGGGTGCTGAAGTAGGACCACGCTAACACACTAACACACTAACACACTACAAGCCAAATATATTGCACTTTTTTATTTATTTTTATTAGACAGTTTACACAAATATTCTCTTTTTTTGCACTTTATTGCTTAAAAATAAATAAATAATTATTTTACTTTATTATTATTATTATTATTATTATTATTATTATTATTATTATTATTATTATTATTATTATTATTATTATTATTATTATATTGTTATTATTATTATTTTATTTTTTATTTTTTTTATTTTTTTTACAATTTTTGGAGGGACAGAGACAGAATCCCCAGAAATGTTTCAGTTGTTAAATTTCTTTGTATTTCTCAGTATGGCAGGCAGCGTTTACAACCTGTGCAATACATTGTGGTGTTTATCCCCCTCTCTCTCTCCCTCTCTCTCTCTACCCCCCCCCACCTTCCCTCCCTCTCTCTCCCCCCCCAGGAACCTGAATGTGTGCTGGGAGCTGACGGTGAGTGACAGCTACGGGCGGGAGGCGACCATGGAGCAGAGCAAAGTCTATTTCTTTGAGTCTTCTGCGATGGTGCGTTGGAGCGGAGGAAGCTTCCCTCTGTACCATCACATCAACAGCATCCAGGTCCACGGGGTCCGCAGGGAGCCGCTACACAGCCCCAGAGACAGACAGTAAGTAAGGGCACACTTTACCTGCCTGTCTGTCTGTCTGTCTGTCTGTCTGTCTGTCTGTCTGTCTGTCTGTCTGTCTGTCTGTCTGTCTGTCTGTCTGTCTGTCTGTCTGTCTGTCTGTCTGTCTGTCTGTCTGTCTGTCTGTCTGTCTGTCTGTCTGTCTCTCTGTCTGTCTGTCTGTCTGTCTGTCTGTCTCTCTTCGCAAGGAGCCACAACACAGCCCTAGAGACAGCAAGTAAGTAAGTGCACACTTTACCTGCCTTTCCTCTGTCTGTCTGTCTGTCTGTCTGTCTGTCTGTCTGTCTGTCTGTCCGTCTGTCTTTCTCTTTCTCTCTCTCTCTTCCCCCTCCCTCTCCCTCTCTCCCTCTTTCCTCCCTCTCTCTGTCTCTTCCCCCTTCCTCTCCCATCCCTCTCTCGCTCTCTCCCCTTCAATTCAAATTCAAAAAGGAGGAAAGTTTAAAAAAACGATATTAGCAAAGCATCAAATATAATTCAATAAGTCCAAATATTCAGAGACCAAATATAGATCTCTCTCCCTCTCTCCCCTCCCTCTCTCTCCCTCCCTCTCTCTCTCTCTCCCTCTCCCCCCTCTCTCTCTCTCCCTCCCTCCCTCTCTCTCCCCCCTCTCTCTCCCCCTCCCTCCCTCTCTCTCCCTCTCCCTCCCTCCCTCTCTCTCCCTCCCTCTCTCTCCCTCCCTCTCTCCCTCTCTCCCCTCTCTCTCTCTCCTCTCTCCCTCTCCCTCCTCTCCCTCCCTCTCTCTCTCCCTCTCTCTCTCTCCCCCTCTCTCTCTCTCTCCCTCCCCCCTCTCTCCTCTCCCTCCCCTCCCTCTCTCCCTCCCTCTCCTCCCCCTCCCTCCTCTCTCTCTCCTCTCCTCTCCCCTCCTCCTCTCCCTCTCCCCTCCCTCCCCCCCTCTCCCCCTCCCTCCCTCCCTCCTCCCTCTCTCCCTCCCTCTCCCTCCCCTCCCCACCCCTCCCTCCCCCCCTCTCTCCCTCCCCACCAGGCCTTGCTGGCGCTCCTGATTTCTAAGTTGGACGTAAAGACTTTTCCGGCCGCTGCGTCGGCAAAGACCGTGTGCTGAAACTGATGCAGCTGAACTCTGGCTTCAGCGTAGGAGTGTGGAGGGTGAGTCAACGGTAAACTGTGCTTATGTGTGTGTGTGTGTGTGTGTGGTGTGTGTGTGTGTGTGTGTGTGTGTGTGTGTGTTTTTGTAGCCTGGTGCTACCAGACCATCGTACTTCATTTAATTTGTACAGAAGGTCTGGAATCGCTCAATTGACAAACGTTAACTCACTTGAAGGTGGGTGTCTGTTGAAGTTTAAAACTATTGGATCTGCCCAGTGCCACTCTGGATCTGCCAACCAATGACAACAAAACAACATTTAAGATTAATGAAAATAAAAAAACGTAGGACTGTCAAAAGCTCAACTTGTGTTAAAGGTCAATGCAAAAAGGTGACGGTTTGGTGACAAAACCATAACTTTATGCTTTACTACCTTGTGGAAGCAGTTTGTTTAGCACTGCGATATATGTTTTTATATATTAATATGTACAAACACTGGCACAATTTTAGCTGATCATACATTGGTAAGAATGCTGTTTGAACGTTTGTGTATGACTGTTTTTAGCTCATTTTAATCTTGTTGTTCATTGTATAATTTTCTATAATTTTTTTTTAATGCAAAACCTTTTTTTTAATTTTTTAATTATTTCATCAAATTAAAATCTAATATCGGCCTGAACAGAAGTCAAAATGTGCTGTGTGTGTGTGTGTGTGTGTTTTTGCTTGCTTGTGTGTGTGTGTGTGTGTGTGTGTGTGTGTGTGTGAGCGTGTTTTGCTTGTGTGTGTGTGTGTGTGTGTGTGTGTGTGTGTGTGTGTGTGTGTGTGTGTGTGTGTGTGTGTGTGTAGGGTACGAGTGGCGTGGCTTTCATCATGGTCAGTCTGCATTTCCACAGGCTGGTGGAGAGAAGTCTGCTGGGCTCTCCTGTCTGGTGCGTTCACTTCATTAAAGCTACAGTGTGTAGTTTGTCCCATTGTTCTGTTTGTGTGCACGGTGTGTGCCTGCTGTTATCGTTCGTCTCTTTGTTGTTGTGCTAGTCTATTCTGTAAAAAAAATGTGCTACGAGGAACTTTTTAAAATGTTCCTCTGATGATCATAAATTACATTTAACAGCAAACGAGACCATCAGTGCAAAGAATGTTTTTTTTTTTTAATATAGTTTTTCTTAATGCCTTTGTCATGGGTATACGCTCACCCAGTAACAACAGCTGGTGTGGTAAAAACACTACCGCTTTTGTCCAAAGGGGGCGCTAGAATGAACACAAACTGAAAGTTCCTTGGAGCACCTTTTCAATGAAAAGAGAAAAAAAAAATTGTTAAACAGACCTGGTTGAAATGGCATGTAATATTCAATAGTATGTTTTAATTTGTGTATATAAAAGCTTGAAAATACATATTTTTTTCTGCCTTTTAAATCTACATAGGAGCAGGGTGCTGAGGCCGCCATGTTTCTATAATGTTTAGGGCTCCCTCTGCTGTTCACTGCACATCACTGAAGCTTAATTAACCCTGTTGATAACATGTGTACTGTATACAAACAGTTAATGATTTTTCCTCCCTCTCTCTCTCTCTCTCTCTCTCTCCCTCCCTCTCTCCTTCTCCCTCTCTCCTCCTCCCTCTCTCTCTCCCTCTCTCTCTACCCCCCACCTTCCCTCCCTCTCTCTCTCTCTCTCTCTCTCTCTCTCTCTACCCCCCCACCTTCCCTCCCTCTCTTATGTAGTATACAAACAGTTGATTTTTTTTTTTTTTTTTGGACATGTCAAAAGTAAAACCTCAGAGTCAGAAATAAAATTAAAGCCGGAATATCAATACAATGGAATTCTGTTTCAAAGTTTAAAAATTAAAATATTGTTTAATAATAAATCATTTTAGATTGTATAAATAAATAAATAAATATTACAAGTAAAATAATTAACAATAAAATAATATGAAAAAAAAATATATATAAAAATTAAGCATAAATAATAATACAAAAATATATATAAGTAAAATAATTAACAATTAAATAATGTAAGAAAAAAAATATATATAATAAAAATAATAATAATAAATAAAATGAAAATAAATAAATACATTTCTTGTGGTTTTTTGTCCCTCGCTGCAGCCCGTACTCTGAGCCCGTTGACATTCCGCCGGTGGATGACTCGGACCCTGAGTTTGGTCTCCATGGTTACGCTCTGCACTTCGTCCTTCACAACACGGGAACCGAGATCATGTCAGGAACCTTCAGCCAGCTGTCCTGTCGCAGAGGTAACTCCAAGGATGCATTCCAATACCCATACTTCACTAGAATCCCTACTATTTAGTATGCCAGGAAAAGATTTAGGATGTCCCAATACGTGCAGGTCAATTGTAGTATGCTGAAAATACATCAATGCCCCACTAACTCCAATAGCATTTTGGAGTATTCGTCTTTATTCTTGACATTTATAAAAAAAAAAAATCTTCCTTATCTGATTTTGTTTTCTCTCCTGTCTGTGGCCCTAAAACTCTTCTGTTCTTTAGTATGTAGTGTAGTAAAAAGACTAAAACTCTTCTGTACTTTAGTATGTAGTGTAGTAAAAAGAAAGAGTATGTGATTTGGAACGCAGGGCAAGTTCTTCATTTACACTTTGTCTGTATCTGTGTCTCTGTCTGTCTGTCTGTCTCTCTTTGTGTGTCTCTCTGTCTCTCTTTGTGTGTCTGTGTCTGTCTGTCTGTCTTTGTGTGATTTCTGCCCTCAGCTCAGATCCGTCATGGCCTGGTGCAGCTGAAGGTGATTGACCGGTTGGTCTTGTCCCAGCACAGACCTCTGTCGGGCAGCATCAAGCAGACCTGGAAGGTTGAGTCTCTGGAGGGCGCCGTGGAGGTACACCACATTACGTCTGTCTGTCTGTCTGTGTGTCTGTGTGTCTGTCTGTGTGACTGTCTGTGTGTCTATCTATCTATCTATCTATCTATCTATCTATCTATCTATCTATCTATCTATCTATCTATCTATCTATCTATCTATCTATCTATCTATCTATCTATCTATCTATCTATCTATCTATCTATCTATCTATCTATCTATCTATCTATATATAGACTATAATGGCGGCGGCGGAGGTGCGTGCTGCTGGTGGAGGCTCTGCTTGCCCTCGCTCAAAACCTGAAATCTACAAAACGGATTGTGGGAAGGTGATAGTGGAAGATGAATTGTTGAATTTTATTGTGGTTAAAATGAACACATTAAGCCACGATGAAATTGTTTTACTGACAACAAACAACTTTTCATCTGAGTGGATTGAGGAGTCCAAGCGGCTGTTGTTTGACTTATGCCCGAATACAACGCAACGCTGTGTCGCACACAAAGGCTCACAGAAGGACACGAATAATATCAAGGCCTGCATGAAGTTACTTAATGAGTGCGGTGAAGATATTCCACGTTTTGTTTCACATTACTTGGATGAACTGCCACCTGTCGGGTTTGGCAATATGGACGTCTCGGCTCTGCTTAGCCGAGTGGAGCAGCTGAGCCAACAAGTCTCTGGCCTGAGAAAGGCATTGGATACTCAGGCAGATGTGAGTGAGAACTTGGGGACAATTGTTACGGCCATGGATCGCCGAGTGGCAGCGGTGGAGACGCACCGTACATCGGACTACGACCCTGGGCCTGCTGGCACCGTGCGGGGGCTATCGGCCCCCGTGCGCCCTGAGGAGTCAACAACGTCTCCAACTGTTAAGTCGCGTCTCCTGGGACTGAATAGGCATACCGGCGAGATCGCCAGCACCTCACGGGTAGACTGGAAGGGGCTGGTGGGCTCCACTCAACAGCAGGAGCTACTGGATGTGGAAGTCACATCGCCACGATCACAGCCACAGTCCCCACAGTGGAGCGCTGCTGTGAAAAAAGGTCGCAAAAAGTTGGGGTCCCTTAAAGCAAATGTGCCACCGAAACCCCGCAACAAGCCAGCTCACTTTAAACGTGAGCAAAGGAATGATGGAATAATTGGAACTGGCACTGAGAGTAACATTGGAGTGGTGAAAACAAAGCTGGTGAATGTGTTTGCCACTAGGTTTTCTCCCACTCTGGATGCAGACACGCTGCGTGACTATTTAACGGAGAAGTTGGAGGCTAAAACAGTGACGTGTCGAAAGATCGAGTCGGCCCACAGCAGGTATGGCTCTTTTCACATCACCGCTGAATGTAACAATGTTGCTGATATGTATGATCCAAAACTCTGGCCCGAGGGGACTTATGTTCGCCGCTATTATGAGGCCCGTGTACCCAAGGTTGTTGGTGAGGGGGGGAGTGAACTGAATTGCCATGGTACACCTGTAGCTCCACACGAGAGCCGGTCTGCATTAGTAGCTGCTGGGATATGAATGAACCTTACTATGAACATCTGTGTCGTATCTTACAATGCGCGTGGACTGCGTGTTGGCCACAGTGAAACTGATAAATCACGCCGTGTTGTTGTGGACAAACTGATGGAGAGATGTGACATTTTGTGTGTTCAGGAGACGTTCCTGGCTAAACAAGACCTGGGAGGACTAAATTCTATACATAGGGACTTTCATGGGGCAGGTGAATCAACAACTGACTTGAGCGCTAAAGTCGTCCGGGGGAGGATCCCAGGGGGCGTGGCCACCATGTGGAATAAAAAATATGACCAGTTGGTTAATGTTATACGACTGGGAGTTGACTGGGCAATTGGAATTGAGCTGTGTTGTAATGATAAGAAAATAATGATTTTAAATGTCTATACGCCATATGAGTGCATGAAAAATGAGGATGAGTACCTCAGTAGATTGGCATTTATCATGTCTTTTATTCAGGACAATCCTTCTACCTGCATATATGTTATTGGTGACATGAATGCTGATGTAACTGATGCCAACTCTTTATTTGGTAAACATTTGGCTCAGTTTAGTTCAGACAGTGGATTGATTTTATCAAGTAAATTACTATTGCCAAATGATAGTTATACCTATATCAGCGAGGCCTGGCACTCTACTTCGTGGCTAGATCACTGCCTTTGTACAGTGGATGCCCATGACTCCATTGACATTATGAAGATTGACTATGATTTGGCTACTACGGACCATATACCCTTTCACATGGTCTTGAACACTGGCAATTTACCCGTGTTGTTGCCTGTGGATAAAGGCATTGATGTAAGAAAAATAGATTGGACGAAACTGTCTAGCACAGATCTCAATAAATATGTTAGTGATACTGATGCTTTGCTGTGTAATATTCAGGTACCAAGAGATGCCTTATGGTGTCGGGATATGAACTGTAAAGATGATCAACATTGTAAAGAGTTATGTTCTTTGTATGAAGCAATTGTGGAGTCTCTTAAAATTTCGAGCAGGCCACTATATAAACATAGGACTAAAGTGTTCAATGCTAAGCCAGGTTGGAAGGACCATGTAGAAGAGCTCCATGCAGAGGCCCGAAATGCTTTTAAAGAATGGGCTGAGTCAGGCAAAAGCAGGCATGGCCCTTTATTTGAAAATAAAAAATGCACTAATGCTAGATTTAAAAATGCACTTCGCTATATCAAAAGAAATGAAAACACTATGAGGTCAGATTCACTGGCAAGGAAGATGCAAAAAAATAATGTTAATGACTTCTGGAAAGAAATAAAAACTATTAATAATTGCAAAAAATCTCTTCCATCTAATATAGATGGTGTGAGTGGTCCTGATGAAATTTCACAGTTATGGCGGAAACAATACTATGAACTGTTAAACTGTGTAAAAGGTAATATGTTTGTAGTGGATAGTGTAGATTTTAATGATGATGTTATTGTCACTGCTGCTGAAGTCCATGAAGCAATATTGAAGTTAAGAGATAATAAGGCCTGTGGTCAGGATGATATTACAGCTGAACATGTTAAACTTGCCAGTAAGAAACTATACCCTCTGGTGGCTCTTTGTTACACAGGCCTTTTTGTTCATGGAGTGTTACCAGATTCTATGCTCTCTGTTGTGCTAGTACCAGTGATAAAAGATAAAGTGGGGAAGCTAAACAGCTCTGATAATTACAGGCCAATAGCTTTGGCCAGTGTCATGTCCAAAGTGCTGGAGACAGTTCTACTGAGTAGACTTGAGAGGTATGTCCTGTCTACTGACCACCAATTTGGTTTTAAAAGAAAGCATGGTACTGATTTATGTATTTTTGCACTAAAGGAAATTTTAGATAAATATAATAGGCAAAATTCCACAATGTTCATGTGTTTTATTGATGCTTCTAAAGCTTTTGATCGTGTTAATCATGGGAAATTGTTTTTAAAATTGTCTAAAAGTGGGGTCCCTGGTTTTTTAATTAGAATCTTGGTCTATTGGTACTCGCATCAGGCAATGAGGGTGAGATGGGGGAGTGTAACATCTGATCCCTTCCATGTTACCAATGGTGTTCGCCAGGGCGGAATTTTGTCTCCTTTTCTTTTTAATATGTATATGAATGACTTGTCTTTGATTTTAAATGCATCTGGTACAGGCTGTAGGATTGGGGACTCACTCATTAACCACCTTATGTACGCAGATGATCTGGTCATCTTTAGCCCATATAGTGCTGGTCTACAACAGCTTCTGAGAGTATGCACACAGTATGGTGATGATTTTGACATAAAATACAACGCAAAAAAGAGTAAGATCATGATTGTCAGAAGCAGAGGAGACAGACAGTCAACCTTCCCTGACTTCTATCTGTCTGGCACTGCACTCAGTGTGTGCAGTGAAATTACATACTTGGGCCATATTATGTCAAATGACCTGTCTGATGACAAGGATATCTATAGGCAGCGTCGGAAGCTGTATGCACAAGCGAACATGCTCTGCCGTAAGTTTAGTATGTGCTCTGTACCTGTCAAAATCTCACTCTTTAGAGCGTATTGTACGCCGCTGTATACTGCCCACCTGTGGTGTCGTTATAAACAAGGCAGCATTAGAAAGCTTACAGTGGCCTATAATGATAGCATGAGGCTACTGCTGAGAGCTCCAAGAAGCTTCAGTGCAAGCCAAATGTTTGTAAGTGTTGGGGTCCCTACCTGCTCTGCTGTGTTACGTGGCCTGATGTATGGATTTATGTGTAGGGCATCTGAGTCTGAAAATAACTTAATTGCAGTTTTGGCCAACCCTCTATGCAGTTCGGTCAGATTTTCTTCCAGACTGTGGAACCATTGGCGATCATGTCTGTATGCTTGGCACTGAATATTGTGAAAGGCTGTGTATTTTTTACTCTGTGTTTGTGTATTTGTTTATGTTGTTTGTGTTGATATGGATCCCCCTGGGTCTGAAATAAAGAATTATATATATATATCTATCTATCTATCTATCTATCTATCTGTGTTTGTCTCTCTCTCTCTGTCTGTCTGTCTGTCTGTGTGTCTGTCTGTCTGTGTGTCTGTCTGTCTGTGTGTCTGTCTGTCTGTCTGTCTGTCTGTCTGTGTGTCTGTCTGTTTACTCAGCAATGTCTGTTTCGTTTTGCCTCAGTTGTTGTGGTAAAAAAAAAAAAGCAAGTATCACATCCCTTTTTCTTCTAATTTCTCTTTTCTAATGAATTAAATGGTTCTAATGGGTTCTAATGGGTTCTAGTGGTTTTAAACGGTTGTTGTCTTTTCCACCACATTAGAACAGCTGCATCATAACGCTGACTCTTCTGGACGAGTTTCAAAAGCCGTTCTGGTGTGTGAGCGCTCCGGCCGGCCTGTCCCGAGCCAAGAGGAGCCTGTCTCTGGACTACAGCGGGGAGCAGTTTGTCATGGAGCACCGGGAGGCGGACGGCCAGGTGAAGATGGCGCTGGTCTGGCTGAAAGAGCAGAAGCAGTTCTTCATCATCGGTCTCACCGTCTGCGTGTCCGTCCGCAAAGTCAACCGGCACTTCAGCAGGACGTACTAGAGGAGAAATGGGACCGCACGGAATTTTGATTTATGATTTTTTTTTTTTTTTTTTTTTATATACATTTAAAATATAAATATATATTTTTACAGATTTAAAGGTAGATGGTTTTTTGTTGACGTATTATATATATTTTTTTTTATCAAAATGAGAGAGTATTTTCCTCTAAGCTAAACGGGACCGCACGCAATTTTGATTTACGATTTCTATTTTTACGGCTCTCGACCATAGTACATGTTATGGAGCACAACGCATTAAAATAATAATTAATAATAAATTTTATTAATTTATTTTTCCTTTTGAATTTTGATGTGATGTTTGTTGACGATTTACTTTTTTTTTTTAATCAAAATGAGAGAATATTTCCTCATGATCCGCTACCTGTCTGTACTGTGTGTGTGCTGAAGAAGTAAATAATCCAGTGTTAATACACATTAAACTTTATTTTGTTTATTATAATACGAAAATCAAATTAATTTTTTATGTTTTGATGCTTGAATGGTATTTGCTTGGTCTGGATTTAGTAGACCTCCGGGTATTTCTAACCATCCTAAATCTGGCCTCAAGAATCGGTACATCCTAAATCTTTTTTCTACCAAACTAAATAGCAGAACGTATATGTGATTTGGAACGCAGGGTTAGTTGAGATTATTCCCAACCCTCTGTCCGCTCCAACAGACACATCGGTAGAATAATTCCGGGTTTTCCAGCAGTTTCCTCGTCACAGCTCCGGCGTTTATCGTTTCAGGATTCAGAGTCACGTCTGCTGCAAACTGCTGGACCGGCTTTCTCTCAAAGTCTTCTTTCAGAACATCACAATCAACTGGAATTTGACCTAAAACAAGACAGAGACAGACACAGTATTATTACTATCATTATGTTCAACCTAACTTTAATAAATAAATAAAAAATGGTGAGGTTTGTATTTATTTAATTGCTAGAATTCCTTAAAAATTAAGATATAGCCTACATTTATAAATTGTTATTTTTAAAAATAATTTCAATTAACCAGCATAATACCTAATTGAGATTAAAAATATATTTTACAAGAGTAGGCCTACTATCCTGGCCAGTAAGATACACCACGTTGTAAATGTATGGTTAAAATATGAAAATGGGTGGATCAAATATTTACAAATATAAAATGTATATTAGCCCATTTACTTTAAAAAAAATCAAATGCATAGTTTGTTTGGTGTGTAGCCTACACATGAGCCAGCACGTGTAGTCTGCTCTACAACCTAGCTTTTTAGCAGTAGGAAATGTCAATCAATGCTGTGCTTTAATTTGATTGGATTGTTTTAAATCTGATAGCCAATCGAAGTTCACTTTCATGTAGATGTGTCGTGTGTGGGGCTTTTCTGGTAATCACGAAAGGAAATTATCATGGACAACAAGATCATTAAAGTTGTAGCTGCTGCTGACGACCAGTTATCCTCTCGTTTGGACTATCATGACGTACCCGAGGTAAATGTGTGCGTGTGTATTTATATATTATGACTGAATGTTTAAACTGTAAAAAACATGCTATGTTGCTAATCGCGAGTAGCCATTGGCCCGTTAGCATTAGCATAATGACTGTTAGCTTTGTTTTCAGATGTAAGCTTTGTTTAATTGGTTAGGGATGGACGGGTGTCTTTAATATTTAAACGGTAGGAATAGTACTATTTTTACCGAGTATTGCTTATTGATTCGCTACTTTAAAAACTTTACACGGCGCTGATTTCTCTTATATAAGCTGCTCACTGTTGCTATGGGTAACAGGCTGTTGCTATGGACATCATTTTGATCGCTCGCCTCTAAATAAATCCGCTGACAAACGTCTACAAACAGTTACTGCTACTCCAAAAAACAATTAAATATATTTACTTTGAATGTGTGTGGAGAGCAGGGCATTTAAGAGTCATGGTTAATGTCTGAAATGACTCCAGTCAAGACCACGTGAGAAGGTTTGACCACAGTAACACCCTAACCCTACTGTTGAGATGGGTGACATTCGGACCATAATGGATTATTTTCTGCACTATAAACAATCAAAGCATTTCTAAATCATTAACACCACATTTAAATCAATATTTAGCTTCAATTAATTATTCAATTTATAGTTAGTTAGTAGGGAATTGTAATGCAAACGGGTCATTCTCTATACATTATAAAGAACTGATAATGTACAGAGGTTTTAGACACTGCAGTATGTTTAAATTAGTAACCCCATGGCCAGTTTAATAGCAGGTTTCGGCACCAATCCCAAGATGAGACAAACTAATGTTAGATCTTTGTACAATGACATTTAGACTTGTTTCTAAGCGGGCTTATCTGATTCAGGAGACGGACGTTTGTGGCTGAAAGAAAGAGAGAGAAAGGAGACACACACCGAGAGAGAGAGAGAGACACAGAGAGAGAGAGAGAGAGACACACACACACACACACACCGAGAGAGAGAGAGACACAGAGAGAGAGACACACACAGAGAGAGAGAGAGAGAGAGAGAGAGAGAGAGAGAGAGAGAGAGAGAGAGAGAGAGAGAAGAGAGAGAGAGAGAGAGAGCGAGACACAAACCGAGAGAGAGAGAGACACAGAGCGAGAGAGAGAGAGACACAGAGCGAGAGAGAGACACAGAGAGAGAGAGAGAGAGAGAGGACCAGTAAAACTCCTGTGGACCACTGTTGGAGCTGTTTCCCTCTCGCTGGTATGCTGCTGACCCAGACTGTTGATGCTGTTACTTCTGCTCTGCGCCGGCCTTCCCACTGCCGTTTGGAATATGACCAGGATTCGTGAGTACTGAATGATTTGCACGTGCCTTTTTATTTTGCGCACGTGTAAATATTAAAGGGGCAGTTGCAGTTTTTAGGCAATCAAGCAGAAAAGCTACGACTCAGGCCTTCAATGGGGGTTTTGTTTATTATTTGTGTATGTACCGCTGAGTTGAAATGTGTATAAAAGTGTGGGCCCATTGTAGTATATTGATTTTTCACATTTTAAAGGTGTTATGCATGATAACACAGCATAGAGGTAACCAGTAAATATTTAAAAGAGATTTAAAATGAAATAAACTCATTTTGAATGAGTAATTTATTTTTATTTTTATGTAGGTGTAGTGGTTAGAGCGCCATATCTTGACTTGTTAATGTGATGTTTAAATTATTTGACAAGTCCGACTGTGTTGAAATTTGCGCCGCTTCGCCTCGGTTGACAATGACATAGCCCGATAGCCGCCATTTTGTATACGCGCTTCTTGTCTTTCAAGCCCAACCCCAGATGCGAGTTCCAATCCTTCTGGACGTAAAAAAAATAAAGAAGAAAAAGGACAAAGAGTAGAAAAAAAGCAAGACAGTGGTAAGTTGAGAAGATAATAACCATTAAATATTTTACTAAATGAATCAATGCTGCTAGTCTAGCCTTTACTGTTGGATAGAGACACGTGTGTAATGTTATTTCAAGTAGCTTCTCATTGTTTCTTTTGTTTACTTTGACGCTTAACATTGACGTTACCGAGTCGAGTGCGCGCAGAGTCAAAGACGGGACATCGACGGTCAGCTTGTTAGCTTAGCTTAACTTGCAAACTTAAGGAACATAGAAGCTAGAAGTTAAAGTATGTACACTTTATAATTAGTCAGTTTGGTGTTGGTCATTTTTACCGAAATAAACGTGGTCATATCTATGAGTAATGTTTAATCTGCCGTTTTAAAGGACACTAGTAATGGAGTGATTCGGAGGCGAAAATACACTTACTGAGACAATCCTTTTTCTGTAGCCTAGTCAACTGATGAAAGCTGTATCCGACCAAGCTTAGGCTACTGTCAAGCTATTAGTTATGAAATTTTGATGCAAAGGGTTAGGGTTAGGGTTACAACAATACGCATTAGTAATTTATTTGTCCACATTTCTCTGTTTAAATGATTGTGCTGTTTGCAGTGTGGCAAGTGTATTTTATTGTATTTTACATATAGTGTAGGCCTAGTGGTTTAATGATACTGACGTTTTTTTATGCTGTAAATGTAAAAAACCTAAGTAGCCCATAGTGCAGGCTCCAGCACGTAAGGTTAATCTTCTGTATTGGAACTATTTTAAATGATATTGTCCGTATCAAATGAAATGTTAAACATAAACAATGAATTGTAAAAGCAATACCCAAGAAGAAAATTAAAAAGTTGAATTTGAGGAAATTTAATTCTATAATGTGAGCGCCTTTTTTAATTGACGTTATTAACATGTGACTGTTATAAGAATAAATGTATTATCTTTTCCCCAGGATCATTACTTAGGTTTCTGGCTTCAGCAGCAAAAGAGAGGGAAAGGTGCCCCCTCCACAGGCTGATAAAGGTAACTGTTCAGTATTACACGTTTAATTGTTTATACTGTATAAGCATTGCACTTGAGAGATTCCTTGTGACATGATATGCTATGATATGCTATGTTTATTTTTTGGTATTTTAACAGACAACACGTCTCCTGCCTGTCTTGACCAGGATGATACAACACCAACACTGGAAGATCAGGCACCTTTCCAACTGCCTAAACCGATATCTGTGAGTTAAATTTTTCTTAAACTGTAGAATTTTTATTCACTTTATATGCTGACGAAAGCAGAAAACCATTGATAGAATAAAGAACTACAGTATTAGTTGATTGACAATATGTCAGAGCAGCTGATATGTCAGGTTAAGATGCTGAAACATCTACAGACACACACACATGCACATTTATTTATCACAAATCCCAGCTTTTTGTGCGGCTATTTCATTGCAGAAGCTCACGTTGGGATTGCAAATAGATTAATTGTGCAGCACCACTGCTGACAGGCGAGACATTCGGTCGGTAGTTAAGGCTTGCGTAGCCTAGGCGACTAAACCCTGCCTTATATTTACCTTCCCCTCAACTTACCTTTTGGTTCCGGGCAGTTATTTTCTAAACTCTGAACCAGATCATTCCTGCTGATCTTCTCCAAGACCTTCATGGTTTCCTTCATAGCTCCAGCGCCGCCATATTTCTGTGCCATTAGATCCACCGTGTCCTGCCTGTCTGCCTTCTCTAGCTGAGCAGCTGAGATGCCCGAGTCATCTTCCAGTATGTCATCCTGCTTGAGGAGCCACTTGAATTTCTTGAATTCGTCTTCTTTTAATTTCTGCAGAGCTTTCCAGAGCTCCTCTGAAAGTTTCACCATTTTGGCTCCCTGGTTAAAAAATTAATCATAATATACAGTATATTATATCTAATCACTGTATTTTTGGTAACTTGGTTGAAGCCCAATGTAAACATAACATCGACATACTGTATTATCCACTGACCTCCTAAGAGAAATATCTATGTCTTTAGCTGCTAAATGCTCCACTATTTTCACCAGCTTTAGTCTCTACCTGATTCTGAAACTAAGAGTGGTCAAGTATGAGGGACTGTCTAATATATCTCTTTAAACAATAAATACAGAAATATGTATTTCCCCAAAAAGTTGTAATGCAACTCACCGAGCAGAATTCAGCCGTGAATTCTTCAAACGTAGAAGGATGATTGATAGAGTTAAGAGATTCCAGATAATACTGGATGTTGTCTTAATCTAAGCTTCCTCTTCTTGCGATTACATTTTCAGTAAACCCCCCACAAAGCGACCACTTCTCATCATATTTTGGTTTGTACAGCTCGCGGCCCTTTACTGTTTATTGCCACAAAGGTAAAGTTCCCCATTTAAACAGACTATACGTGAGCAAAGGCCCAAAGCATCAGACTAGCTCATAGAAAAAAACACTCACATGTTGGGAGATATACTTCCTTCTGCTTCCTTCAATTTAGTTATTACTTTGGTTCCGAGGCCAAGGGTCAGAGTCAGTCTAATGTCTACATCTCATCCTTAAATAGTCATACCCTTTTGTGATTTTCTCTACTTATGACATATATTGCAGGATGTCCGTCCTGGGAGAGGGATTCCTTACTCTGTCAACTCTCCCTGAGATTTCTCTATTTTTTAATCCTGATAAATGTTTTTTTTACTGGGAGTTTTTTCTCAGCCGAGCTAAGGGTCTAAGGGCAGAGAGTGTCATACTGTATGGAATCTTAGGCCGACTGAGGCAAATGTCTATTTGTGATAGTGGGCTATACAAATAAAACTGATTTGATTTGATTCATAAAAATCAAAGTGTCAGCTACAGTGCACTATCGCTCGCTTTCACACTGACACGGTGTTGATCCTGGTTCGGTTCTGGAGTCTCATAACCTTGATGGTCTCTGTAGAACCAGCTACACTTCATACCAGTTTAAGAAAACCAAATCTAACCAAATTCGTCATGGTCTTGGTCTTTCTTGTGCTGCTCTCTAACTTCTCCTGGAAGTTGGTTGATGCACATATCCACCAAACCTTTAGTTTCCTTGGCAGATCACTGCAACTTTTGAGTTTAAAAACAATCTTAGAAGACAGCAGGACAGGATTAGATGTATGGCTCACTCGTTGTACATAGCACAAACTCAAGAGTTACAAAATGCATTAAAGTCTATTGCAGCCTATTCCTTTCTGTTGTATTTGTAACTTGGACCTGTAAACATTGTAAACAAACTTAATTTAAATTTAAATTAACCATTACACACTAATCAACTGTTCTAAAGTTTATTTGAAAGCCTAATACCACCTGTTTCAAAGCCGATGTTCAATTATCGAAAATGCTTCTAATTGAACATAAACATACAACTCACCAAACAAAGTTTTCTGAGTTGCATTTTATTTTTTCAGTTTATGTGTTATACATTATCCAGTCACCTTTTTAAGATATTTCAAAAATATACTCTTGATGTTCCAATCTAAGGAGTAAAGAATTTTTCACAAACAAAATAAACACTAAGTTTGTCAATTTATTTGAAACTTTAAATAATTTTTTTTGTGTATTAGAGTGATTATTTTATTTTAAATGACAAACATCAAAAAAACAAGTCAAAATGTCATGGAACATTTATTTTACTTGTAACGCGAGAAAAAACATTACATTTTAATGATTACATTTAATGAAATAAAATTGCTATTTAAAATTGGTCCAGACAGGTGAAATTTTCAACAACTTAAATCAAAAGCCTGTTTTCCTGCAGTTTGCAAACATCACAAAGCATAACTTTCCAAAGGTCCTTGTATTTAATCGATCAATCCATCAGTCAACTTAATTTCATTTTAAAACACATTTACATTCACATTTGACAAATCTTAACAGATAATAAAGAAATACATTTTCAAGCAGTTTAGGTGAAGCCACTTGTATGTTACAAAGCTGGGAAGGGGATACAGCAAAAAATAAATGAAACAATGCAAATATTAACCAAAATTTGAAATATGTATAGTACAACCATGCCATTTACACATATTCTATTTAAAAGTCCCTCTTCAGTTTTTGATCACTTTAAAATGTGTCCTTACTTTAATTGTTGCCTTTTTAGAGTTACAAGTGAAAGTGAAGGTTCTCAGGGATATGAACGTGTGTTTACACTGTACTTTAACAACTCCCTCAGTCTGGTGTTACAGCGGAGTTTAAAAAAACATTATTATTATTATTATTATTATTGCAGTTTGATATTTTACCTGGCACATTACTGCCACCACCTGTTAATGAGGGGAATCATGTTAAACTCAGGGATGTCACTGCATATCCTACATTTTATTTAATAGACATTGCAATCTGCAGGAATACCTTGTAAATTACAAGAAAAAGAAAATAAAAAGTCAGACGTCTACCATCAAAACTGGGTAAAAATAACAGTGTATACTTTCAACTGAGACAATATAGTTCTTTATTATCCTTAACGATATTGTAGATTTGTCTTGGTGACCTCATGTTATTCACAGCTCAACTCTGACCATCTTTAAACTTAACTTGTAAGTTTTAGAATCTTGAGTAAAAGTGTAATCAACTAGAATAACTGAAAACACCTTAAAGTATGATTAATCTTTCACATTGACAGGAGAGATGATCAGAGGGGCAGAGTTTCTACCTTTGTCATTAAGACCAGGACTGAAGTATGGATAAAGTTTAGTGAAGGAACAACCGGTAAAGGAGTAGAGAAGATCTGCAGTATCTACATCATAAAAGGAGACCAGACCCTCCTCATAGTCCACAAACACTCCAATCTTCTCAGGAGGCGACTTCAGAGAGAGAGGGACAGACGGACTGTCCTTAGCTTTGTAGTCATCCCCATTCTTCAACCTGATTGTCCAGAAACCTTTTTCAGGGACCAGTGTGATTGATCCCTTCCTGTTAATCGACTCTTTGGCGACTCCTAAGCTCCACTTAGTCTTCCCTTTAACCTGTACCTCAAAGTAAAATTTTCCTTTATTGAAACCCTGCTTTCCTAAGATGTTTGCATATTTATCAAATCTCTCAGGGTTGTTCGGTAGGCTCTTCCTCACATCACCATGATATACCTGTTTCTCATCATCAGACAGAATGAGTTTAGGATGTGCTGTATCAGGATCCAGAGTCACATCCACTGCAAACTGCTGGGCCACCATTAGCTTTGCCTGCTTTAAGTTACCCTCTTCTGCCTGCGCACCAACAGAATGTGTCTTGAAGTACACAACTAGGCAAATCCCACACACACCCACAAACACTGCAAGTATTGCTAGAACAATAACCAATCTCCTAAATCTCTGAGGGTGTACTTGTCTCCCATCAGCAGACAGAAGGTCAGGATGTGCTGTGTCAGGATCTGAAGTCACATCCACTGCAAACTGCTGCACCAACTCCTCTTGTATGTTAAACTCCTCTGCTTCAGCACCAACGTAATGTGTGTTGAGGTCTAAAAACAAGGCAAATAAACGCAACATGTCACATTATTATATGGTAGTTTTAATGAAGCGACAGCTTTGTTTTCAGAGGTTTATATTTCCCTTTGTGCGACTTACCTTTTCCTCCGGAGCTGGAGTTCTGCAAAAGCTGCACCAGATCGTTCCTGTTGATCTTTTCTAAAAACTTCAAGGTTACCTCCAGAGCTCCAGGGCCGTCATATTGCTGTGTCATCAGATCCACTGTTTCCTGCCTGTTCCCCCTAACCTTAAACTGGGCTGCTGGGATGCCTGGAAAGCCTTCCAGGATGTTATCCTGCTTCAGGAACCATTTGAAGATCTTAAACTCTTCATGTTCTAAGTTCTGCAGAATATTCAAGAGCTCCTCTTTATTATTCGTCATTGTGGTTTCCTGTTGAAAATGAAAGGAATTCATTTTTCTGAATAATTCATCTCATCTAATAATACTGAACCAGTGCAACTGTTCATCTAAGTTCAGTTAAGTGAATGAAAAATGGGAGCCAAAACTAAAGTGTTGTGTTTATATTTTTGTTTAGTGTATGTCATGGTTAAACCAAAGTTTGTTTCTCAACATCTTAAAGAAATGCAGGGTTGCATACTTTGTCAATATCTAGGTAAAAAGAAAGCCAAAAAGTTAACTCTTTAACATCATCCTTAAAAGCTATGACTTCCTGAGACGGGCCAAATACGCACTTATGCACATCTTTCCAAATGGTGGCTTCTACTTGACTTTATACATATTCATTTTATTTTATGGATTCAATGTTTGTTTCTTTTTTAAATCTAAGTGGGTATTACTTTACATGAAGTATGGCATTCTATTCTAGTCCAATTTTTACATTTGTTGCAAAGTGCTTTTAATTTTCTTATTGTAAATCACTTTAAGCTGCATTTCTTCTGAAAAAGCTGCAAATCAAATGTATTTTTTGTATTGTATTACTACTTCTACTACTACTATGATTACCAATAATAATTATAATGATAATAGTGCTGATTCCATTATAGACTCGACTCGAGGTACTCCCCACATATTTAATCTTTTCAAAATACAGACATGAAGAGAAAAGAAATACAGAAAATATGTTTTCTAATCTGTTTTAACAATACTCACCAAGCAGAGTTCTTCAAATGTAGAAAGATGATAAATGAAGTTAACTATTTAAAATAGCACTTTGTATTTTAGACCTAAAGTTCCTTCGAGCTCTTCAGTCAAGGAGAGATGGGTCTCAGATTAACTTTGGCTTCCTCTTCCTGCTGTTAAATGTTCAGCTCGCTTCCCCCAAAAGATCAGATTAAGTAAAAAAAAAACACAATCAAACATATACTTCCGTCTGCAATTGTCAGCACTGTCAAAACCACCATGCAGATGGTAATCTTGTGGCGTAGAAGCGTGCATTTCCTATCTGAGAAGTGTTCACAAATTTACTGGCGAAAAGATTCATAGATTATTTCTGAATGCACTTAATGTTTTCTATTTAATGTTCAAATCCCGACTTTGACCACCTGTTGCAATGTATTCATTGAAGCAGGTTATTATTGGAAATCGCTTTAATTCAATTCTTTCATGTGTCCTAATAATTTTTTATTTAGCAAAATTTTAAATGAATACAGTGACTAAGATACAGAATACTAGTGCAGAGAGAGGCAACATTTCACAACTCTTTTTTTTGGCATTTTTTAAGCTTTTTTTATTAGATAGTACAGAGTTGAAATGGGTAGACAGAGAGAGAGAGAGAGAGGGGGATGACCAGCAGTAAAGGTCCACGGGTTGGATTTCTCTCCATCCACTACGCCACCGGAGCGCCCCAACATTTCACAATTCTATAGAGAACCTGATAATACCACTCGGTAAACCTCACAAACCGTTAAATTGTTGTATAGTCACTGAACGATCCCGGTAACCCCTTCAGGCAGACCACATTTTATTTAACATGAATTATGGCATTCTATTCTGTCCCAATTTTTACATTCATTACAAGTCTATTGCCTAACAATGAGGGAGCCTGGTCAGAGAGTCCAGCCCAACATGAACATTTCTTTAATCAACTATTTAATGCCAGGCACTACATTATTTATTTGAAATATGACTGGTACAAACGTTGGCTGCAGCAGAGCAAGGCACCTCACAAATCTGTTTTAGGATTGATAAAATGGCGTCATCTAGTGGCACGTTGTTACATTGCACCAAATTCATTTTCATACTGTTTGTTAAGACATTTATCCCCCATTTGTAAGTTTTCATATCATAGAAAATTAATCTATATTTGTAATACATCAATCGGTCACCTTTTAATATTTTTAAACTTGTGCAGTTGATGTGTCATTCAAAGGAGTAAAGAAAGTTTCACTTAATAACACAAACCTCAGTGTCACTTTATTTGGAATTTCAAAACTTTATATTTATTTTTTATGTATTACTGACAGAAACAAAAAACAAAGTCATGGAATTCACAAGTACAATATTTATTTGACTAAAAACAACAAACTCTAATTGCATTTCATTGATTACATTTCAAAGCATTACATCGCAATGGAAAATTTGTCCCCATAATTGAAATATCAGACTTGTTAACATTTTTCAACACAACTTAAATCAAAAGCCTGTTTCCCTGCAGTTTACAAACAAACCTGAACAAAACTTTCCACGAGTCATCCTTGCATTTAATCAATCAATCCATCAGTCAACTTAATTTAATTTAATACACATTTACATCCACATTTGACAAATCTTAACAGATAATAAAGAAATAAATGTTCAAGCAGTAAATGCGTAGCCACTCATGCATGTTACAAAGCTGGGAGGGGATGCAGCAAAAACTCAATGAAGCAATAAAGAAATCAACCAGAATTTGAAATATGTATACTATATACTTTACATGTCATTTACACATATTCTATTTAAAAGTCCCTCTTCGGTATTTGATCACTTTAAAAGGTGTCCTTACTTTAATTGTTGCTTTTTTAGAGTCAAAAGTCAAAGTGAAGGTTCTCAGGGATATGAACGTGTGTTTACCCTGTACTTAAACATTTCCCTCAGTCTGGTGTTACAGCGGAGTTAAACAAAACATCTATTATTATTATTATGGCAGTTTCATGTTGATTTTCTTACATGGTCAACTACTACCACCATCTGTGAATTAGGGGAATCATGTTAACCCTGGGATGTCACTCTATATCCTAAGTTTTATTTGATAGATGTTAACTACCTTGTAAAATACAAGAAAATAAAAAAAAATAATCAGATGTCCATCTTCAAAACTGTATAAAATACCAGTGCTGTCTTTAAATTGATAAAATATAATTCTTTATTATTCATAAAGGTATTGTACGTTTGACCTCATGTTCACAGCTCAACTCTGACCAATTTTAAACTTAACTTCAACCTGAGTAAAAGTGTCATCCACTAGAATAACTGAAAACAACGACACGTATGATTAATCTTTCAGATTGACAGGAGAGATGATCAGAGGGACAGAGTTTTTACCTTCGTGTCTAAGACCAGGACTAAAGTATGGATAGATTTTCTCTGTGAAAGAGCAGTTGGTAAAGGAGTAGAGAAGGTCTGCAGTATCTACATCATAAAAGGAGACCAGACCCTCCTCATAGTCCACAAACACTCCAATCTTCTCAGGAGGCGACTTCGGAGAGAGACGGACAGGCAGACTGTCAGTAGCCTGGTACTCATCCGCATTCTTCAACCTGATTGTCCAGAAACCTTTTTCAGGATGCAGTATGAGCTTTCCCCTCCTGTTAATCGACTCTTTGGCGATACCTAAGGTCCAGTCAATCTTCCCTTTAACCTGAACCTCATAGTAAAATTTTCCTATAATGAAACCCTGCTTTCCTAAGATGTTCACAAAGAAACTAAATCTCTTTGGGTTGTTCGGTAGTTTCTTCATCACACCACTATGATATACCTGTTTCCCATCATCAGACAGGATGAGGGTAGTATGTGCTGTATCAGGATCCAGAGTCACATCCACTGCAAACTGCTGGGCCACCATTAGCTTTGCCTGCTTTAAGTTACCCCCCTCTACCTTATGGATAACACGCTTTCCTAAGAGGCTCAGAGTTTCATTAAATTGGTTCAGTTGTGTCTTACACTCTGCAAACTGTTGGTCCACCATTAGCTTTGCCTGCTTTAAGTTACCCACCTCTGCCTGTAGAACGACAGACTGTGTCTTGAAGTATGCAACTCGGCAAAGAAAACACACACCCACAAACACTACAAGTAGTTCTAGAACAATAACCGATCTCCGACATCTCTCAGGGTGTACTTGTCTCCCATCAGCAGACAGAAGGTCAGGATGTGCTGTGTCAGGATCTGAAGTCACATCCACTGCAAACTGCTGCACCAACTTCTCTTGTATGTTGAACTCCTCTGCTTCAGCACCAACGTAATGTGTGTTGAGGTCTAAAAACAAGGCAAATAAACGCAATATGTCACATTATTATATTGTAATTTTAATGAAGCGACACCTTTTCAGAGGTTTATATTTCCCTTTGTACGACTGACCTTTTCCTCCGGAGCTGGAGTTCTGCAAATGCTGCACCAGATCGTTCCTGTTGATCTTTTCTAAAACTTTCAAGGTTACCTCCAGAGCTCCAGGGCCGTCATATTGCTGTGTCATCAGATCCACTGTTTCCTGCCTGTTCCCCCTAACCTTACACTGGGCTGCTGGGATGCCTGGAAAGCCTTCCAGGATGTTATCCTGCTTCAGGAACCATTTGAAGATCTTAAACTCGTCATGTTTTAAGTTCTGCAGAATATTCAAGAGCTCCTCTTTATTATTCGTCATTGTGGCTTCCTGTTGAAAATGAAAGGAATTCATTTTTCTGAATAATTCCTCTCATCTAATAATACTGAACCAGTGCAACTGTTCATCTTGGATTCCACCTATCTACCACCAGAAAAACAACTAACACAATATCACATATTTGCATTGTTTATACACATAGTAAATATCACAGATCATCTGGTACGTGTCTCGGGAATCTTAAATACTCTGAAAAAAATATATAAACGCAACACTTTGCTCCCTTTTTTCATGCGCTCAATTAAAAATGTATAACTTTCCATATACACTAAAATAACCATCTCTCTCAAATACCGTTCACACATCTGTGTAAATCTATTGGAAAGAATATAAAATTGTGGTCACACCAGATACTGTAATGCCACTAGAACACCTCAACGTGTAAATGAGAAAAGGTCTCCCTTGAAAAAGAGTCTCCAGTCACATTGTTGTAATGTTTTATAAATAAAGATTTAAAAAAAAAACTGACTGGTTTCCTGACCCCCGAAATGAAATAAAACTGCACATTTAAGAGTGGCCTTTTCTTGTGGCCACTCAAAGGCAAACCCGTGTAATATTCATGCTGTCTAATCAGCATCTTGAAATGCCACATCTGTGAGGTGGGATGGATAATCTCGGCAAAGAAGTGCTCACTAACACAGATTCAGACTGATTTGTGAACAATATTTGAGAGAGATGTTAATTTTGTGTATAGAAAAAGTTTTAGATTTTTAAGTTAAGTGCATGAAAAATGGGAGCCAAAAAGTGTTGTGTTTATATTTTTGTTTAGTGTATGTCACGGTTAAACCAAAGTTTGTTTCTCAACATCTTAAAGAAATTAAGGGTTGCATACTTTGTCAATATCTCGGTAAAAAGAAAGCCAAAAAGTTAACTCTTTAACATCATCCTTAAAAGCTATGACTTCCTGAGACGGGCCAAATACGCATTTATGCAAATCTTTCCAAATGGTGGCTTCTACTTGACTTTATACATATTCATTTTATTTTATGGATTCAATGTTTGTTTCTTTTTTAAATCTTAGTGGGTATTACTTTACATGAAGTATGGCATTCTATTCTAGTCCAATTTTTACATTTGTTGCCAAGTGCTTTTCATTTTCTTGTTGTAAATCACTTTAAACTGCATTTCTTCTGAAAAAACTGCAAATCAAATGTATTTTTTGTATTGTATTACTACTTCCACTACTACTATGATTACCAATAATAATTATAATGATAATAGTGCTGATTCCCTAATAGACTAGACTCGAGGTACTCCCCACATATTTAATCTTTTCAAAATACAGACATGAAGAGAAAAGAAATACAGAAAATATGTTTTCTTATCTGTTTTAACAATACTCACCAAGCAGAGTTCTTCAAATGTAGAACGATGATTAATGAAGTTAACTATTTAAAATAACACTTGGTATTTTAGACCTAAAGTTCCTTCGAGCTCTTCAGTCAAGGAGAGATGGGTCGCAGATTAACTTTGGCTTCCTCTTCCTGCTGTTAAATGTTCAGCTCGCTTCCCCCAAAAGATCAGATTAAGTAAAAAAAAAACACAATCAAACATATACTTCCGTCTGCAATTGTCAGCACTGTCAAAACCACCGTGCAGATGGTAATCTTGTGGCGTAGAAGCGTGCATTTAGGTTTTCATCCTATCTGAGAAGTGTTCACAAATTTACTGGCGAAAAAATTCATAGATTATTTCTGAATGCACTTAATGTTTTCTATTTAATGTTCAAATCCCCACTTTGACCACCTGTTGCAATGTATTCATTGAAGCAGGCTATTATTGGAAATCGCTTTGATTCCATTCTTTCATGTATAGTTAAAACATTTTATTTTGCAAAATTTAAAATAAAAACAGTGACTAAGATACAGAATACTAGTGCAGAGAGAGGCAACATTTCACAATTCTTTCTTTTTTTTTGGCATTTTTCAAGCTTTTTTTATTAGATAGTACAGAGTTGAAATGGGTAGACAGAGAGAGAGAGGGGATGACCTGTAGTAAAGGTCCATGGGTTGGATTTCTCTCCATCCACTACGCCACTGGAGCGCCCCAACATTTCACAATTCTATAGAGAACCTGATAATACCACTCGGTAAACCTCACAAACCGTTAAATTGTTGTATAGTCACTGAACGATCCCGGTAACCCCTTCAGGCAGACCACATTTTATTTAACATGAATTATGGCATTCTATTCCGTCCCATATTTTTACATTCATTACAAGTCTATTTCCTAACAATGAGGGAGCCTGGTCAGTGTCCAGCCCAACCTGAACAATTTGTTATCAACTATTTAATGCCAGGCACTACATGTTTTATTTGAATCATGATTGGTACAAACGTTGGCTGGCAGCAGAACAAGGCACCTCACGAATCTGTTTTAGGATTGATAAAGTGGCGTCACCTAGTGGCACAATGTTATACTGCACCAAATTCATTTTCATACTGTTTCTAAAGACATATATCCCACATTTGTACATTTCTATATTATAGAAAAGTAATCTATATTTGTAATACATCAATCAGTCACCTTTTAATATTTTTAAACTTGTGCAGTTAATGTGTCATTCAAATGAGTAAAGAAAGTGTCAGTTAACAACACAAACCTCAGTGTCACTTTGTTTGGAATTTCAAAACGTTATATTTATTTTCTATGTATGAATGACAGAAACAAAAAACAAAGTCATGGAATTATTAAGCCCAACATTTATTTGACTAAAAACAAAACATGCTAATTGCATTTCATTGATTTACATGTAAAAGCATTACATCGCAATGTACAATTTGTCCACATAATTGAAATATCAGACTTGTTAAAATGTTTCAACACAACTTAAATCAAAAGCCTGTTTTCCTGCAGTTTACAAACAATCCTTAACAAAACTTTTCACAAGTTCTTGTTTTTAATCAATCAATCCATCAGTCAACATTTACATCCACATTTGACAAATCTAACATGAAAAAAATATAATTCTCAAGCAGTGTATGTGTAGCCACTCACGTATGTTACAAAGCTGTGAGGGGATACAGCAAAACCTCAATGAAAAAATTAGAGCTGAAACGATTCATCGATTGATTCGAATAATTCGATTACAAAAAATGATCGATGAATTTTTCTTGCCTCGAGTCATCGTTTATTTAATTTTACAGCTGAGGTCACGGTTTTCCGCACGGACCATTTTTAGTGTGACACAACCGGCGCATACGTCACCCACAGAACGGACAGACGCGGCATGTTTTTGACTTGCGATACTACTGTTATACTGTCCCTCCAAGGATGTTATTTCGGGGGTTAACACCCTCACTTCTACCGGCAGTGTGTCTGCATTATCTCGTTTGTGCGCACGCACGACACACACACACACACACACACCCGGACTCGTTCATTGCTTCACTTCTTTATTGACACACACGCTACCGCTCGCTCTCCTCGCTCACACACACACACAGACACAGACAGACAGACAGACAGACAGACCCGGACTCGTTCATTGCTTCACTTTATTGACACACGCTACCGCTCGCTCTCCTCGCTCACACACACACACACAGCCGCTCGCTCACTTGCGCTACTCTGTCTCCTAACACTACGATAGACACCCGCCAACAATTTAGAACAAGAGAAGTCCTCCACCTCAGACGACCCATCTGTGTGGCATATGAGCTCACTGTGTAGCGATAGTGCCGTTAGACTTTGTGTCACTCGATTTTTCAAGGAAGTCATGTCATTCAGATCTTCCTGAGTGACAGCTAGCAGCTAGCCCCCTCCTTCACAGACACCGCGCGCCCCCCTCCCTCCCGAATGTCGGCCAGCTGATGTCGGAATGTTTAAAAACAATGGTTCTAAAACAGAATTCAGAATCCATGGTCTGAAAGCATTTTTCAAAATCGTGCAGTAGCATTTATGCAGAGAACCCCATCTCAGGATTTGTTTTTAAAGCCAGAATGTGTGAAACTATGCATGGGCTTGTTCCAAGTTTCCAAGCTTATGTTGTTCCTGAATTGCAAAGGTAAAAACTTGTAGTTCTGAAAGTGAAGTAAATGCTTACTTAAACCCAAGAATGTATGGCACATAAATTCACTTAATTTATCTGTCAACATTGTTATTTCTCATGGTACAAGTACAGACTAATAAACAATGGGAAAGTAACTAAATTGGTACTTTTGGTAGAAAATATGGTTTGCTACTCCATGCATTTTTTTAAATAAAAAATGTTGATTTTTCAAAAAAGGAAACAAATTTGTTGTTAATTGGTTGTTGGTTAATTGACATGTGTTATTTTCTCATGTTTATTTATAATTACTTTTCAATTAAGCAATGTATGTTTTATCCGATTACTCGATTAATCGATGGAATAATCGGTAGAATAATCGATTACTAAAATATTCGATAGCTGCAGCCCTAGAAAAAATAAAGAAATCAACCAGAATTTGAAATATGTATAGTATATACTTTACATGTCGTTACCACATATTCTATTTAAAAGTCCCTCTACAGTATTTCATTACTCTAATGTGTCCTTACTTTAATTGTTGCCTATTAAGATTCGTTAGTGAAAGTGAAGGTTATTAGGGATGTAAAATACAAGAAAAAGAAAGAAAAATCTGATATCTTGCATCAAAACTGGTTAAAAATACCAATGTGTACTTTAAAGTGAGACAACATCATTCTTAATTATTCTTTAAGTTATTGTACGTTTTGTCTTGGCGACCTCATGTTATTCACAGCTCAACTC
This sequence comes from Ammodytes dubius, assembly GCA_026122265.1. NCBI lineage: Eukaryota > Metazoa > Chordata > Actinopteri > Uranoscopiformes > Ammodytidae > Ammodytes > Ammodytes dubius. Next base: position 20,244,581 of record CM047526.1, read on the forward strand.
TGGACAACTTTAAACTTAACTTCTACAATCTGAGTAAAAGTGTCATCCACTAGAATAACTGAAAACAACGACACGTATGATTAATCTTTCAGATTGACAGGAGAGATGATCAGAGGGGCAGAGTTTTTACCTTTGTCATTAAGATCGGGACTGAAGTATGGATAGATTTTCTCTGTGAAGGAACAACCAGTAAAGGAGTAGATAAGATCTGCAGTATCTACATCATAAAAGGAGACCAGACGCTCCTCATAGTCCACAAACACTCCAATCTTCTCAGGAGGCGACTTCGGAGAGAGAGGGACAGGCGGACTGTCATTAGCATCGTACTCATCCCCATTCCTCAACCACATTGTCCAGAAACCTTTTTCAGGGACCAGTGTGATCCTTCCCTTTCTGTTAATCGACTCTTTGGCGACTCCTAAGGACCAGGACGTCTTCCCTTTAACCTGAACCTCAAAGTAAGATTTTCCTTTAATGAAACCCTGCTTTCCTAAGATGCTCGCAGTCTGATCAAACCTCTCAGGGTTGTCCGGTAGTTTCTTCTTCACATCACTATCATATACCTGTTTCCCATCATCAGACAGAACTAGATCAGGATGTGCTGTATCAGGATCCAGAGTCACATCTACTGCAAACTGCTGGACCACCATTAGCTTTGCCTGCGTTAAGTTACCCCCCTCTGCCTTATGGATAACACTTGTGATAGAATTAACACGCCTTCCTAAGATGCTCAGAGTTTCATTAAGTTGGTTCAATTGTGTCTTACACTCTGCAAACTGCTGGGCCACCATTAGGTTTGCCTGCTTTAAGTTACCCACCTCTACCTGTAGAACGACAGACTGTGTCTTACACTCTGCAAACTGCTGGACCACCATTAGCTTTGCCTGCTTTAAATTAACCACCTCTGCCTTATGGGCAACACACGTGGTAGAATTTTCTTTGCTGATTTTCTGATTTCCCAAGATACTCACAGTTTCATTAAATTGGTTCAGTAGTGTCTTACAGTCTGCAAACTGCTGGGTCACCATTAGCTTTGCCTGCTTTAAGTTACCCACCTCTGCCTGTAGAACGACAGACTGTGTCTTGAAGTATGCAACTCGGCAAAGAAAACACACACCCACAAACACTACAAGTATTTCTAGAACAATAACCGATCTCCGACATCTCTCAGGGTGTACTTGTCTCCCATCAGCAGACAGAAGGTCAGGATGTGCTGTGTCAGGATCTGAAGTCACATCCACTGCAAACTGCTGCACCAACTCCTCTTGTATGTTGAACTCCTCTGCCTCAGCTCCAACATAATGTGTCTTGAGGTCTAAAAACAAGGCAAATAAACGCAATATGTCACATTATTATATTGTAATTTTAATGAAGCGACACCTTTTCAGAGGTTTATATTTCCCTTTGTACGACTGACCTTTTCCTCCGGAGCTGGAGTTCTGCAAATGCTGCACCAGATCGTTCCTGTTGATCTTTTCTAAAACCTTCAAGGTTACCTCCAGAGCTCCAGGGCCGTCATATTGCTGTGTCATCAGATCCACTGTTTCCTGCCTGTTCCCCCTAACCTTAAACTGGGCTGCTGGGATGCCTGGAAAGCCTTCCAGGATGTTATCCTGCTTCAGGAACCATTTGAAGATCTTAAACTCGTCATGTTTTAAGTTCTGCAGAATATTCAAGAGCTCCTCTTTATTATTCGTCATTGTTGCTTCCTGTTGAAAATGAAAGGAATTCATTTTTCTGAATAATTCCTCTCATCTAATAATACTGAACCAGTGCAACTGTTCATCTTGGATTCCACCTATCTACCTCCAGAAAAACAACTAACACACTATCACATATTTGCATTGTTTATACACATAGTAAATATCACAGATCATCTGGTACGTGTCTCGGGAATCTTCAATACTCTGAAAAAAATATATAAACGCAACACTTTTGTTTTTGCTCCCTTTTTCATGCGCTTAATTAAAAATGTATAACTTTCCATATACACTAAAATAACCATCTCTCTCAAATACCGTTCACACATCTGTGTAAATCTATTGGAAAGAATATAAAATTGTGGTCACACCAGATACTGTAATGCCACTAGAACACCTCAACGTGTAAATGAGAAAAGGTCTCCCTTGAAAAAGAGTCTCCAGTCACATTGTTGTAATGTCGTATAAATAAAGATTTTAAAAAAAAACTGACTGGTTTCCTGACCCCCGAAATAAAATAAAACTGCACATTTAAGAGTGGCCTTTTCTTGTGGCCACTCAAAGGCAAACCTGCTTAATATTCATGCTGTCTAATCAGCATCTTGAAATGCCACATCTGTGAGGTGGGATGGATAATCTCGGCAAAGGAGAAGTGCTCACTAACACAGATTCAGACTGATTTGTGAACAATATTTGAGAGAGATGTTTATTTTGTGTATAGAAAAAGTTTTAGATTTTTAAGTTAAGTGCATGAAAAATGGGAGCCAAAACTAAAGTCTTGTGTGTTTTTGTTTAGTGTATGTCATGGTTAAACCAAAGTTTGTTTCTCAACATCTTAAAGAAATGCAGGGTTGCATACTTTGTCAATATCTCGGTAAAAAGAAAGCCAAAAAGTTAACTCTTTAACATCATCCTTAAAAGCTATGACTTCCTGAGACGGGCCAAACACGCACTTATGCACATCTTTCCAAATGGTGGCTTCTACTTGACTTTATACATATTCATTTTATTTTATGGATTCAATGTTTGTTTCTTTTTTAAATCTAAGTGGGTATTACTTTACATGAAGTATGGCATTCTATTCTAGTCCAATTTTTACATTTGTTGCCAAGTGCTTTTAATTTTCTTATTGTAAATCACTTTAAGCTGCATTTCTTCTGAAAAAGCTGCAAATCAAATGTATTTTTTGTATTGTATTACTACTTCTACTACTACTATGATTACCAATAATAATTATAATGATAATAGTGCTGATTCCCCAATAGACTATTTTCAAAATACAGACATGAAGAGAAAAGAAATACAGAAAATATGTTTTCTAATCTGTTTTAACAATACTCACCAAGCAGAGTTCTTCAAATGTAGAAAGATGATAAATGAAGTTAACTATTTAAAATAGCACTTTGTATTTTAGACCTAAAGTTCCTTCGAGCTCTTCAGTCAAGGAGAGATGGGTCTCAGATTAACTTTGGCTTCCTCTTCCTGCTGTTAAATGTTCAGCTCGCTTCCCCCAAAAGATCAGATTAAGTAAAAAAAAAACACAATCAAACATATACTTCCGTCTGCAATTGTCAGCACTGTCAAAACCAACATGCAGATGGTAATCTTGTGGCGTAGAAGCGTGCATTTCCTATCTGAGAAGTGTTCACAAATTTACTGGTGAAAAGATTCATAGATTATTTCTGAATGCACTTAATGTTTTCTATTTAATGTTCAAATCCCCATTTTGACCACCTGTTGCAATGTATTCATTGAAGCAGGTTATTATTGGAAATCGCTTTAATTCAATTCTTTCATGTGTCCTAATAATTTTTTATTTAGCAAAATTTTAAATGAATACAGTGACTAAGATACAGAATACTAGTGCAGAGAGAGGCAACATTTCACAACTCTTTTTTTTTGGCATTTTTAAAGCTTTTTTTATTAGATAGTACAGAGTTGAAATGGGTAGACAGAGAGAGAGAGGGGATGACCAGCAGTAAAGGTCCACGGGTTGGATTTCTCTCCATCCATTACTCCACCGGAGCGCCCCAACATTTCACAATTCTATAGAGAACCTGATAATACCACTCGGTAAACCTCACAAACTGTTAAATTGTTGTATAGTCACTGAACGATCCCGGTAACCCCTTCAGGCAGACCACATTTTATTTAACATGAATTATGGCATTCTATTCTGTCCCAATTTTTACATTCATTACAAGTCTATTGCCTAACAATGAGGGAGCCTGGTCAGAGAGTCCAGCCCAACATGAACATTTGTTATAATCAACTATATAATGCCAGGCACTACATGTTTTTATTTGAAATATGACTGGTACAAACTTTGGCAGGCATTAGAGCAAGGCACCTCACAAATCTGTTTTAGGATTGATAAAGTGGCGTCATCTTGTGGCACAATGTTATACTGCACCAAATTCATTTTCATACTGTTAAGACATTTATCCCCCATTTGTAAGTTTTCATATTTTAGAAAAGTAATCTATATTTGTAATACATCAATCAGTCACCTTTAAATATTTTTAAACTTGTGCAGTTAATGTGTCATTCAAAGGAGTAAAGAAAGTTTCACTTAACAACACAAACCTCAGTGTCACTTTATTTGGAATTTCAAAACTTTACATTTACTTTTTATGTATTAATGACATAAACCAAAGTCCAACATTTATTTGACTAAAAACAATTTTGACAAATCTAACATAAAAAAAAAACTTTTCAAGCTCATGTATGTTGAGTAAGCTGGGAGGGGATACAGCAAAAAGTCAATGAAACAATACAAAAATTAACCAGAATTTGAAATATGTATAGTATATACTTTACATGTCATTACCACATATTCTATTTAAAAGTTAGTAGGGGAAAGTGGGGTGAGTTGTGCATTTTGGAAGTTGCAAAACCCCTTGTTTCTAGAAAACCGTGGAAGAAATTGGAAATGTGACCACATATTTAAGAAGAGCCATCCATTTGACTCATCCTGTAAAGAAGGGAGACACAAGGAATAAGATATAAGCACATTTAAGCTCAAAAAACTGTGTTTTGCCTTTCAAAGTAAAATTTCCATGATCAAGGTTTTTTGATTATTGTGTCTGAACAATTATAGACACGTTTGAAAACATTTGACACATGTTTTAGTGCTTTGGTATGCTACACTTTGAGTCTATATAGTTAGCACAATGTCA
>CM047526.1:20254459-20259459 GCA_026122265.1 Ammodytes dubius
GGGAGAGATAATTTAAACCTATTTGTAGACCCAGGAAAATTACAGAGTAACTAGCCTGTCCTCTTTATAAGAATGTAGAAGAACTACAAAAGGTACCCAACCTGTTTTTCCATGGGGTCCAAATCCTTTTCACAGCCACACCCAGACACAAGTAGCAGGTACATATGTTTTCCATGAGCAGGAACGACTCAGGAAATATAATCCAGACAAAACTGTTTGATATCAAAACCCAATCTTGTCACCATTTGGCACACAAAGGGTTTATAGGATGGATTATGTTTGAAACAGTTACACTCCGCTGTGCTCAATCTGAAACATTTTGAACATTTCTGCTTTTCTACTACTTTTTAAATGGCCGTAAGCGGAGCTGCGGCTCTGTCTAAACACCCAACTTTGAATAGATATTGACATAAATATCTAAAAATCTAAAAATAAAGTTTAGCTTAGTTAGGTTCTTGGCTTCCAAAGACCATGGGCCCCGCAAGTGGCTGGGCCCTAGAAAGCCTTCCCACTTTCAACCCCTTATGGGCGGCCCTGCCCCCCCTACCCATTACTCCTATCAACAATGAGTGTGAGTGCGCTCATCCCTCAATAAACACATACATGTATTTGTAGAGAGACTAACTATCTTATCAACAAGGGACTTGCAGGGACAGTTGGGGGAGCAAAGGCTCATTATTATTTTTAAAATAGTAGCACATTTCTGACTTAGCCCAGCAGACCAATTTATTTTGATTCCCTTACACTCACACAATTGTTTAACAGATCAACAGATCTCCACAAAATAATCAGTTCACACAGAGACATTGTTCTTCTTTAGGATTCACTAAAGAAAACAGTTTTCTATGCTATAGTTTCTGACTGCACCATGACATTAAATCATTTGAAATCTTTTGGTGGTATTGTTGAAATAAATAACACTTAAAAAACAACATCAACAACAAATTCTTCACACACTTGAAAAAAGGCGGTTCTCTACATGAATAACCAAACCAACCTACCCTCAAAACTATAAAGTTGGCCTATGTTTGGTTACAACATTTAGGCTTAGTTCATTCTGCTCTCATCACTGCAAAAGCACTGAAATCATTACAAAAAAAGTTCTTAATCTTTGAACTCAAATCTGTTCCTTCAATTATTTCCAACTTCTTTGTGCCTTGTGTCTTTCTTTGCATTAAGAACTTTTTTAGGTCTATTTTTATTTTTTAGAAACAATGCAGAAAGCAGGACCTTGGTGGTTACAATAATTAAAACAGGCTGATGCTGCTCGTCAGCTTCATTGTGGTATGACCCGGCTGGTTGGTCAATTAGCCAGGTTTCTGAAAAACTGGTCAGACCTGGCTGGCCGTGTCAACCTGAAGACTTATGTCAAAGCCTTTAGAAGTTATTGTCCCCAAAGGGAACTTCTTTTTCACAAAAATGTATGAGGGAGAGATAATTTAAACCTGTTTGTAGACCCAGGAAAATTACAGAGTAACTAGCCTGTCCTCTTTATAAGAATGTAGAAGAACTACAAAAGGTACCCAACCTGTTTTTCCATGGGGTCCAAATCCTTTTCACAGCCACACCCAGACACAAGTAGCAGGTACATGTGGAGAACGACTCAGGAAATATAATCCAGACAAAACTGTTTAATATCAAAACCCAATCGTGTCACCATTTGGCACACAAAGGGTTTATAGGATGGATTATGTTTGAAACAGTTACACTCCGCTGTGCACAATCTGAAACATTTTGAACATTTCTGCTTTTCTACTAGCTTTTTAAATGGCCGTAAGCGGAGCTGCGGCTCTGTCTAAACACCCAACTTTGAATAGATATTGACATAAATATCTAAAAATCTAAAAATAAAGTTTAGCTTAGTTAGGTTCTTGGCTTCCAAAGACCATGGGCCCCGCAAGTGGCTGGGCCCTAGAAAGCCTTCCCACTTTCAACCCCTTATGGGCGGCCCTGCCCCCCCTACCCATTACTCCTATCAACAATGAGTGTGAGTGCGCTCATCCCTCAATAAACACATACATGTATTTGTAGAGAGACTAACTATCTTATCAACAAGGGACTTGCAGGGACAGTTGGGGGAGCAAAGGCTCATTATTATTTTTAAAATAGTAGCACATTTCTGACTTAGCCCAGCAGACCAATTTATTTTGATTCCCTTACACTCACACAATTGTTTAACAGATCAACAGATCTCCACAAAATAATCAGTTCACACAGAGACATTGTTCTTCTTTAGGATTCACTAAAGAAAACAGTTTTCTATGCTATAGTTTCTGACTGCACCATGACATTAAATCATTTGAAATCTTTTGGTGGTATTGTTGAAATAAATAACACTTAAAAAACAACATCAACAACAAATTCTTCACACACTTGAAAAAAGGCGGTTCTCTACATGAATAACCAAACCAACCTACCCTCAAAACTATAAAGTTGGCCTATGTTTGGTTACAACATTTAGGCTTAGTTCATTCTGCTCTCATCACTGCAAAAGCACTGAAATCATTACAAAAAAAGTTCTTAATCTTTGAACTCAAATCTGTTCCTTCAATTATTTCCAACTTCTTTGTGCCTTGTGTCTTTCTTTGCATTAAGAACTTTTTTAGGTCTATTTTTATTTTTTAGAAACAATGCAGAAAGCAGGACCTTGGTGGTTACAATAATTAAAACAGGCTGATGCTGCTCGTCAGCTTCATTGTGGTATGACCCGGCTGGTTGGTCAATTAGCCAGGTTTCTGAAAAAACTGGTCAGACCTGGCTGGCCGTGTCAACCTGAAGACTTATGTCAAAGCCTTTAGAAGTTATTGTCCCCAAAGGGAACTTCTTTTTCACAAAAATGTATGAGGGAGAGATAATTTAAACCTGTTTGTAGACCCAGGAAAATTACAGAGTAACTAGCCTGTCCTCTTTATAAGAATGTAGAAGAACTACAAAAGGTACCCAACCTGTTTTTCCATGGGGTCCAAATCCTTTTCACAGCCACACCCAGACACAAGTAGCAGGTACATGTGGAACGACTCAGGAAATATAATCCAGACAAAACTGTTTAATATCAAAACCCAATCGTGTCACCATTTGGCACACAAAGGGTTTATAGGATGGATTATGTTTGAAACAGTTACACTCCGCTGTGCACAATCTGAAACATTTTGAACATTTCTGCTTTTCTACTGCTTTTTAAATGGCCGTAAGCGGAGCTGCGGCTCTGTTTAAACACCCAACTTTGAATAGATATGGACATAGGTAAGAACGGGGTAATTTGTCACACGGGTTGGTTGTCACAATCGTTATATCTCGGAACCAGAAGGCGCTGTCTGTGAAATTCTGGTATGTAAATATCCAGAATTGGGATCAGAGGTCACCTACATAGTCTTCCTTGGAGTTAGACTGCTGAATTTGAGGTGAGACGACTGTTTGTGTTTTTCATGTCAAATTGAAAATATTTAGCTTTAGGGAGTGGCAGAAGGAGGAGGAGGAGGAACGCACAGCAGCCAGCTGATCACGACATTTCTCACACACACGCACACACACACACGCACGCACACACACACACACACTTTTTGTTTGATGGTGTGTATATTGTGTTGTAGGTTTCTATGTGACTCTCTCACACACACACACACACAAGCACACACACACGCGCACACACACACACACACACACACACACACACACACACACACACACACACACACACACACACACACACACACTGCCTGTTTGACGGTGTGTATATTGTGTTGTAGGTTTCTATGTGACTCTGGTGGTGAATCGTTGGTGGAATCAGTTTGGCAACGTTCCCTGGCCCGACGGACTCATGGTCCTCATCTCAAGGTATTTAAACCATCTGTAAAGTAAAGGTGCTTATGTGTTATTAACTAGTGTGGGGGCGCCCTTAGCTCAGTTGGTAAGGCGTCCCCCCCCCCCATGGGCCTCGGCCAGCAGCGGACCCGGGTTCGATTCCAGCCCGCGGTCGTTCTCTGCATGTCACTCCCCTCTCTGCCCCATTTCAACTCTGTCTCTACACTATCAATAAAGCATAAAAAAAAAATATATATGCCAAAGTTGTGTTGAACTTGTATAGCATTGTGGACATTGTGACAGAATGCGGACGTCCTCCAAGCTCCACTATAAATGTTATGACGACAAATATTATTCATATAATTGTATTTCCACTGTAACACTGACCTTATGCTCCCATTTCCCCTCCAGTTATGTGCAGGGTAAAGATGACAGACAGACAGACAGACAGACAGACAGACAGACAGACACACACACACACACACACACACACACACACACACACACACACACACACACACACACACACACCACAGTAAATCCCCTCATGTATCCAGTTATGTGCAGGGTAAAGATGACAGACAGACACACACACACGTCACACACACACACACACAGACACACACACACACACACACACACACACACACACACACACGCACACACACACACCCCACAGTAAACCCCTCCTGTCTCCAGTTGTGTGCAGGGTAAAGATGAGTACGGTCGCTTGCTGCGCAGGACGCTGGTTCGCTACGTCAATCTGACGTCGCTCATCATCTTCCGCTCCGTCTCCACCGCCGTCTGCAAACGCTTCCCGACTATGGACCACGTGGTGGAGGCAGGTCAGTGTGTGTGTGTGTGTGGGGGGGGGGGGGGTGTGTGTGTGTGTGTGAGTGTGTCTGTGTGTGTGTGTGTGTGTGTGTGTGTGTGTCTGTCTATCCATCTCTCTATTAACTTTTTCAATTGTTAAGTTAAGACACTGCAGATGAAGAGGGTAACACATTTTTAACTTATAGATTTCATCATGAAACTTTGCCAGTTGATTACTGACATTAAAACTATTATATTTTGTATTACAATGTTTTCAGAAATGGTTGGATAAATGCATATTTATTCTTTATTTAATTTTAACAAAGTATGAGTGTCAATTTTTTTTAATTTTTTTTTTAGATTTATTTTTTTGGCATTTTTATGCT
>CM047526.1:20264459-20271959 GCA_026122265.1 Ammodytes dubius
GTGGAACTTTTCAGCGTGTGTTAATTCTAGGGCCCCCTTTGGACAAAAGCGGTAGTTTTTTTTACTACGCCAGCTGTTGTTCCTGGGTGAGCGTATACCCATGACAAAGGCATTAGGAAAAAACTATATGAAAATAGCATTCTTTGTACTGATGGTCTCGTTTGCTGTTACATGTAATTTATGATCATCAGAGGAACAATGAGACTGTTTCAGAAATATTTAAAAGTTCCTCATAGCTCCTTTAAAGGTGCAGTGTGTAGAATTGTGGGTTTTATTTCCTAGCAGATTTTGTAGAAAGTAATTATAATATCCATAAGTACATTTCATTTTGTGCATAATAGCTGAATTTTTTTTTTTAATTATTATTTTTTCCCTTAGAAAGGGTCTCATATATGTCCATATTTCTGCATATTTTGGACCAAGGCCTAGTGCCGCCATCTTGAAAGTGTCATAGTTGGAATGTCATCAGGTGCATTGTTTAAAATTTAGAATTGTTCTTGTCCTTGAAGGCCACTGTAGCTTCTGTTATTATTCTAAAGGGTTGGGGTTACCCAGGGAGCGTTGCATTCTAGAACTTTCTTGATGATGTCATATTACACACTGCACCTTTAACAGAATATTTTCTTGTATATTTCAGGTTCTTGGTCGAGTGCGCCGTCTGTGGAGTGTCCAGGACCCTCCAGCACTCAGACCGAAGTTCAAACGCCACAGCTGCGACGCAGCGGGGGGGTTCTTCATGGGCTTCAGGTAAAGGGGTCATACTATATATATTTTCTTTATGTATTAGCTTGTCTTATTCTTTCTACTATATGAGAGCTTTTGCCATTTCTGCCCCAACCCTCTGGAACTCCCCCCCCCCAAACATCCGAAACTCAGACTCTATGAACTCATTCAAAAGCCAACTCAAAACTCACCTCTTCAAGAAAGCATACGACCCCTGACTCCACCCATACCATACCACACCCGACTCTATTTTAATTTGTTTTCGTGTTTCTTTCTTTTCTTTATGTATATAGTTCTATGCAATGTAAAGCGTCTTTGAGTGACCACAAAAAAGCGCTATATAAAACCTATCAATTATTATTATTATTATGAAAAAAACAGTGTTAATACACAGCATAGGTTCTGCAAACTGGCATGTTGCTAGCTAGGGTGGGCCCCCTTTGTTTACATACCAGTTTACAGAGCCTAGGCTTTGTATGAACTCTAGATATTTTTCATCGCACACACAGTATGGATATATAATAATAATAATTAATAATAATTGCTTGGATTTATATAGCGCCTTTCATGATACTCAAAGCGCTTTACAGGGTTCCAGGTACAATTCGTTCACACACAGTCATACCGGTGGTGGTAAACTACCATAGTAGCCACAGCTGCCCTGGGGCAGACTGACAGAAGCGAGGCTGCCATTCAGCGCCATCGGCCCCTCCGACCACCACCTCAAACATACAGCAGTCATACACATTCACACGAGGCAAGGTGGGTGAAGTGTCTTGCCCAGGGACACAACGACCATGACACAAGTGGCCGGGCTGGGATCGAACCGCCAACCCTAGGATCATTGGCCAACCAGCTTAACCCCCTGAGCCACAGTCGCCCCATAACGGATCATGTGGAAATACTGAGAAATACAGAGGGAGTTTTGTGGAGCTGATAGGCTTAATCAACTTTGTGTCAACTTTTTTAATGATAGCTTGAATGTATCCAACATTCATTTAAATGAAAAAAGTCAGGCACTGTATATTTAAAAATGTAATTTTCTTTAAACTGTCCCTCCATGCAGGGTGAGTCCCGGTCCAGAGAAATCGTTCCCCCCTCCACCCCCCTCCTCTGTTGCCATGGACACACTGTCTACACTGAGAGAAGTGTCCAGCAGCCCCCCCTCCCCCGAGTCGCCCCCCTCCTTCCCTCAGCTCGTCATCAGCCCGCCGCTCACCGCAGGCGACCATAGCAACACGGGAACCAACGCAGACGGTGAAATTCTTGTTGTTGTGATTTTTTGTTTTGTTTTGTTTTGTTTTGTAACATTTTTCATTCTGTTTATTGAACCTGGGCGACTGTGGCTCAGGTGGTAGAGCGGGTCGGCCAATGAGCAAAGGGTTGGCGGTTCGATCCCCCCCATAGCAACACGGAAACCAACGCAAACTGTGAAATTCTTGGCCTTGATGCTAGCAAGAAATTCAAGTTGGGGTTGGTCGTCACATTTTTTGGGGGGTTGGTTGTCACATGTTATCTCAAGGCTGCAGCTAGAAAAGGAACCCAATAACGAAAGAAATTGTCAAGTTGTATCCTCACTGACACCCCAGAGAAGGAAAGAATAGAGCAGGAAAAGGCAGCTAGCATGCAAAAGAAAAAAGGGCAAATCAAAACAACCCAGTGCATCCCAAACTAGACCAGCTGCCAAGGCTACTAAGTTATGTAGGCCTATTTGTCAACTTGACAATGCAATTAAACTTTCAAATTTAGTTCTACTTTCTTGCCTTCTTTTTAAGATTATTCCCATTAAGATAACATTGTGACAAACAACCCATAGTGTTTGACAACTGACCCCTTGATGGGGTTGGTTGTCACAATGTGTAAGGGTGTCTTTGATGATTAATTTCTTCTTTATTACAATAAGATAGAAAAAGTGAGGGGTACACATTTCAAGCCAACACCTTAAGCTTCAATTTAATGTAGGGATGACTATTGAAAGATGTTTAGGTGATGAACAATTCTCACTAGAGTAAAAAGTGTGCCTACTTACCCCGTTCTCCCCTATAATAGCTGAATTTTTATTTTAGAATTGTTTTCCTCCTTAGAAAGGGTCTCTTATGTACAGCCTTTAAAATTTTCAGTGTCTCTCCTTTTACTATTTATAGGCATATGTTTGAGTAGAATGATTTTTTTTGTTTTATTCTATAAACTACTGACAACATTTCTACCATATTCCCCCCAAGAAATATTGTCATTTAGACCATTTCTATGAAGTAATGTTGAGATGAAGATTGAAGAAAAATCCAGACTGCTCTCTTCATTTTTTCCAGGGCTGTATATGTATTTTTTATATTTTTTAGTGAGTGTTGAGAGCAAGTGGTTACTGACCAAAGTCAAATTCCTTGTTTGTCTGGACTCAAACCAGCCAATAAAGCTGATTCTGATTCTTATTCTGATTCTTCTAGATTCTACCGTTAACGGTGAAATGGCAAAACCTCAGAATGGACTCGACCGCTCCCCAACTCCAGACGGATTTATACTGGACCAACGGAGGTATTTCACTGGTTGTTTTATGCTCAAAATGTCATTATTTTCAACGTTACATTACATTTTTGTCCAATTTTGTCTGTAATTAAACTATAGAAATGTTGGTTTTGAGACAATTGGCACACTAAAATGACGTCCTAGAATTTTTTTTCCTTTAAAGCCTCTGTAAATCTGGTCTTAAAGGTGCTATGAGGAACTTTTAAATATTTCTGAAACAGTCTAATTTTTACTGTGATGATCATGAATGACATGTAAAAGCAAACAAGACCATCAGTGCAAAGAATGCTATTTTTATATAGTTTTCCTTCATGCCTTTGTCATGGGTATACGCTCACCCAGGAACAACAGCTGGCGTGGTAAAAATACTACCGCTTTTGTCCAAAGGGGGGAGCAAGAATTAACACAAACTGGAAGTTCCTTTGTAGCCTGGAGTCAGCTATTCTGGAGAACGCTTGTTGTCAAAAAATCACTTTTAGTCAAAATCAGTGAATATCTCACAATCCACTACCTGTCTGTGCTGTTTGTGCGCTGAAAAATCCAGTGTTAATACACAGCCTAGGCTCTGTAAACTATTTATTTATTTATATACAATTTCTTAAAGGTCACATATTATGCTAAATGCACTTTTTAAATGTGTTCTAACATATCCATGGGTCCACGGTGTGCCTAGAGACTGCCAAAATATTTAAAAAAATAACAATCTCTCCTTTTCTCACTCTCCCCCTTTCTGAAACCCCCACCCCTCCCCCCCCCAATATACTCCAGTCAGAATTTTCTCCTTTCCTGACCTCACAAACTGGAAAGCCAGAAGATTCCACTGTGCAGCCCACACCCCTATTTCTTATTGGTCCACGGCCCTGACAGACAGAGGGCGAGGCGTATCTGGCTTCGCTTCCGGACAGGGGGCGGGGGCAGCTCAAAGATTGTATATTTACGAGGGGAGCTGCAGCTCTTTTTAAAAATAGGCCATTGTGAGATTAGCTGAACATCAGCATAGTACAATAAATTATCTGAAAGTTTTTTTCTGCAAACAATTAAAGAAAAACGTATTAGGGACCACTAAGACCATATAATATGGTGTATAATAGAACCGAAAAGTGTATAATATGGGAGCTTTAATAGCATTTTATCACTCATTCTTTGTCTATTTTCAGGCGGTGACCCGCTACCTGTCTGTATTGTTTGTGCGCTGTTAATACGCAGCCTAGGCTCTGTAAACTAGTGTTATTTTCTAAATCATTCTTTGTCTATTTTTCTATTTTCCAGGAGGTGCGCGTCAATGTGTTATTCCCCGACGTCGCAGGGTCCAAAAGAATTCCGCTGGACGGTTCAGAGCGACCCGAATCGCGAGCAGTCGCCGTTTCGCCCGCCGTTCAAACCCCGAGGCCGCCAGTTCTCCCTCCAGTTCTCCAGACAGCCTTCTAAAGGGTCAGTGCGTAGTTTACCAAGCCCCAAAGCGCTAGGCAAACGCAGGAGGGTGTTAGCGAGGTTTCAATCTAAAAAGTCAACGGGTCGAAACACAAACACGCTGCAGCTAACGACGGAGCCAACGGAGTACGGAGGTGATTTAGAGGGAATGACAGCGACCGAGGATGGAGAGAACAGAGAGAACGGAAAGAGAGAAGAGAACGAGGGAACAGAAAACAGTGAAGGAAGTGAAGAAGGGAGGAACACAGGTTCACACAGCCCGGAAAATATATGAAAAATGTAATTTCTATTTTTTTTTTTTTTTTTACTTTTTTTTTTCATGTTTGCTACAAGTGAATGCAAAAGTGCTTTCAAAAATTACAAAATCAAAACATCAACACTTTTTTTCAAGTGTTAAAAGATTCCTTAAACCTGCAGTGTGTAGAATTTTGGGTTTTATTTCCTACACAGCAAAATCGCTCGTGTTAAATCAACTCTGAGAGTGTCATATGTAACACCCAGAAAGTGTGCATATGCATCCACTCTTTTGGGTGTTAAAGTGACACTTTTGAAAGTGTTAATGATTTTACACTCACACAGAGTTAATTCAACACTAAAACGAGTTGACAATCAACACTGGCCAACACCGAGTAGTGTTATTAATACTCTACACTAGTGTCAGTGTTATAGAATCCACACTGCCAGACTACACTGAGCAGTGTTAAAGGTGCAGTGTGTAATATGACATCATCAAGAAAGTTCTACAAAGTTCTAGAATGCAACACTCCCTGGGTAACCCCAACCCTTTCGAATAATAACAGAAGCTACAGTGGCCTTCAAGGACAAGAACAATTCTAAATTTTAAACAATGCACCTGATAACATTCCAACTATGACACTTTCAAGATGGCGGCACTAGGCCTTGGTCCAAAATATGCAGAAATATGGACATATATGAGACCCTTTCTAAGGGAAAAAATAATAATTCAAAACATTTTTTTCAGCTATTATGCACTAAATTAAATGTACTTATGGATATTATAATTACTTTCTACAAAATCTGCCTGGAAATAAAACCCCAAATTCTACACACTGCAGGTTTAATATTACACTAGAAACTACACTGGACTCCAATTTATCAACACTTACACTTACAGGTGTTAAAAAAATAACACTGAGGGTGTAGAATGTTGTGGACCCACCCACCCTCCTCCCCAGCCAAAACCACAATACAAAAGGCAATACAAGAAAAAATTATTTCACGAAATATTGTGTATTGAAAGCACAGGTATACAGCTCAAATGCAAAACAGTCTTAAATACAAGTACAGCATGGAGTCACACAAAAATAGAGTATAGGACAATAAACATTTGGTTGTCAGAGTAATTTGAAAATTGCCTGTCATACGGCCTGTAGTGCGTCAGATCATCTACACACATGAGCGTAAAGACATTGTTTTTCTTCTCAATGCTAAATGCATTTAAACCTGCAGTGTGTAGAATTTTGGGGTTTTATTTCCTAGCAGATTTTGTAGAAAGTAATTATAATATCCATGAGTATGTTTAATTTAGTGCATAATAGCTGAAAAAAATGTTTTGAATAATTTTTTTTCCCCTTAGAAAGGGTCTCATATATGTCCATATTTCTGCATATTTTGGACCAAGGCCTAGTGCCGCCATCTTGAAAGTGTCATAGTTGGAATGTCATCAGGTGCATTGTTTAAAATTTAGAATAGTTCTTGTCCTTGAAGGCCACTGTAGCTTCTGTTATTATTCGAAAGGGGTGGGGTTACCCAGGGAGTGTTGCATTCTAGAACTTTGTAGAACTTTCTTGATGATGTCATATTACACACTGTACCTTTAAGTGATCATCAAAATACATTGTTGAGACAGCACAAGTTAGAAGATAAGGATTGTCGTCTCTTACAATAACACTGACAATCCCGTTGAACAAAGGCATCTCATTTTCAACAGCAGAACATACACTCAACAAAAATATAAACGCAACACTTTTTGTTTTTGCTCCCAGAGTGGCCTTTTATTGTGGACAGTCTAAGGCACACCTGTGCACTAATCATGATGTCAGATCAGCATCTTGATGTGGCACACCTGTGAGGTGGGATGGATTATCTCAGCAAAGCAGAAGTGCTCACTTACACACATTTAGACAGATTTGTGAACAATGTTTGAGAGAAATGGTACAATTGTGTATCTGGAATGAATTTTAGATCTTTAAGTCCATCTCATGAAAAATGGGAGCAAAAACAAAAGTGTTGCGTTTATATTTTTGTTGAGTGTACATACATTCCAGGCTGATACTCAGTGCCATAGCTTTTGACCCATGAGGACGTTTTGGAAACACAGGACAAAATCGAAATTTTCGTCCAGCACCTCTCTGCCCTCCAAACTGCTGACCAAGACTTCTGTTATGGGACCAAATTGGAATCTTTTCAAATAAAAACCTTCAAAATGAAAAGCCAACTGATTCTGATGTCTCTTTGCCAGTGTTTTTGTGATGTTTTTAAAGTTCTTCACAGACCTTTTAAAAAAGGTCAACGATCTAAAGATTTTAGAAGCTGAAGGAATGCAGGTGCCCTTTCAACCCACACCTTCGAAAGGCTCAGTTTTTTCAGGTTACAGGTGACAACTTGGCTATACATGGGCCTTTTTGGTTCAGTCGAATCGTTTAGTGCAAAGTACTGTTGTCGCTTTTCTTTAGCTGAAAAGGGAGAGATGCAATCAGTTTCCAGTGAAGATCATCAAGATATTTTTTGGGCATTTTTATGCTTTATTGATAGTGCAGAGAGACAGAGGTGAAATGGGGCAGAGAGGGGAGTGACATGCAG
>CM047526.1:20281959-20286959 GCA_026122265.1 Ammodytes dubius
TCATCCATATTCCATGTTTGGAGTTTGATGCAGTTGACCAAACCTTTTAAAATACACACATTTCTTTTACTTTTTTTTCTCAGAGAATGTCAGACTTTAAAGCTGGGGTATATGATTTGGGGAGAAAATAGCAGTTGGGATAGAGACTCGAATCCAAATACCTCAACCGCTCCACTTGTTCTCTTTGGTCCCTCCCCTATGGTCCCTCCCTGACACGCTCTACACCAACAAAGTCGTGCCAAAGTGAATGGACAGTCCCAACAGCCAATAAGAACAGACTCAGAGACTCGCTCTGATTGGTCAAAGTGTACAGCTCATGTTAACCTTTGACCAATCAGAAATCACATACCCCAGCTTTAATGTCAAATTAGGCTACAAGTTTAATGTTGAAAATATAATTGTTTAAAAACTTTTTCTGTTTCAGTCTTGCGGTTCAGGGTGTGAGCGCGTTCTGTGCTAACGGTTGCCAGGCGATTGTTGACACGGGAACCTCCCTCATCGCCGGGCGCGACCAATGACATTCTAAAGATTCAACAGCTGATCGGAGCCACGCCCACTAACTTCGGAGAGGTGTGTGTGTGTGTGTGTGTGTGTGTGTGTGTGTGTGTGTGTGTGTGTGTGTGTGTGTGTGTGTGTGTGTGTGTGTGTGTGTGTGTGTGTGTGTGTGTGTGTGTTGTGTGTGTGTGTGTGTGTGTGTGTGTGTGTGTGTGTGTGTCTGTGTGTGTGTGTGTGTGTGTGTGTATGTGGCGCCACCTTTAAGACTCTACCTCTGCCTTAAAGGTAGAGTCAGTGATTCTGGAGAACGCTTGTTGTCAAAATCACTTTTTGGTCAAAATCAGTGAATATCTCCTCATGATCCACTATACCTGTCTGTACTGTATGTATGCTGAAAAAAATCCAGTGTTAATACACAGCCTAGGCTCTGTGAACTGGCATGTTGCTAGCTACAGTGGACCCCCTTCGACTAAATACCAGGTTACAAAGCCTAGGCTATAGTATTAACACTGTTCTTTTTTTTCTTCCCAGTACACACACAGTACAGACAGGTGGATCGTGAGGAGATATTCACTGATTTTGACAAAGTGATTTTGACATCAAGCGTTCTCCAGAATCACTGACTCCACCTTTTAATCCATTATGTCTAATAGTAAACAAGACATTTCTGAACGAGGCTTAAAACTTAAAAATATAGAAAATACCTTATGTAGCCTATACTTATAAACAAACAAAAACAAACTTATAAACTTAAATTAAATTTAATGCTTTATTTCTGTGTGTTTGTGTTTCAGTTCATTATCGACTGTGTGAGAGTGTCCAGTTTGCCTCATGTCACGTTTGTACTGGGAGGAACAGACTACACACTGTCTGCTGAACAATACGTTAGGAAGGTTTGTATCTGTCTGTCTGTCTGTCTGTCTGTCTGTCTGTCTGTCTGTCTCTCTGTCTGTCTGTCTATCTATCTATCTATCTATCTATCTATCTATCTATCTATCTATCTATCTATCTATCTATCTATCTATCTATCTATGGGAAGTGTAATTGTTGTGAGTGCTTTAGAAGTTGAGATTTTTGGTTCAGAGCATTGAGAAAAAAAATATATATATATATTGTATTGTATATTTAAATTTCCCTGTCTCTATGTGTGCAGGAAATGCTTGGCGACAGAGAATTGTGCTTCAGTGGGTTCCAAGCCGTTGACATGGTAACCGCTGAGGGACCGCTATGGATTCTGGGAGATGTATTTCTCACTGAGTATTACAGCATCTTCGACCGAGGGCAAGACAGGGTCGGTTTTGCTACTGCTAAGCATCCAACCAAAGAATAAACCATTGATTAAAGGAGCTACGAGGAACTTTTAAATATTTCTGAAACAGTCTAATTTTTCCCTCTGATGATCATAAATAACATGTAACAGCAAACGAGACCATCAGTGCAAAGAATGCTATTTTCATATAGTTTTTCTTAATGCCTTTGTCATGGGTATACGCTCACCCAGGAACAACAGCTGGCTTGGTAAAAAAAACACTACCGCTTTTGTCCAAAGGGGGCTCTAGAATGAACACAAATTGAAAGTTCCTAAGAGCACCTTTTAACAATAGCTTACAACTGTATGATCAATACATACTAATAAAATAAACGTAATACATTTTTTTGTTCTTGAAAATACACCTGCACAATTGTAACAAGATTGCAACAGCAGAATATGGCGGCTGTGGCGAAATGTGTAGGGCGGTCGTCCACTGGGTTACAGGGTTGGAGGTTCGATCCCCGTCTCCCCGCCACATGTCCAAGTGTCCCTGGGCAAAGAGACACTGAACCCTAAATGTCTCCTGATAGTTAGCTTGCACCCTGCGTGGTAGCTGCTGCTGCTATCGGTGTATGAATGTGTGTGTGAATGGGTGAATGTGTACAAAACAATGTAAAGCACTTTGGGTCGGGTAAAAACCAGGGAAAAGAGCTGTATAAGAGGAGTCCATTTACCATTTACCCATTGACAACTCAGTCGCAACATTTTATTTAAAAAAACAAACAATTTTTGGTAATTCAGCTGCAGCAACAACAATAACTTAATTTTCTTTGCATCAGTTACATTCACAAAAACAAACACTTGTGTTTTATCACTGGACATAAATACAGAACATTTTGTGTATATATATTTTAAGTCTATTCAGTTATCCTGAGTATTTTAACTAAACAGCATTCACCACAGGCCAGCACAAGTTTGTTGAGATGCATTTCCATGTTTCTACAGTAGCTCAGAACGGACAAACTTAACGGCCTTACATGTTTTTATATATAGTGGGGCGTCCTGGGGAAATGCACCTGTTGGAAGACCAAGAAGAAGAAGAAGTACTATAGAATAAATAACTAAATACATCTTCACCTCATCACTTGATGTTTTGGAAAGACTTGAGGCAGTGGTGGATGATGCCATGTTTAGTAACTATAGCTTCTTGTCCTTGAAGGCCACCGTAGCTTCTGTAAATTCTCCCCCAAGGGGAGCGTTGACATCTAGAATCTCACCACTAGATGACGCTAAAAAAAATACTCCAATATTACACAATGTAGCTTTAAATTGTCTTGGGGGGTGTCCTTGCATATATCAAAACCGATGGGCTAAGAATATAGCATATGTGTCATGTGCTAAACAGATCGTAAAGCCATTAGCTATCTGCGTTCTTCGGCGTGATGTGTAAGGATTAGGTTTTAGTTTCGAGTGACACATCTGTCAACAAGTAGTTACTCTTTAGGATCGCAAGACGTCTCTTCTTAGAATGCTCCTTTCTAAGAATGTGTTCACTTTAAATCAACCTTACTCCTAGAAATTTGAGATGTATATCCTCCTGTTGGGTAATGTTGCTGGCAGGCGCAGAAGAGCATTGATGTCTTTATACTTTCACATTAAAGAATATAAAATAAATAAATAAATACAAATACCAAACATTATTGTGCATATGTAGATCAAGAACTTCACTAGAATTTGTTTTGGGTTTTTTTTTTCTTACGTTATTTTTTGTTCATATCCACTGTCACCTCTAGTGTCAGCCCAGCATTAGGTAAAACCACGTCTGCTTTAAACCTGCAGTGTGTAGAATTTTGGGTTTTATTTCCTAGCAGATTTTGTAGAAACAATGCACCTGATGACATTCCAACTATGACACTTTCAAGATGGCGGCACTAGGCCTTGGTCCAAGATATGCAGAAATATGGACATATATGAGACCCTTTCTAAGGGAAAGAAAAATTATTTAAAAAAATGTTTTCAGCTATTATGCACTACATTAAATGTACTTATGGATATTATAATTACTTTCTACAAAATCTGCTAGGAAATAAAACCCAAAATTCTACACACTGCAGGTTTAAGGAATCTTTTAACACTTGAAAAAAAGTGTTGATGTTTTGATTTTGTAATTTTTGAAAGCACTTTTGCATTCACTTGTAGCAAACATGAAAAAAAAAAAATAGAAATTAAATTTTTCATATATTTTCCGGACTCTGTGATTTGGAATCTGTGTTCCTCCCTTCTTCACTTCCTTCACTGTTTTCCGTCTCTTCTCTCTCTCCGTTCTCTCTGTTCTCTCCATCCTCTGTCGCTGTCATTCCCTCAAAATCACCTTCGTACTCCGTTGAGTCGGTCGGTAGCTGCAGCGTGTTTGTGTTTCGACCCGTTGACTTCTTAGATTGAAACCTCGCTAACACCCTCCTGCGTTTGCCTAGCGCTTTGGGGCTTGGTAAACTACGCACTGACCCTTTAGAAGCCTGTCTGGAGAACTGGAGGGAGAACTGGCGGCCTCGGGGTTTGAACGGCGGGCGAAACGGCGACTGCTCGCGATTCGGGTCGCTCTGAACCGTCCAGCGGAATTCTTTTGGACCCTGCGACGTCGGGGAATAACACATTGACGCGCACCTCCTGGAAAATAGAAAAATAGACAAAGAATGATTTAGAAAAAAATACCAGTTTACAGAGCCTAGGCTGCGTATTAACAGCGCACAAACAATACAGACAGGTAGTGGGTCACCGCCTGAAAATAGACAAAGAATGAGTGATAAAATGCTATTAAGAAATTGTAAATAAATGTAAATTGTTTACAGAGCCTAGGCTGTGTATTAACACTGGATTTTTCAGCGCACAAACAGCACGGACAGGTAGTGGATTGTGAGATATTCACTGATTTTGACTAAAAGTGATTTTTTGACAACAAGCGTTCTCCAGAATAGCTGACTCCAGGCTACAAAGGAACTTCCAGTTTGTGTTAATTCCAGCGCCCCCTTTGGACCAAAGCGGTAGTGTTTTTTTTACCACGCCAGCTGTTGTTCCTGGGTGAGCGTATACCCATGACAAAGGCATTAAGAAAAACTATATTAAAATAGCATTCTTTGCACTGATGGTCTCGTTTGCTGTTGCATGTACTTTATGATCATCAGAGGAACAATGAGACTGTTTCAGAAATATCTAAAAGTTCCTCATAGCAACTTTAAGACCAGATTTACAGAGG
>CM047526.1:20301959-20316959 GCA_026122265.1 Ammodytes dubius
TTTTTCGGGGCCTTCAAATATCAGGGGCCTATATTGAGCCAGTAAAATTATTATTATTTTTTTTTAAATATGATTTTATTTTTTGGGTGCAGCCCCCCTCTGCCTTGGGCCCCCCAAGCCTCTCCGCCGTCGGACGGCCCTGAACGTAACTGACCATCGTCAGATGCTCGTCAGATGCTCATAATTACTGAGTAGAAATTGAATGCGTCATAATACAATTCAATGCAGCCTCTGAATGGGCGGCCCTCTGCTGTGTGTGTGAGTGGGCCAGGCCCAGCCTAGAACCAATCATAATGAGTAATGGCCTGGGACAAAGTTTTATTTAACTTTCAGGTGAAGTTGACAGCCTGCACGCACATTTATATGTCCATGGCACTCCCGAGAGGGAAGGGACCTCGGCCCTCGGCTGTGTGAGTTGGCCGGGCCGGGCCGAGTCACACAGCCGAGGGTCCATAAAAAAAAAAAAAAAAAAAAAAAGATTTTTAATTTTTTTTTTTTTTTTTTTTGGCCTTGGCCCGGCCCAAAATGCCTGCCGGCCCACCGGGCATTGCCGGTACGCCGATGGCCAGTCCAGCCCTGCCTACCTGTGTGTGTGTTGTGTGTATCTTCCTGCCTATGTCTGTGTCTGTGCGTGTGCGTGTGCGTGTGCGTGTGCGTGTGTGGTGTGTGTGTGTGTGTGTGACTGTAATGTTAAAGTGTAGGTGAACCTGAAAACCATGCGTTTAACAACAGGCACAGCAAGAGGAAACAGAAGAAATCCGTTCGTACACGCATTTGTAGATGCTTCTTCCTGAGAAGAACGAGAGAAATGAGAAAGTCGCGTGCACGAGGAATAGTGGAGGGCATTGAGGAAATGGAGAGGAGAGAGAGAGAGAGAGAGAGAGAGAGGGAGGGAGAGGGAGAGGGGAGAGAGGGAGAGAGAGAGGAGGGAGGAGAGGGAGGGGAGAGGAGAGAGAGGGAGAGAGAGAGAGACAGAGAGAGAGGGAGGGAGGAGAGAGGGAGGGAGGGAGGGAGAGAGAGAGGGAGGGAGGGAGGGAGAGAGAGAGGGGAGGGAGGGAGAGAGAGAGGGAGGGAGGGAGAGAGAGAGAGAGAGAGGAGAGAGAGGGGAGAGAGGGGGAGAGAGGGACAGAGAGAGAGAGAAAGGGGGCGTGGGTGGATGGATGGATTGGATGGATGGATAGATAGATAGATAGATAGATAGATAGATAGATAGATAGATAGATAGATAGATAGATAGATAGATAGATAGATAGATAGATAGATAGATAGATAGATAGATAGATAGATAGATAGATAGATAGATAGACAGATAGATAGATAGATAGATAGATAGATAGACAGATTGACACACACACACACACACACACACACACACACACACACACACACACACACACACACACACACACACACACACACACACACACACATACATATATATATTAATATTTATAGTTCAGAACTCTCCATGGGCTGCAGAGATTCATGCTGTCTTTGAAGAAGCCGATTTTCAGTATATCTATAGAAATAATTTATCATGCAGCATCAACAAAATTAGAGAAAAGTTATGCAGTATATTTTCTTTGGTCCTTTACTCAGAAAAACGGCGTTGGTAGTTAGTTGATGAAAGAAGACGCAGTTTGAGGCAGATGAGGAGGTCTTCAGGAACAATTCTTTTTATTCAAACAACAAAACTCATCCTGCAGTCAAAACGAAGCCAATAAAAAGTGTTTGTAGCCAAATAAACTAATAGAGGTACATGCATAAAACCAAACGCTATGAAGAGTTCCTTAGTTTGAGACCTGACTTTCTCCAGAATTGTGGCTGCTTTTAACCCTAACCAGCTCCACCCTAAAGGTCAGAGGGTGGAGCTGGTTATCACCTAGAGTCGATATGTCACGTTGGGCAAGAAGTCTGATTCAGCAACTTTTAAGACAATGCTGATGATGATAGGTAGGACTAGATAAGTTTTTTACTTCCTCCTACCCCCTTTCAAGCATGTAGAAAGTGTGTCTGTTTTTTTTTGTTTTTTTAATTCTATTTCTTTTTTTGCTTTTGTTTGTTTTTTATTTATTCATCTATTTTTTTATTGCTCGCATGTTCGAAATAAATAAAATCAATCAATCAATCAAATGATGATGATGATGATGATGATGATGGCCAGGGTCAATAAACTACTGTTAACTCTTATCCAGACTGTCTTTGATTAACTCACGAGACAGTTTCTCCTTTGTGTGAAATTTGAATGATCTACAGGTCAGCCTTGAGGGTTTCCTCAGTCAAGCAGCTGACATCCCTGACTTTGCCCCCTGCCAGATGAGGCTAACTGTCTATGTCCTGCTCTGTAGCAGTATAGGCCTTAATATAACATGTATAGTAACATAATACACTACAGTAATCTTAGAATGTGTCATCATAACAAAATACACTACAGCGTTCAATAAAAAATGGTTAAATTATATAATGTTAAAACCAAAATTACGGACATATATCCAGATCAAGCATAATTATGAAACACAATTATATGTTAAAACTATTTTACCAAGAAATCAGAGATCCTTGATTTATTTATTTATTATTATTCTTCCGGACAATTACACATAATACATCATTTTCTCATTGCATATTCATACCTATTACTTTGTGTTATCGTCCGAAGGGAAGCAGGAGAAGCCAAAGGCTTATCGGGTCCCAATTAAGAATGGGAATCCTTGCCCTGGCACTTGAGGTTGGCAGGTTTAGGAACATCCCAGAGGAACAGAGTGATACTGTGTGACTAGGAGAAGTGGAGAATGAATCTCATTTTCTTTTGTCCCTTCTATGATGAACTGAGAGGACCTTCTGTAAATGAACTGTTCGCTCAAAACCCTGAAATATTTTGGAGTGATGATGATGATGTCAGGATGGAATGTTTGTTTACCTTTAATGTTTATAAGGTAAAGCCTCTTTTTTTTTTTTTTTTTTTTTTAAGATATTTTTTTTGGCATTTTTATATGCTTTATTGATAGTGTAGAGACAGAGTTGAAATGGGGCAGAGAGGGGAGTGACATGCAGAGAACGACCGCGGGCTGGAATCGAACCCGGGTCTGCTGCTGGCCGAGGCCCATGGGGGGGGGGGGGGACGCCCTACCAACTGAGCTAAGGTCGCCCCCGACTACAGCTTTTACATGGAAAGCCAAAATGTCAAAATTTGCCTCTATATTGAGCGATTTCTGTTCAAATCCATATACAAAGTACAGTTTTAACCATTATAGTCATTAGCTTCATGACACCATATCTCTCAAACTTATTCTTATATAAAAGCAAGAGGCAAGATCAAGGCGCCATGTCATGATGAAATAAGAGATTAAAGTATGTCCCAATAGTGTGCCTACTGCATCCTAACTAGATTATTTTTATCGTCGGATGTAGAATGTAGAATAGAAAAAAGAAAGAGTATGCGATTCGGAACGCAACCTTATTCATTGATCAATGTTGACGTCAACGACTACATGAACCAATCAGAAGCTGCCGTCCATTTTAAGAGACAAGCGCAGGGCCCTGATTGGCTATAGGACAGTTTTTAACCGGCTACTTCCCAGAGAGATTGGAGAAAGTCCAGACTTATTTGTGGGAGAGAAACGAAATCTGAAGCAAGAACCAGATCAAGCTGCTCTCACCAGACTGTGAACAACCAGGGCTTTGAGGAAGTGTAGAAAGATGACAGTGTTTTAGTTCACAAGCGGATGAAACTGCTATTTTTACGGGTTTCTTTTAACGGAAATTGCGTTAAACTCGAGGCGAATTGAGGCACTTTTAGCTTTCCACAGACAGACAGACAGGCAGACAGACAGACAGACAGACAGACAGACAGACAGACAGACAGACAGACAGACAGACAGACAGACAGACAGGCAGACAGACAGACAGACAGTATCTGGCTACAGCTGTTCTTTTAACACTATTGAAGCATTAACTCTGTTGTTTTATTCTAAATCATAATTATTTCAGGGATATTTTACTCACAGATAGTCACAGCTGTCCCTGTTCTTCAGTAATCTCCATTGGGCTTCTTGTTCCCTGATCTGTTTTTGCCAAATGCCAAACAACCGCTATACTGCCTCCCCCTCCATCTCTCTCTCTCTGTGTCTCTCCCTCTCTCTCTGTGTGTGTCTCTCTCTCTCTCTCTCTCTCTCTCTCTCTCTCTCTCTCTCACACACACCCTCTCTCGCTTACTCTGATGCTGTCCAGTTGCCCAGTAATGCAAGGCAGCAGACCACACACACACACACACACACACACACACACACACACACACACACACACACACACACACACACACACACACACACACACACACACACACACACACACACACACACACACACACACACACACACACACACACACACTTTCAGAGTTGCATTGATGATCCGGCCTGCTAAGTGTAGTCATGTTTCAGCTGTGTGTGTGTGTGTGTGTGTGTGTGTGTGTGTGTGTGTGTGTGTGTGTGTGTGTGTGTGTGTGTGTGTGTGTGTGTGTGTGTGTGTGTGTGTGTGTTGTGTGTGTGTCTGCATAGATAGCAGTTGAGATAAACATGTATAAACAGAACGCTGTCATTGACAACATGATGTCACTACTGACCAACCAATCACAGGGGTACAAATCGTACTTGTACTTTACTTGAGTTTTTTTTCAATAATACTTTTGACTTCTATTTAATTCAACCAAATTCAATTAAAAATAAACTTTATGGGGGCGCCTTAGCTCAGTTGGTAGGGCGTCCCCCCCCCATGGGACTCGGCCAGCAGCGGACCCGGGTTCGATTCCAGCCCGCGGTCATTCTCTGCATGTTACTCCCCTCTCTGCCCCATTTCAACTCTGTCTCTACACTATCAATAAAGCATAAACATGCAAAAAAAATATCTTAAAAAAAAAAAAAAAAAAAAATGTATTGTCCATCACATTATGACAGAAAATTGCCGTCAGTTAGTGGTTGAAACAACATTAAAAGAACACAAGACTCAGACTATTTGCCTGTTTTTTTGAAGTGCATATTGCAGTGGGAAATATAATATAAAATATTTATTGTAAGTTATTTTTTTAGCTGAAAAAACTCTGAAGGGGCTGCCTGAAGAAATTAACGAATAAGAAAAAAATTATTCAAATAATTTAATAAAAAAAATAAAAAAGTAATGATATGGTTATGGCCAAATGTGCATGATTGTTTCAAAAATATTGTTATTATTTTTGAATTAAAAGTTATTTTATTTATCTATTTTATTCATTTGACATATTCATGTATTTTTTCAAAATTATTAATTATTTCTATTTGTATATTTTATTTTATAGATAATATTTTATTTATTTTAATATATATTTTTTTCCCTCTCTCTTTGGTCTCGGCTAGTCTCGGATAATCTCGGAAAGTCTCGGCTCCTCTCGTTTTCCTTCGGCTGTACTCGGGTCCCGCGCATGCGCCGTGTAGTCGGAAGTTGTCAAACTCCGGAAGTTGTACAACAAACTCCGCCCCGATACAAGAGCATTTCGCGGCAAAATCAAGCGAGGACCGAGACAGACAGACAGTAAAACAGCAGGTAATAACAGCTCATTTTATCTCTTAACATGTGTAGTTTTTATTCACACACGCTGTTGTTTGTGATGCTAGTTAGCTGCTAACCATGTCAAAGTCACCGTTTAGTTGCCAGTTGGGTAAACTAGCAGATTAGGCGGCTAACGTTAGCTCTGCTGTGTTGTGTATGTGTGTGTGTGTTATACTGTATGTGCAAAGGTCCATGGTTTGTGCGCATGTGATTCTGCATAACTTACTGTGTTTAGCTCATAAACTGTATATAAAAGCGAGTTAGCTCTGTCTGTGTGGCTCATTCAATGCTACATAACTAGATTTCTGCTAAGTGTGTGAATGTCGATAGTTAGCTGCTGCTATCGGTGTACGTATGAATGTGTGTGAATGGTAACGTGGGAAAGGAAAACAGGTCTCCCTTGTAAAAGAGTCCTTCGGTCTCAATGGGATTTACCTGTAGAAATAAAGGTTTAAAAAAAGTACAATACTACTCTTAATGTAACTCTTTTAGGTGTTACATTTGAGTTAGTTTAAGGTAGAATGTGCACAAATACAGTACTGTAGTGCAAGAGTAAAGACTGCCAGTATTTTAATTAAAATGACAAATTATAAGAAATTTAAAAAATAAATATGAATGAAATAACAATTTATTTCGAGGAATAAAACATTTAAATAAGAAAAATTACACATTTGTAAAATATGCACATGTCACTATTAAAAATGGATTTATAAATACTGAGAAATGGGATTTTATGAGTGTTAAATGCAAAAATAATAAAAATAAGGATATTACATGTTTTTTTTGGTTGAATGCATTATTATAAGAGTATTGGTTAAAGTATGATTACATTATTTCTGTTGACTAAGGTAAGATTTGGCACAAATCACCCCATCCACAGAATTTTGGATAATAGGCATGATGCAGCAATTTAGGGTTGACATCGTGCTAACTATATAGACTCAAAGTGTAGCATACCAAAGCACTAAAACATGTGTCAAATGTTTTCAAACGTGTCTATAATTGTTCAGACACAATAATCAAAAAACCTTGATCATGGAAATTTTACTTTGAAAGGCAAAACACAGTTTTTTGAGCTTAAATGTGCTTATATCTTATTCCTTGTGTCTCCCTTCTTTACAGGATGAGTCAAATGGATGGCTCTTCTTAAATATGTGGTCACATTTCCAATTTCTTCCACGGTTTTCTAGAAACAAGGGGTTTTGCAACTTCCAAAATGCACAACTTAGGCTACTCTCCCCTATAACTTTATTCAGGTACATTTGATTTTTTTTCAGATAAGTCATATTTTAAAATTTATTTTTATTGTTGAAGTTTGTAACCTTGTTCATTTAACAAAGAGATAAATACATACACTAAACACTAATATATACAGCTCTGGAAAAAATGAAGAGACCAGTCTGGATTTTCCTTCAATCTTCATCTCTACATTACTTATTGAAAATGCTCTAAATGGCATAAAATGTATTGTGAATTTGGTAGAAATGTTGTCAGTAGTTTATAGAATAAAACCAAAATGTTCATTCAACTCAAACATATGCCTATAAATAGTAAAACAAGAGACACTGAACATTTGGAGTGGACTCTTAATTTTTTCCTGAGCTGTATATGTATTTTCAGACATCAGAATCCATGAATAAATAATGATGGTCACGTATATCAATTTGTCTGTCTGTCTGTGTGTCTCTCTCTCACTGTGTTTGTGTGTGTCTGCGTGTGTGTGTGTGTGTCTGCGTGTGTGTGTCTGTCTGTGTCTGTCTCTCTCAATGTGTGTGTGTGTTTCTCTCTCTCTGACTGTGTGTGTGTGTGTGTCTGCGTCTGACTGTGTGTGTGTGTGTGTTTCTCTCTCTCTGTCTGTGTGTGTGTGTGTGTGTGTATGTCTCTCTCTCTCACTGTGTTTGTGTGTGTGTGTCTGCGTGTGTCTGTGTTTCTCTCTCTCTGACTGTGTGTGTCTGTCTTGTTTTAATGTTTACCTTTTTGTCTCTGTCTGTTCTGCACATGCTCAGTAGCGTCCCTCTCTCTCTGTCTGTTCTGCACATGCTCAGTAGCGTCCCTCTCTCTTGTCTGTTCTGCACATGCTCAGTAGCGTCGCCATGCCGTCTAACGTGGAGATCAAAGCCTCGGTGAGCGACGTCACGCGATTCGCTGAGAGGGCGGCCGAGCTCAGCCAATCACAGGGCACGATCATCAGACAGCACGACACATTCTACAACTGCAGCCAAGGCAGACTCAAGCTACGAGACTTCATGGTGTGTGTGTGTGTGTGTGTGTGTGTGTGTGTGTGTGTGTGTGTGTGTGTGTGTGTGTGTGTGTGTGTGTGTGTGTGTGTGTGTGTGTGTGTGTGTGTGTGTGTGTGTGTGTGTGTGTGTGTGTGTGTGTGTGTGCGTGCTGTGTGTGTGTGTGTGTGTGTGTTTCTCCTAGGCAGCTTTGGGGGGGAGGGGTCACATATATTATTACACAAAATGTTTTGGAACAATTTTTACAATTACTTTTTGTACCGTACTTTTAATTTTTTTTTTATATATATATATATTTTAGAAACTGAAAAATAACGTTCGAAACAATTTTTATTTTTAAATAATTTTTCTTATTTTTACATGTTTGTAGAAAGGGAATTTTAATGATTTTTTTTTTCACAGCTTACATGACAATTCAAAATGTCACTTATTTGGCTTAGGAAAATGTTTCCTTGATTCACCACATCTTGAAAATTAACACAATATTTATATTTATATATATACTGTATATATATATATATATATTTTTTTTTTGGCCAGTTTAATGTTTTTATTGTGAAGGTGCAGCAGCAGAACATTTTCACTTTATTTAATTTTTTAATTTTTTTTATATATATATTTATATAATATTTATGTTTCTGTGTCACTCTGTCAGAACTCGTCCGGTCAGCTGATCTTCTACGAGCGTCCCGACACAGACGGACCAAAACTCTCCCGCTACTCCATCTCCCCCACCAACGACCCCACCAGCCTCAAGGTAGGACTGTGTGTGTGTGTGTGTGTGTGTGTGTGTGTGTGTGTGTGTGTTGTGTGTGAGTGAGTGACTGTCTGTGTGTGTGTCTGTGTGTTTGAAGCAATGTCAAATTTTGATTGGAAACAAATCTGGATTATTTATTGTCTGGGGCTCGTCAGTTGGTAGAGCGGGTCGGCTGATGATCAAAGGGTTGGAGGTTCGATCCCCGCCCTGCCACCTGTGTCATAGTTGTTGTGTCCTTGGGCAAAGACACTTCACCCACCTTGCCTCATGTGAATGTCGATAGTTAGCCTGCTGCTATCGGTGTGTGAATGTGTATGTGAATGGTAATGTGGGAAAGGAAAACAGGTCTCCCTTGTAAAAGAGTCTTCGGTCTCAATGGGATTTACCTGTAGAAATAAAGGTTAAAGAAAAAAAAAAAAAGCAATGGTCACATTTAAAATAAAGAATAATTCCTTTCCTTTGTTAGTAGTTTCAGTTGTTAACTAAACAGATTCTTTTGATCACTGTGTAATTATACATTTTGGTTGAATTACCAGCAAGCTACTGCAAAAGGGACACACTATAACTTTGTGTGTCTGTCCCTCTCTCTCACTGTGTGTGTGTGTGTGTCCCTCTCTCTGTCTGTGTGTGTTTCTCTCTCTCTGACTGTGTGTCTGTCTCTCTCAATGTGTGTGTCTGCGTGTGTGTGTGTTTCTCTCTCTCTGACTGTGTGTGTGTGTGTGTGTTGTGTCTGTCTGTCTGTCTGTGTGTGTCTCTCTCACTGTGTTTGTGTGTGTCTGCGTGTGTGTGTGTGTCTGTCTGTGTCTGTCTCTCTCAATGTGTGTGTGTGTCTTGTGTGTGTGTGTGTGTGTGTGTGTGTGTGTGTGTGTGTGTGTGTGTGTGTGTGTAGACCGTTCTCTCTGACGCTCTCGGAGTTAAAGGTGAAGTGAAGAAGGAGCGGCGCTTGTTCCTGATTGGTCAAACCAGAGTTCACCTGGACTCAGTGGAGGGGCTGGGAGACTACATGGAACTGGAGGTTAGTACAGACAGACAGACGGGCAGACAGAGAGAGAGAGAGAGAGAGAGAGAGAGAGAGAGAGAGAGAGAGACAGACAGACAGACAGACAGACAGACAGACACTCACAGACAGACAGAGAGACACACAGTCACTCATTCACACACAAACAGAAACACACACACACACACACACACACACACACACACACACACACCACCTGAATGAAATATGATTATATAATTTCATTTATTTCCTTGTGCAGGTGGTGATGCGTCCAGAGCAAACGGTTGAGGAAGGGCAGAAGGTAACATTCAGACCCAGAAATATATTATTTTTTTAAATGTCATTGTAGTGGCCATCTGTCCTCAATAAAATAATAACTTGAAAATAAAGAAATCAAACAAAGCAACGTAATCAAAATAGCCACTGGGGGGACGAATCTTACGCAGGGTAGGGAAAGAGGGCCACTGTCCAGTCGGGAATGTGCGTTTCTGAAGGTTTATTTTCCAATCTTTTCAAGCAAACAAAACAAATGTGCAACAGTGTGGAACTGGCCGCTTCATCTCCTTTGTCTCTCTCGTACTGCTGGTAAAAAAACCATGACCTTACCCAGTGCCTGTCTTACCCATGACCAGGCACCTGGTGTGCCACAGTCATTGAATTAATTTCACTTTTGTTTGAGACTTGTAATATTTTTTTTTACAGAGAGAACTAAATGCATTTTTTGCGTAAAATAATATGGACACTTGTTACGGCACTTTTATATAGTCAAATCATTTTATCAAATGGATCTTTTATGTGCATAAAATGTATACATTTTATATTTTAACTAGTTTTTCAATGTGTGTGTGTGTGTGTGTTGAAGATTGCTGAGGATCTCATGGAGAAACTCGGAGTGTCAAAGAAAAGTCTGGTGACGGGAGCGTACATGGATCTGCTACTGAAGGGACACTGAGACATATCACACACACACACACACACTCACACACACACACACACACACCGACACACACACACACCGACACACACACACACACCCACACGCGCACACACACACACACACACACACACACACACACACACACGCTTGTTGTCAAAATCAGTGAATATCTCCTTTACCTGTAAAAAAATCCAGCGTGAATACACAGCCTAGGCTCTGTAAACAAAGCAGATCATGAGGAGATATTCACTGATTTAAACGCTAAACTTACACACACACACACACACACACACACACACACACACACACACACACACACACACACAAACACCTTTTGTCAAAAGATATCATGACCTGTTGCCTTTTTGTATTTAGTTTCTATGAAATGTAATAATTCAAGTGTGTTTCCAAAATGTGTTTTTCTAAATAAATGAACCAGCAAATCAGCAAAATGTTTGTCTGCTTCCAATGTTCCTACAGTTACATCAAGACACTGCAGGGGAAGAATGAATTCTAGAATTAACACAAGCTGTACATTCCTCAGAGCACCTTTTTTTTTTTTTAGATATTTTATTTTGCATTTTTATGCTTTATTGATAGTGTAGAGAGACAGAGTTGAAATGGGGCAGAGAGGGGAGTGACATGCAGAGAACGACCGCGGGCTGGAATCGAACCCGGGTCCGCTGCTGGCCGAGGCCCATGGGGGGGGGACGCCCTACCAACTGAGCTAAGGGCGCCCCAGAGCACCTTTTTAAAGTAGAAAATAAATAAATCAAAATCTAATAAGCATATCACAGCACATACTCACTCTCTCCACCAGAGGGCACTGTCCACTCAACAGACCAACACACCAGCAGCTGATTGTACATCACAAGATACGTTTAAAGTTGCTCTGGGGAACTTTCAGTGTGTGTTCATTCTAGCATTCCTGTTTAAACAAAAGCAGGTGTGTTTTTACTACGCCAGCTGTTGTTCCTGGGTGAGCGTATACCCATGACAAAGGCATTAAGAAAAACTATATAGAAATAGCATTCTTTTGCACTGATGGTCTCGTTTGCTGTTATATGTCATGTATGATCATCAGAGGGAAAATTAGACAGAGTTTCAGAAATATTTAAAAGTTCCTCTTAGCTTTTTTAACTTTAGTGTTAAATTATAAGC
This sequence comes from Ammodytes dubius, assembly GCA_026122265.1. Taxonomy (NCBI): domain Eukaryota; kingdom Metazoa; phylum Chordata; class Actinopteri; order Uranoscopiformes; family Ammodytidae; genus Ammodytes; species Ammodytes dubius. The sequence continues at coordinate 20,313,634 of CM047526.1, forward strand.
AGCAATATAGAGTAGGAAAGAATTCAAATATAAAACTTCTGAGCGAATGTACACCCTCATACTTGATCTTTAATTAATGGTTTGCCAGTTTGTTAATCCATTAATCCATTCATATGCAGTTGTTTATCAAGTATAGCTGTACAAACCTGTGTGTGTGTGTCTATGTGTGTGTGTGAGAGAGATGTGTGTGTGGGGGGGGGGGGGGGGGGGGGGGGCTCTGTGTCTGTCTGTGTGTTTGTTTGTGTGTGTGTGTCTGTCTGTCTCTATGCGTGCTAACTGTCTGTCTCTGTGTGTGTGTGTGTGTGCGTGTGTATGTCTCTCTCTTTCTGTGTGTGTGTGTGTGTTTGTCTCTCTCTCTCTGTGTGTGTGTGTGTGTGTGTGTTTGTCTGTGTGGTGTGTGTGTGTGTGTGTCTCTCTCTCTCTGTGTGTGTGTGTCTCTCTCTCTCTGTGTGTGTGTCTCTCTCTCTTGTGTGTGTGTTTGTTTGTCTCTCTCTCTCTCTCTCTCTCTCTCTCTCTCTCTCTCTCTCTCTCTCTCTCTCTCTCTCTCTCTCTCTCTCTCTCTTGTGTTTGTTTGTCTCTCTTCTCTCTCTCTCTCTCTCTCTCTCTCTCTCTCTCTCTCTCTCTCTCTCTCTCTCTCTGTGTTTGTGCCCAAGTCGTGTTGAATGACTCATTAAATAATTCAGTGTGGTTGTTATGTAAAAACTAATATAAATTTCAATGGAGTCATTTCACTCGGTAAATACCTTTCATCAACAGCACGTATACAGATATGTTAGAACATATACCCTGCGTTCCAAATCGCATACTATCTATCTACTATATAGTATGGTAGAAAAAAGATTTAGGATGTCCCGATTCTTGTGGCCAGATTTAGGATGGTTAGAAGTACCCGGATGTCCTACTTCATGCGGCCAAGATTGTTAGTGTTGAAAACAGCATCCTATTTGGGCGATTCTCACCCACAATCCAGTGCGCATGTGAAGTGACGTCACATCGACTAAGCCTCCATATGAAAACAAACGAGGATACGACGGATATAAAAGCAAGAGGCAAGATCAAGGCGCAATGTTATGATGACATTCACTTGGAAAATATAACAAATGTGTTATTGAAGGTGCTACAAGGAACTTTTATTGTGTGTTAATTCTAGCGCACCTTTGGACGAAAGCGGTTGTGTTTTTACTACGCCAGCTGTTGTTCCTGGGTGAGCGTATATACCCATGACAAAGGCATTAAGAAAAACTATATAAAAATAGCATTCTTTGCACTGATGGTCTCGTTTTGCTGTTACATGTAATTTATGATCATCAGAGGAAAAACTGAGACTGTTTCAGAAATATTTTAAAGTTCCTCGTAGGGACTTATAATAACTTTTTATCTCATGTTTGCAGAATGTTTTCATGGAATGGTTCATATCTCGATCCCTCAGTGTGTGTGTGTGTGTGTGTGTGTGTGTGTGTGTGTGTGTGTGTGTGCGCGTGTGTGTTTGTTCTCTCTGCTCCCACTGTGAAACATGAATAGAGCCAATACACACAGATTCAACCAGTCAGAGTAAATACTCTCTTTAGTATCATCTGCTGTGTGTGTGTGTGTGTGTGTGTGTGTGTGTGTGTGTGTGTGTGTGTGTGTGTGTGTGTGTGTGTGTGTGTGTGTGTGTGTGTGTGTGTGTGTGTGTGTTGTGTGTGTGTGTGTGTGTGTGTGTGTGTGTGTGTGTGTGTGTGTGTGTGTGTGTGTGTGTGTGTGTGTGTGTGTGTGTGTGTGTGTGTGTGTGTGTGTGTGTGTAACTATTGCTATATTGCTCTGATTGGCACTTATATTCCCACTCAATAAATAAATAACTGTGATTTTTTTTTTGTTTTTCTTCTAAATTATAAACTTTCATCTTCATCTAACGCTGCTATTGCGAGTGTGCCTGTGTGTGTGTGTCTCTGTGTGTGTGTGTGTGTGTGTGTGTGTGTGTGTGTGTGTGTGTGTGTGTGTGTGAGTGAGTGTCTGTGTGTATCTATTGCTCTGATTGGCACTTATATTCCCTGACATAATAAAAACGTACATTTGAAAAAAAGTATATAGATAGGCTACATTATTCATCTTTAGTTTTTCTTGTAAATGTACAACTTTCATCTGTAATGCTGCTGGTGTGTTTGTGTGTGTGTGTGTGTGAGAGAGAGAGAGACTGTGTGTGTATGAGAGATTGTGTGTGTGTGTGTGTGTGTTTGTGCGAAGGCCTGTGCGTGTGTGTCTCTCTGTGTTTGTGTGTGTGTGAGGAGAGAGATTGTGTTGTGTGTGTGTGTGTGTGTGTGTGTGTGTGTGTGTGTGTGTGTGTGTGTGTGTGTGTGTGGTGTGCGTGTGTGTGTCATGTGACTTCTGCCACATGTGCTCTGATTGGTTCATTGATTCCCACTTTATACAGCAATGTGCCACTGAACAGAAACTAACAATTAGTGATAGTTTTATTTTAAATTCACACACATTAATTAATTTATAATTATAATGCCTGTAGCCTACGTCATCAGTGGCCGGTGATGACGTAATATTGGCCGTTGGTTTCTGAATCTTTGAGAAAAAAAAAGATTGCGTCGTTGCCATGGCGACGGGGCCGCTCCTCTCACACCCACGCGCGCGCTGTATATCTCTCTCTCTCTCTCTCTCTGGTGTGTTTTCTAACCCACGCATTGGAGTGGGAGACACACACACACACACACACACACACACACACACACACACACACACACACACACACACACACACACACACACACACACACACATGCACACGCACACACACACACAAACACACACACACACACACACATTAGTATAACGCGCACAGGGAGTGTGTGTGTGTGTCATGCTAGCAGTGTGTGGGCTGAGCCGACCAGCCTTCCACTCATCCTGCTTCTCTCTCCCTCACTCTCTCTCTCTCTCCCTCACTCTCTCTCTCCCTCTCCCTCACTCCATCTCTCTCTCCCTCACTCTCTACCTCTCTCTCCCTCACTCTCTCACTCCATCTCTCTCTCTCTCTATCTATATTCTCTCCATCAGTCCTTCGTTCGCTTTTTCATTTTCAGTTTAATCATCATGGAGAACGAGTCGGTGATCGTTAGGGTGAGTCCCCCTCTGCAGCGCTGTGTGTGTGTGTGTGTGTGTGTGTGTGTGTGTGTGTGTGTGTGTGTGTGTGTGTGTGTGTGTGTGTGTGTGTTGTTTAAAGATGTTTCTCTGTGTGTGTGTGTTTGTGTTTGTGTGTGTGTGTGTGTGTGTGTGTGGTGTGTGTGTGTGTGTGTGTGTGTGTGTATGTTTAGTCAAAATCAGAATACTTTATTGATCCCA
>CM047526.1:20346959-20349301 GCA_026122265.1 Ammodytes dubius
TGTGTGCGTGTGGGGTGTTGTGTGCGTGTGTGTGTGGTGTGTGTGTGTGTGTGTGTGTGTGTGTGTGTGTGTGTGTGTGTGTGTGTGTGTGTGTGTGTGTGTGTGTGTGTGTGTGTGTGTGTGTGTGTGTGTGTGTGTGTGTGTGTGTGTGTGTGTGTGTGTGTTGTGTGTGTGTGTGTGTGTGTGTGTGTGTGTGTGTGCAGTGCTGTCTATCGGAGAAGGAGGGTTCTGGGAGGGCAGTGTTAAAGGACGGACCGGTTGGTTCCCGCGGACTGTGTGGAGGAAGTTCAGATGAGACAGTACGACCCACGACTCGGTGAATAATTTTTGTTCTTTTTCTTTGTAATTCACATATTTATTAAAGCTGCAGTGTGTAGAATTTTGTGTTTTATTTCCTAGCAGATTTTGTAGAAAGTAATTATAATATCCATAAGTACATTTAATTTAGTGCATAATAACTGAAAAAAATGTTTTGAATATTTTTTTTTCCCTCAGAAAGGGTCTCATATATGTCCATATTTCTGCATATTTTGGACCAAGGCCTAGTGCCGCCATCTTGAAAGTGTCATAGTTGGAATGTCATCAGGTGCATTGTTTAAAATTTAGAATTGTTCTTGTCCTTGAAGGCCACTGTAGCTTCTGTTATTATTCTAAAGGGGTGGGGTTACCCAGGGAGTGTTGCATTCTAGAACTTTGTAGAACTTTCTTGATGATGTCATATTACACACTGCACCTTTAAATGTTCACAGGTGGTATTTGATTGATTGATTGATTGATTGTCTTTATTTCGAACATGCAAGCAATAAAAAAAAACAAGTTTAAATATTAATAGATGAATAAATAAAAAAACAAAAGCAAAAGCAAAACATTAAAAAAAAAGAACACACACTTTCTACATGCTCTAAAGCGGTAGTGTTTTTACTACGCCTGCTGTTGTTCCTGGGTGAGCGTTATACCCATGACAAAGGCATTAAGAAAAACTATATAAAAATAGCATTCTTTGCACTGATGGTACTCGTTTGCTGTTACATGTAATTTATGATCATCAGAGGAAAAATTTGACTGTTTCAGAAATATTTAAAAGTTCCTCTTAGCACCTTTAAGTGAGACACCTACAGTATATGGGACATTTACTTGTAAGATGATGGTAAAATGTTATGTGTGTGTGTGTGTGTGTGTGTGTGTGTGTGTGTGTGTGTGTGTGTGTGTGTGTGTGTGTGTGTGTGTGTGTGTGTGTGTGTGTGTGTGTGTGTGTGTGTGTGTGTGTGTGTGTGTGTGTGTGTGTGTGTGTGTGTGTGTGTGTGTGTGTGTGTGTGTGTGTGTGTGTGTGTGCGTGTGCGTGTGTTTCAGAAACGAGGGAGGACCGCACTAAGAGACTGTTCAGACATTATACAGTGGGATCCTATGACAACTACACCTCCTACAGGTAACACACAGGCATTACACAAAGGACGCAATTTGTGAAATAAATCACAGGGTGGGATGTTTTTTGAAATGCTTTTATTCCTGAAATTAATCACGACAATCAATCAACTTGATCGAAAGTTTAAGGAATATAAAAAAACTGTATAATTTAGCTTATCAAGTCAAGCCTGATACTTTCACTCTTGTGGTAATTTTCTGAGAAACAACTCAACACAAAATTGCCAGAAAAAACTAAAATATATATTTATTTTTTTGCTCTTTTTATTTAAATTGTTTGCATGAAAAATGTGTAGGATGTTGTAAATGTTAAAAAAGTAACTCAGATTAATATATGATCCTACAATAAAGTATATTTAAAAAACATTGTTTTTACAGTAGGCCTATTTGAGTCATTAGCACTTTAACGTGATGTTGTTTTATTAAAAAAAATAATCTGTTCCTAGTTGTACATTCCCTCTACAATTTATGAAACTACTAAATTTAAAAGCTTACGATAATGTGTATAACTGAATGTATGTTATATTGTCTTTTTGCTTGTTAGTTACATCTTTATATTGCTTTTTTACATGTACTTAAATGTATTTTCATTTTTGTAACATGACTTTGTAGTTTTAGCTCTTTAATTTTATTTTTGTTTGTCTTTTATTTTTGTTTGTCTTTTCTTTTCTTTTTTTTATTTTACTTTATTCATTTACCTTATTGTATTTTAATGTCAGGTGGACATCCTTTATAAGCCCTTCGGGGTTTCTTTTGTCCCACCCGTGCATTTATGTATGTCTATGCGCATCTTCTTGCCATTTTTAATCTTGTTTATTTGCACAAATAAAACTAAACTAAAAAACTAAACTAAACTAAATGAAAGCTAAAGATGTTATACGTACAGTAGTAAAACGTTTTTTGATGAATTTGCTGTCTGT
>CM047526.1:20349401-20351901 GCA_026122265.1 Ammodytes dubius
TATTTTGATACTGTTGTTAATGTGCATTGCCCATTATCAAAAATTTAAATATAAAGCGGAATATATTTCAGTAAATGCATTAGGGCTGGCCCGAATTATTCGAATATTCGAATACTCGTTCGGAAAATTAGTATTCGGAGCTTAAATCAGTATTCGGAGCTTAGTTTTTTTTTTTTTTTTTTTTATAATTTTTTTTTGCAAGAAGCTAGTACTGCAATATAATGTCATCAAATAATTTTATATTTGGATATAAAAGTTAGTAATATTGTAGTAGTAGTAGTAGTAGTATTGCTCATTTAGGAGGATATTACATCAATAAGTGTCATAGCGCATCCATTACTTCACCTCTGAGAGCGTAAATCTTCAACAAAATATGCAGATACTGTCAAAATCGGTTCCAGGGAGTATATAGGGATTATTAACGTTTTTTTTTTTTTTTTTTTTTTTTTTTTAATGTTGTTTTTGATGGTGTGTTTTTCTGGAACGAATATTCAAATATTTGCTCGGAAAATTTTATGTGTATTTCTTCTGTGTGTTTCAGCGACTATGTGATTGAGGAGAAAACGGCCGTTCTGCAGAAGAGAGAAAGTGAAGGATTCGGCTTCGTACTGAGAGGAGCGAAAGGTAAGAAAAGATGGACAGATGGATGGATGGATAGATAGATAGATAGATAGATAGATAGATAGATAGATAGATAGATAGATGGATGGATGGATGGATGGATGGATGGATGGATGGATGGATGGATGGATGGATGGATGGATGGATGGATGGATGGATGGATGGATAGATAGATAGATAGATAGATAATACCCTGTGTTCTCTGTCTTCCAGCGGAGACCCCCATAGAGGAGTTTGCCCCCACCCCAGCCTTCCCTGCTCTCCAGTACCTGGAGTCAGTGGATCAGGGGGGGGTCGCCTGGAGGGCCGGGCTACGGACAGGGGACTTCCTCATAGAGGTAACGGCTTCACACACACACACACACACACACACACACACACACACACACACACACACACACACACACACACACACACTCACAACACACACACACACACACACACACACACACACACACACACACACAACACACACACACACACACACAACACACACACACACACACCAACACACACACACACACACACACACACACACACACACACACACACACACACACACACACACACACACACACACACGTAACTATCAACATTTACAACATCAAAATCAGTGAATATCATGATCCACTAACTGTCTATACTGTGTGTGTGCTGGAAAAAAAATCTGGTGTTAATACACAGCCTAGGCTCTGTAAATGGGTGAGGGTTAACAAAGGGGTCACCATATAGCAACATGCCCGTTTACAGAGCTTTGGTTGTGTGTTTTTTTTTTTTTTTTAAGATTATTTTTTGAGCATTTTTGCTTTTGATTAGAGTTTTGTAGAGACAGAGATGAAATGTGTCAGAGAGGGGAATGACATGCAGAGAACGACCCGGGCTGGATTCTAACCCGGGTCTGCTGCAGGGCCCCTGTTTGTGTTTTAATACAGAGCACAGACAGTACACACAACCAGCGTTTTCCAGAATCACTGACTCCACCTTCTTAATATTGTCTGTCTCCCTGTCTGTCTCTCCCTGTCTGTCTCTCCCTGTCTGTCTGCCCTGTCAATCTATCTATCTGTCTGTCTCTTTATCTGTCTCCCTCGCTGCCTGTCTGTCTGTCTGCAGGTGAATGGAGCAGACGTGGTGAAGGTGGGCCATCGTCAGGTGGTGGGTCTGATCCGACAGGGTGGAAGCAGACTGCTCATGAAAGTCGTCTCAGTCTCAAGGAAATCTGAAACATCCAATCTGGTCCGGAAGAAAGGTATTTTAAGTCTATTTATTAAACTCTAGCTTTCATATTTCCCCTCTATCATATCATATATGAGACATTTTCATCTTAAAAACATGCAGAAAATGCTTTTTAAAGACCTGTACATAGTATTTTTTGGGATTTATAAAAATGAAAAAAGGCTGTATCCAAAATCTGTTCTGTTAAAAATTCCCGAAAACTTTTGACAGTAATATGTTGTGAAAATGAAATACAGATTTTAACTCTGGCTTTATCCAACATCTAAATATTAAGAAAAAATGGAATGCAAAAAAAAATATATAATTTGCATATTAATTCAAACATTTAAACCGTGTTTGCACTTGAACTCATCATGCACGTTAAAAATAATCATTTTCAATCACATGACATTCCTCTTCCAATATATTAGAAGAAGTAGTTTGTGTGTAGATAGATAGATAGATAGATAGATAGATAGATAGATAGATAGATAGATAGATAGATAGATAGATAGATAGATAGATAGATAGATAGATAGATAGATAGATAGATAGATAGATAGATAGATAGATAGATAGATAGATAGATAGATAGATAGATAGATAGATAGATAGGGAGAGAGAGAAAGGGGGAGACAGACAGACAGACAGATACTACATAGACTCA
>CM047526.1:20354401-20356901 GCA_026122265.1 Ammodytes dubius
ACACACACACACACACACACACACACACACACACACACACACACACACACACACACACAACACACACAACACAACACACACACACACACACACACACACTGTACTAAACAGCTCACATCAACTAAACTTTCCATAATAATTCTTAGCACTATTCTCAAGGTTTTTACAGAAGGATTTGTTAATATGTTGTTCATTGTCTGATTTATGAGACATTTTAATTCTAAAAACATGCTGAAAATGCATTTTTAAGACCTGTCCATAGTGTTTTGATTTATAAAATGAATAAAAAGCTGTATCCAAAATTAGTTCAGTATAAACTTTGGACCCTAATAATGTATCTGGCTTTTTTCAAAATCTAGAATTTTTTGTTTTTAAATTACAAATTTGGTTACTTATTCAAACATATCTGAAACATGTTTAATGTCAGTAATCAACTGGCAAAGGTTCATGATGTTATCCATAAGTTAAAAATGTGTTACCCTGTTCACCTGCAGTGTCCAGCCTTCAACCAAACTAACCAAGATTTTACCAAAATTTGTTTAAAAACAAACATTTAACAAACATTTTATAAAAATAATAATAATAATTGATAGGTTTTATATAGCGCTTTTTTGTAGGTCACTCAAACACGCTTTACATTGCATAGAATATACATAAAAGAAAAGAAAAAACACGAATCTCCATTTTTCTTTTTCACCAGGCGCCCCAGAAGACGACCGTATCTCAGCTCTGATGAACGAGAGCCGTTTCCCTCGCAGCTCCTCGCTGACGGAGAGTTTCATCCCCCCTCCCCCTCAGACGGCCCCCCCTCCCCCGCCCTCCCCCTCTCCTCTCTTCCTCCTGGACTCAGGACCCCCTCCCTCCTTCCTCCCTCCCCCCCCACCCAACAGAGGGGACGGACTCACACGCTCCAGGTATACACGCACATTTTTACTTAAACGTTTTTTAATATATAATTTATTTTTTTTATTCTTTATTTTTTTGCTCAAGGTACACGCTAATTTTATACTAATTTATATATTTATTTATTATTATTTTTTTTTTTCTATGTTTTTATTATTTTTATTTTTTTTTAATTTTAAAATGTTCTATTAAATAATTATTTTTTTAATATATTTTTTATGTAATTTTATATATATTTTTTTAGGTCAAGTTGAATTTTTTTTTTTTTTTTTAAATACATTTATTAATTTTTTATCTCCAGAATCACTGACTCCACCTATAAGCCACTTTGTAACCTATAGGTTTTGAATGGTGTTATTATATATCAAATGTCATTTTACTTTCTTCCTCTCTAGCTTCAAACCCGGGGCGGAACCCAGATTACAGGAGCTCTCTGATTCGCCGACCAGAAGCCACGCCCATGCAGAGCGACAGAGGAAAGCCAGGTCTGTCTGTCTGACTGTCTGTGTATCTGTCTGTCTGTTTGTCTTTCTGTCTGTCTATCTGTCTCTCCTCTTCCATATCTTATAAGATTTTGAATCTATTCATAATTTTTCAAAATAACAGTAGTAACTGCAATTTTATTTTTGAAAATTTCAAGTTTGAGAAAAGGCAGCTTGCCTAAACCTACCAATTACACTTATGATTTCACCACTAGATGCCACTAAATATTCCAATATTACACACTCTACCTTTAATTAATTTTTCCTCAGTTAAGCTTAGGGTCTAAATCCAAAGGGTCTCATATTGTGTACAGACTGTGAAGAAATGGTTATTTGTGATATCGGGCTAAATGAAAATATCAAGATCTCTCGAGTATGAATAAAGGTAAAATGAAAATGAAAAATACAAATATTAAAAAACTGATTTTATTCCATTTCTATTTCAGGTCTATGATCATCCTTCAAGACACACCGCAACTACAACTGCAGCCCGACACACACACCACTGCTGCTGCGTCTGCCGCGTCCACACACACGGCCACACACACACTCACACACACGGCCACACACACATCCACTCTCTCCCTGCACAGCTTAAGCCCCTCCCTCGGCCACTCCCCGCTGTCACGGCGACGGGGCCGGCAAATAGAAAACCCTTACGCCAACGTGGGACAGCAAGCCCCGCCCTCCAAACCCCAACGCAGGAAATCTCCTTTACTGAAGCAGCTACCTGTGGAAGAGCAGCAGGGTGAGGGAGAAAGACACACACAAGCACACACACAGGGCACGCAGGCACGCACACACACACACACACACAGGGCACGCACATGCAGGCAGGGCACACACATGGCACCCACGCACACACACGTACATTTTCTAAGCTATATTTTTCTTGGGCAGTTACCTGTAGAAGAGCAGCAGGTTGAGGGACATTTTAAACCTGTTTTCTTTATGTTGTCTCCAATTTATTTGAAGTTTTTTTTGTTTAATAGTTTTATTAACAATACGGCATAATGGACTTGAAGAAATTGAATTTTTTATTTATTTATTTTTTGATCTCGTGTTAAGAATTCCATTGTTTCACTATTTCATAGTGTTTAAAGGTTAGGTGATGT
>CM047526.1:20359401-20366901 GCA_026122265.1 Ammodytes dubius
TGTCGTTCCCGGACGGTCAGGCGGTGGAAAGACCCGAGACGGAAGGCGGGATGACGTCGCCCGCCGCGGGGAACACTCCGGAACGCTGGCGACCTGCGACTGCGTTGCCGACAGCGACGATGACGACGCCGCCATCTTGTGCCAGCGAAAGTCAAATAATTTCTTCTTCTTCTACTGCGTCTTCTTCGTCGTCTACGGTCGCTGCTTTGATTGACAGGCGCAGGAGTCTGACAGTTGGTAGTTCTGAAGAGGAGGGAGCTGCGTATACAGTCACGTTACCGCCGGCTTTGCTGTCCTCGAGCGACGAAGAAACAAGAGAAGAGCTGCGTAGGATCGGATTGGTCGCGCCGCCGCCTGCTTTCGCCACTTCCTCAAACCTAGCTAGCTTAGCATCAATAAGACAAGGAGACAGAGAAAGAGAAAGAGAAAGAGATAGCGGTGCCTCGGATTCCCTAAACAGACAAGGTGAAGACTCGGAAGGAATTATGGACGACAGGCTTCAAGACAGTTCAACTTCGCCTAGCTCGCTACCGCCGTCCATAACCTTAGCGTCTCCGACCGTAACCAACGTCCCCCATCTCCCCTACGGCGACACAACACGCTTCCCCGACGTCCCCCGCGACTTCCCCGAGTGCTTTAAAGCCCCGTTTGCGTTCGCCGATAGGTAGGGGGCGATCGCAATTCCGAGATCCCCTCATGAAGCAGTCGTCGGATAGCGAGCTGCTACCGTCCAGCGCATACACTCCATCCACGTCCCCGTTCTGCTCCTCCCCGACCGGCGGAGGCCCGAGGCAGCCGCGATACCTCTTCCAACGGAGGTCGAAATTATGGGGCGGAGGTGGTGAAAATGTCGAAATTCGTGGTGGATTTAACCCGGAGGAATGCGTAGGACGTCCGGCAGCTTTAGGGGGTCAAGGAGGGGGCGTGGTTTCGGGCCCCGTTTCCGTGTCTGGGTCGGTAGCGGATCTATCGAGCCGGTCGGCGTCGGCGATGGAGCTTAGCAACAGAGGAGGAGGGGGAGGAGGGGGAGGAGGGGGGGGAAACACCGGGCTGGAACTGGCCAATCGGCTTCAGCTGCTGAACAAAGACAGTCACTCGCTGGGGGAGGAGCCAAGTCCCCTCGACCCCGAACGCAGGTCACCTGTCGGGGGCTCCAGGTAAATATAGATGTGTGTGTGTGTGGGGGTGTGAGGGTGGGGGAGTGTGTGTGTGTGTGTGTGTGTGTGTGGGGGGGGTGTGTGTGTGTGTGTGTGTGTGTGTGTGTGTGTGTGTGTGTGTGTGTGTGTGTGTGTGTGTGTGTGTACTTGTTGTAACAGAATCTGTCGTTTGTGTTGTTGCAGATGTGTGGACAATGGAGAGAGTAAATCGTAGGTTTTTATCTCTGGTAAACATTTCTCGTTATCGCTCCGAGATTATTTTAAAGAAGCTACGAGGAACTTTTAAAGACCATTAGTGCAAAGAATGCTATTTTTATCTAGTTTTTCTCAATGCCTTTGTCATGGGTATACGCTCACCCAGGAACAACAGCTGGCGTGGTAAAAACACTACCGCTTCTGTCCAAAGGGGGGCGCTAGAATTAACACAAAATGAAAGTTCCCCGGAGCACCTTTAATTCGCTTTAACAGCTAAACTAACAATCACTCTCTACGCAGACGATATACTACTATATGTCTAAAACTATTACCCCGTCTGTCTTCTCCAATAAAACTAATTCTCTGCCTGCTGTGTTTCACCTTAATAACAATGTTAACACGTTTACTTACAACTGTATTAAAGGGACACTGTGTAACATTTTAAGTAATGTATTAGCTAAAATCAATATCCTCATTCATAAATATGTCCTCATTGGTGTAAAATCCCCTCTGCCAATAATCTGAATTATCCTCCTGAGTAGAGCGGAGAATTACAAACATTAATATTACATTTTGTACATTGAGCAGGCAGGTCTTATGGAGGCATCCATGTTGGTTGGAATGTCATCAGGTGCATTGTTTAGAATTTAGAATTGTTCTTGTCCTTGAAGGCCACTGTAGCTTCTGTTATTATTCCAAAGGGGTTGGGGTTACCCAGGGAGCGTTGCATTCTAGAACTTTCTAGAACTTTCTTGATGATGTCATATTACACAGTGCCCCTTTTAGTGACATTTACACATAAGTTATAAAAATCTCCACCTCTTTTTAACGTGTGTTTTGTCGCAGGTTGTTTTCCAGTCTCGGGGAGCTCCACACCATCTCCCAGCGAGGCTTCGGCGGCACCACCTATTCCGTGCGACCGGGAAACCGCTACCCCGTGACTCGCCGCAGCCCCTCCCCGAGCCCCTCTCCATCGGACCGCTCCTCCACGCCACACACGCCCCCCACCTCCTCCGAACGCGAGCGGCCCGATCTCAGCTCCGGTCGCGCGCTCACCATCCTAAAATCCTCCTCCCTCAGCCTGCCCTCCGAGCCCAAAGAGGTCCGCTTCGTCATGCGTAGTGCGAGCGCTCGAACGAGATCCAGGAGTCCGTCCCCGTCCCCGCACGCTTCCCCCTGCCCTTCCCCCGTCCTCAGCGGGCCTTTGCTGGCGCTGAGACCCTGGAGACAACGGCCGCTAAATCTGTGGAACAAATACGACGTAGGGGATTGGCTGGAGAGCGTGGGGCTGGCCGAGCATCGACAGCGCTTTCAAGAACACGAAATCGAAGGGTCCCATCTTCCAGCCCTCACCAAAGACGACTACGTGGAGTTAGGGGTCACCAGATTGGGCCACAGAATCAACATCGAGAGGGCGCTGAGGCAAATGCTGGATGGTTCAAATTGACCCAGAAAAAAAACACTATACACTATATGACCTGTAGTAAAACCTTTTGCTTTTAGGAGAATTCTGAAATGAACTGAACTGTGTGTGCGACCTCAGACATTTAGTTTCATCTAATCTTTGACTTTAGGATTTCTCAGTAGTGAATGAATCTTTTAGATCTTTTTACCGTTAAGGTGGAACCCAGATTTTCTTTGAGGGATTTTAGTGGGATTTTTTTTGTCTTATCAGCTCTTTGACCAAGTGAAAATAACGCAGTATAGGCCTACAAGATTTAATTTGGTATCCGTCAATTTATTTTAGTATTGCAATATTTTCAGAAATGTTTGAATAGATTTTCAATTTGGCAATCTTGCTAATTATGCGTAAATTTGCATCGATTTAAAAACCAAAAATCTAGATTTGGGATATTTTGGAATAGTAGCGTCCAAAGTTTGTACAGAACAGATTTTGGATATGGCCCTTATTGCTTCGTTTAATAAATCCAAAAAATACTACTTATATAGGTCTTAAAAAATGCATTTTCGACATGTTTTTAAGAACAAAATGTCTCCTAAATCAGACAATTAACAACATATGAACAAATCCTTCTGTAACCACCTTCATAATAGTGCTGAGAATGATCATGGAACGTTTAAATTACGTTTATTCAACACAAACGAGAGGGAAAATTGATCAAAGAGCTGATATGACCCAAAAAAAAAACTAGATTTATTAAATGAAACGGGCTTATTTTCATCTTGCCAAATATATCTGGACTTTTTTCTTCGCGGATTTGGACAATTCTCGAACAACTTGGAATCTCAACCTTAACAACACCAGATTCCTCCATCACTTTACTTTAAAAAAACAACATTCTTATACCTTCGAATTTTTTCCTTTTTTTTGTTTTTTTGCAAATATCACTCAGATATTCGAGAATTTTTGTTTGTGTTCATTTTGGTTTTCATATATCTTATACTACTACTACTATCGATCATTTTAGAAATTTTAATGAAGAATTAACAAGTAATAATAATAATAATAATTAATTAACTAATTAATTAAGTGGTTATATAGAGTTTATAAATGAATTTTTTGAGTTCGATATGATTTGACAATGAGTTGAATTCCAAGCGACGTGTATTTTGGGATTTCAAAATGATTTGTCAATGATGAGTGTGACTTTGTGATGATGTGACGTGTGTATCAGGGAGAGCTGCAGAAAATGCTCCAAATATCGTTAGCCTCTTAGCATAATTGCCTAAATCATATTTACTCTACATCTACTCTATTCTACATGTACTCTACTCTATACATCTACTTTTTGTTAGCCTAATAGCATAATTGCCTAAATCATCCCTGCGTTCCAAATCACATACTCTTTCTGTTTTACTACACTACATACTAAAGTACAGAAGAGTTTTAGTCTTTTTACTACACTACATACTAAAGTACAGAAGAGTTTTAGGGCCACAGACAGGAGAGAAGAAAAAAAATCAGATAAGGAAGATTTTTTTTAAAATTATGTCGAGAAATGTCAAGAATTCAATTGGAGTTAGTGGGGCATCTATGTATTTTCAGCATACTATAATTGATGTGCATTTATTGGGACAATCCTAAATCTTTTTCTGGCATACTAAATAGTATGGAAGTATGGGGATTGGAACGCAGGGCATATTTACTCTACTCTACTTTTACTCTACATCTACTCTATTCTACATGTACTCTACTCTATACATCTACTTTTTGTTAGCCTAATAGCATAATTGCCTAACCCTGCGTTCCAATTCCCATACTTCCCTACTATTTAGTATGCCAAAAAAAAGAAGGGATGTCCCAATACATGCACGTCAATTGTAGTATGCTGAAAATACAGAAATGCCCCACTAACTCCAACAGCATTTTGGAGTATTCGTCTTTACTCTCGACATAATGAAAAATAAATCTTCCTCATCTGATTTTTCTTCTCTCTCCTGTCTGTGGCCCTAAAACTCTTCTGTACTTTAGTATGTAGTGTAGGAAAAAGAAAAAGTTTGTGATTTGGAACGCAGGGCAAGTTCTTTATTTTAAGGGTTGTAGAGTAGGGTAAAATAGAGTAGATGTAGAGTGAAAGTAGAGTAGAGTAAATATGATTTAGGCAATTATGCTATGAGGCTAATAAAATGTACAAAAAAAACACTATTTGGTTTCTTAACCTACGTATTGAGGGCTGACTGTACAAGGTGCTATATGTTAAAAGCCATCTGTACAGAATATATATTCTACCTTTCTCCCAATCTCTTTCCCTCTTATACTTTCCTTTACACTAACTCCTGAATCCCTTAAAGGGGCAGTGCGGTGTTTTTGAAGTGTGGTTGTATGAGGTAATAGTGCTTAGTTAGTGTGTTACCTTACGGAGATGGCGGTCAGTCACCTGCATGCACGCAAGCACACACACAGACACACACACACACGCACGCACGCACGCACACGCACGCACGCACACACACACACACACACCACGCACACACACACACACACACACACACACACACACACACACACACACGGACACTGATGGCCATCTACATAAGGTAACACACTAACTAATGCAGAAGTACCTCATACAACCACACTTCAAAAACACCGCACTATCCCTTTAACCCCCCTGTAACTTCTTGTTATTCCAAAACAATTCTTTCAAAAAGTTTGGCTGTACCCAACATAATTAACCTTCTAGCAGTATTTGTAACTGACCAGAAACAAGGCCATACACACACACACACACACACACACACACACACACACACACACACACACACACACACACACACACACACACACACACACACACACACACACACACACACACACACACACACACACATTCATTGAACATAATAACCTTCTAACAGTGTTTGTTTACTGACCAGAAACAAGGCCATATAAGGAGTTTCCTCCCCTGCCATAATGGGGATACAGCTGTGGAAAAAATTAAGAGACCAGTCTGGATTTTTTTTCTTAAATCTTCATCTCTACATTACTTTTTCTTTTTCTTTTTTTTTTAAGATATTTTTTGGGCATTGTTATGCGTTATTGATAGTGTAGAGACAGAGGTGAAATGGGGCAGAGAGGGGAGTGACATGCAGAGAACGACCGCGGGTGGGAATCGAACCCGGGTCTGCTGCTGGCCGAGGCCCATGGGGGGACGCCCTACCAACTGAGCTAAGGGCGTCCCCATCTCTACATTACTTAATCATGGAAATGCTCTTAATGACAACATTCTTATTGTGAATTTGGTAGAAATGTTGTCAGTAGTTCATAGAATCAAACCAAAATGTTCATTCTACTCAAACATATGCCTCTAAATAGTCAAACGAGAGACACTGAATATTTGGAGTGGTCCTTTAATTTTTTCCAGAGCTGTATGTTTCCTGCCATACGTGGAGCTTTCTCCAGCACAAACAAAAGTGTTTCCCAGACTCTGTAAATAAAGTTTAAAACAGGCTTTTAGTGGAATTAATCAATTACAGTCTAACCATGCATTCAATTGATATTATGACGATTTTGAACATCTCTTGCAAAAAACTATTTTTTTTAAAGGTGCTATGAGGAACTTTTAAATATTTCTGAAACAGTCTCATTTTTCCTCTGATGATCATAAATTACATGTAACAGCAAACAGAGACCATCAGTGCAAAGAATGCTATTTTTAATATAGTTTTTCTTTATGCTTTTGTCATGGGTATACGCTCACCCAGGAACAACAGCTGGCGTAGTAAAAACACTACCGCTTTTGTCCAAAGGGGGGCACTAGAATGAACACAAACTGAAAGTTCCTCAGAGCACCTTTTTAAGAAACAAACTATTTCATTATATCGCCCACCCTTACAAATGGAGGTGTTATTTAAAGTAGCTATGAGGAACTTTTAGTTGTAGTAGATTCTATCTCCTCCGAAGTACAATCAATGTCCCAGTGCCTGTTTCCACAACAACAAAACTACTGCACTAAACTTTATACAGATATTTAAAGGGTCACTGTGTAGTTTCAGAGGAGGGAGATTTGTTTACATTCACAGAGCCTGCAGTTAGTTTACTAAACATATTTACTCTACATGTAATTCTTAGTATTGAATAATTCTATCATCATAAATCAAATTATTTTGAGGAACCTGGAACCAAACGTAAGACTAGAAGAATATGTGTGTAAACCAAACTGTGGGCCCTGCTGCTGTAAACAACAACAACAGTGAAACAGTAACTTTTCAGGAAGCTTTCTAACTTCAAACAGTGTTCCAGGGATCTACATTTTACCTGTGAGGAAAGTTTGTTTATTCAGTTATGAGAATATACATGAGAACATTTTTCACTTCTCTGACACACACAAAGTTACACAGTGCACCTTTAAAGTGACCAAAATACAAGCTGAACTACAATCATAAATCCCAAAGTTGTAATAGTCGGAGCACAGAGCTGTAGAATGTAGAAGCTATATACAGGACTCAACAGTGGACTTTATAGTCTGTTTAATATATATCTATACACATCATGATAGAATAATGTCGCTAAAGTGCAATAGAAAAAGTATAGTAGAAAATGAAATATTTATTATTATATTATATTATATATTAAAGTATTTTAGCCCTAGAGTATGTGATATTCCCACTCTGTAAACAGCCACTGACCAGCTGTTTCACTTAAAGTTATAGTGCGTAACTTCTGACGCCCCCTTTTGAGTAATTA
>CM047526.1:20376901-20409401 GCA_026122265.1 Ammodytes dubius
GTGTTGTTGTGGCTATACTACTAAAACTACTGTAAATACATGTTTAGAAATGTCTTTGGGCCAGCCTTAGACTTCTAAAAAAAAAAGAAGTTGAGATAATGTCCGTTAAAGATGGTTGTATATTGGAGAAATATACAGACGCAAACAGACAAGGTTTAGTCAAATAAACACCTGAATGTACATGTTGGACCCATGATTTATACTAGTATGAAAGTAAGTAGTAATGGATGGATGGATGGATGGATGGATAGAGAGAGAGAGAGAGAGATAGATAGATAGATAGATAGATAGATAGATAGATAGATAGATAGATAGATAGATAGATAGATAGATAGATAGATAGATAGATAGATAGATAGATAGATAGATAGATAGATAGATAGATAGATAGATAGATAGATAGATAGATAGATAGATAGATAGACAGACAGACAGACAGACAGACAGACAGACAGACAGACAGACAGACAGACAGACAGATAGTATAATATATATAATATGTCGTTGCAGGTGGCAGCAGGGAACAGACTGGCATGCGCACTGCGGCGGCTCTGAGCCGTATGGACGCTGTGATTGGACGATGTGTCGGCAACAGTCTGGAGGTCATCGAGAGTCTGGAGACGCTGAAGGGACACGGACCCCCAGACCTCATGGAGCTGGTCACTACTCTGGGTGGGTGTGTGTGTGTGTGTGTGTGTGTGTGTGTGTGTGTGTGTGTGTGTGTGTGTGTGTGTGTGTGGGAGGGGGGGGGGGGGGTCTGTGTGTGTGTGTGTGTGTGTGTGTGTGCGTGTGTGTGTGTGTGTGTGTGTGTATCACAACTCTGGGTAACCACGCTATTCCCTGAAGTAGCCTCAGCTTTAAAGGTCGAATATTTGTCAACATCACTTTTTGTCAAAATCATTGACTATCTCCTCATGATCCACTACCTGTCCTGTGTACTGTGTGTTCGCTGAAAAAAAATCTGGTGTTACTACACAGCCTAGGCTCTGTAAACTGTAATCTAAAGGAAGGTTATGTAAACAAAGGTGGCTCTGGGTAGCTATCAACATGCTGGTTTACAGAGCCTAGGCTGTGTATTAACACAGTTCTCAGTTCACTCACAGTACAGACAGGTAGCGGATCATGAGGAGATATTCACTGATTTTGACAACAAGCGTTCTCCAGAACCACCGACACCAACTTTAACTCTATGCCTTATTTTTTAAGTATTTTTATGCCCCTGTATTATGCACTTTCGATGGTCTAAATTAAATAAACTTGCCTTACTTATCTGACACAATTAATATTATTTTCTATCCAATTTTAACAGACAAACAAACTTAAACTACTGTGTACATTGTCCCTGTAGGCGGTGTGCTGCTGATGATGACAGTTTGGCCAAGGACCAATCGGAAGGCAGGAGGCAGATTTCGGAGGCCGTGATTGGTGGAGCCGCTCTGGCAAAGTTCCGGGCTATGATGGAGGCTCAGGGCGTCGCCACGGAGACGGCTCGGTTGCTATGCGACAAGCACGCGGACTACCACAGTGTTCTGAGGAAATCCAAACATGAGAAACGCCTAGAGACTACAGAAGAAGGTGCAGTAAAGCGGGCTTTTAGTTTGAAAGGGCAAACACAATGTGGGTGTGTAGTTCCAAAATAAAACACCAGTTTGTAAACGCTGCCATACTGACAAATAAGAGAGTTTTGTGGAGCTGATAATAGGCTTAATCAACTTTGTGTCAACTCGTTTGGCGATGGCTTAAATGTAACCGACATTTGGGGCGCTCCGGTGGTGTAGTGGATAGAGCGCGTACCATATTGGCTCCGACCTTCGTTGCAGTGGTCGCGGGTTCAAATCCGACCCGTGGACCTTTACTGCAGGTCATCCCCCCCCTCTCTCTCTCTCTCTCTCTCTCTCTCTGTCTCCCCATTTCAGCTCTGTACCGTCTAATAAAGCTTGAAAAAGGCCAAAAAATTATAAAAAAATAAAAAAATGTAACCGACATTAATTGGTATGAAAAAGTTATGCACTATAGCTTTAAGGTTGATAATATTTAGTGAAGCTTAAAAAAACCTTGTGTGTACTTGTTGTAACCCTATGTGTACTTGTAACACTATTTACTACATTCTTACAGGTGTGGTGGTGGATTTCGACGGAATGATAATCGCTCAGATTCTCCATAAACTGGGGGCGGGACGAACGAAGCCGGACCAACCTGTCAATCACAGCGTGGGGGCCAGACTGCTGGTGTCGCTAGGGCAACGGGTCGGGAAAGGTGAGAGGCAATGACAAACAAATAAAAATAATATATATGTTTTTTTTTTTTTTTTTCAGAATATTACCCCCCTTTTCCCCTAATTGTGTTTTAATTATGAATGACATTTTTTATTACGTTTATTAACAGGATTAAATACAACTTTTATTAAATGATTTGATACATTTAATTGAATTTAAAATAAAAAAATATATATAATTTTTTTCAATTATTTATTATTATTATTATTTTATTATCATTATTATTATTTTTTATTTAATTTATTTAATAATCAATTACAACGTTATTAGTTGTCATTATATATATATATATTTTTAAATAAATTATACAATATTTTTATATATATATATGTCTTATTTTGTCATTTTTCCAGGTGTTCCGTGGCTGCAGTTAGACTATGAGGAACCCGCTCCGACTGCCGAACAAATCGAACAACTTCAAACCGCTCTGAAACTCGGACCCAAAGAAATACCAAAACAGAAGCTGGTGCAAGAACTTCTGCTACCTCAATAACAAGTGTTTAAATAGACCTTTAAAGGTGCTACGAGGAACTTTTAAATATTTCTGAAACAGTCTAATTTTCCCTCTGATGATCATAAATTACATGTAACAGCAAACGAGACCATCAGCGCAAAGAATGCTATTTTTATATAGTTTTTCTTTATGCCTTTGTCATGGGGTATATGCTCACCCAGGAACAACAGCTGGCGTGGTAAAAACACTACCGCTTTTTGTCCAAAGGGGGGCGCTGGAATTAACAAAAACTGAGAGTTCCTCGGAGCACCTTTAATATAATTGTAATATTTCTAACTTTATAAAAAATTTAAAAAATCGTAATAAATATTTTGCAAAATCAGTGTTTTATTTTAGAGATGACAAACGGAAAGTGAAGTACATATAAGTGCAATTTCATGAATTTTAACTGAATAATATTTTAAAAAATTGTAAAGTGTAATAACTGCTCACACACACACACACACACACACACACACACAGAGAGAGAGAGAGAGAGAGAGAGAGAGGAGAGAGAGAGAGAGAGAGAGAGAGAGAGAGAGAGAGAGAGAGAGAGAGAGACATAGATTCTATAATAACAACTGTGAATGTTTTGAGTGATTTTTTTATTAATTAATTTTTTTTTCTATGTTTGTTTTTAAACCGACTGACAATAAAATAAAAGTGTTACAGATCACAAGTCTTTTATACTGAAATTATTATTTAATTTTAATAATATTTTTATCTTATTGTGAAATATATGAACTGTGTTTACATTCTGTGTGACCAACAGAGGCCGCTATACCTCAAGAGGACGCCATGAAATTAGATTTTCTTTCTTTTAATAAATTATAATTTCTGTCTTATTTAATAAATGTCAGCCTATTTTAAATCTGTGGCTCTCACTCAAATAGTTCTACATTTCTGCATACATCTAAAAAACACAAAGGCTACATGTTGAAATACAATTTTAATCAGTGTGAATGCTGGAGCACTATTATATTATTTATTGAGATGTATTTCATTATTTTGAATTATTTCGTTATTGAGAAATAATGTGGTTTTCTTTCCCGTTTGTTGTTGTCTGGATGTTGAAACGTCATACCCCCCCCCACCCCCAACCCAAACCCCCCCCCCCCCCCCCCCCGCAGCTCCGCGCGCTCTGACGTCACGGCGGCCTCTCTCGTCATGTGACGCTGCACAGAGGAGCAGGAAGTGACGAGGGCTCACTCCTCTGAGAAATCTGAGCACCACCGATATTACTGGTGTTTCTATTTAGTTAACACATGATATTCAAGATTCAAGATGCTTTATATAAGGGAGGGGGGCGCTCGTGGTGTAGTGGTTAGACCCCCCCCCCCCCTTTTACTACACTACATACTAATGTACAGAAGAGTTTTAGGGCCACAGGAGAGGATACATCTGATAAGGAAGATTTTCTTTTTCATTATGTCGAGAAATGTCAAGAATAAAGACGAATACTCCAAAATGCTATTGGAGTTAGTGGGGCATTTATGTATTTTCGGCATGCTACAATTGACGTGCATGTGTTGGGACATCCTAAATCTTTTTCTGGCATACTAAATAGTAGGGAAGTATGGGGATTGGAACGCAGGGTAAGTCTTGTGTGTGTAGGTGTAACTAGAGTTACATTGCCCAACTTGTTTCTGACTCGAAGTGATCCATCACTCCATCACATACTATCTTTGGCAGAGCTAGCCGGCTAACAGTTAGCTCTGAGAGACGCCATTAGTTGGGCTGAAAAATACTCGTTCGTATCCGGTCAAAAACAGAATTAGCGCATAGTTTAGACACATTTACCACACCGCTACTAGTGGATATAAACACCAGTCCGATTCTCTTATGCTGTCGAGGCCTTTAAATCCGGATTTTAGCTGTTTTTCCCAAGTCGGAAGCTGATGTTTAGCTGCGCAGGACGTTAGCATTTTTTAGCATTAGCAATCTCTTAGCTCCATAACGGTTAGGGGGTTTTGGTTCTTTTTCTTTTTTTAAAGCCGCGGACTTTCCTGAAACGCTCTGCCGGAGATGGCAGCAGGCGGGCCGGGTAGCAGAACCTACTCGTTCAAGGTGGTTCTCCTGGGGGAAGGATGTGTGGGCAAGACGTCGCTGGTGTTGAGATACTGCGAGAACAAGTTCAACGATAAACACATCACGACTCTACAGGTAAAATACTCATCCAGGAAGCGAGCTACTGACCCGGGATAACCCTGTGTGTCTAACCCGAGTTAACATAGCCGTCTAGTCTAGCCCTCGTTTATCTATCTATCTATCTATCTATCTATCTAATCTATCTATCTATCTATCTATCTATCTATCTATCTATCTATATCTATCTATCTATCTATCTATCTATCTATCTATCTATCTATCTATCTATCTATCTATCTATCTATCTATCTATCTATCTATCTATCTATCTATCTACTATCTATTACTATCTATCTATCTATCTATCTATCTATCTATTACTATCTATCTATATCTATGTTTACCTTGCCAGCTAACCCGAGTTATGCTATCTATTGACCCGAGTTAACCTTATCTATCTATCTATCTATCTATCTATCTATCTATCTATCCTGTTTTATATGGCTGTCTTAATATGGGTTAGATAAGTGCTTCTCAAACTTCTTTCAATAATATACCCCCCATTTCAAATATGTTCTCGGCCAAAATACCCCTTGCCTGCCCCCCCCCCCCCCCCCCCCCCCCCCCAAAAGACTAGACCTATATACATAATAATAACAATACAGTGGCATAGGGCGTCAGTGTCTTTATATATGAACTATAGTATTTTTAATATTAATATTTTTATGTTAGAATCACTTGGATATAAAGTTGGCTTTAACACAGCTAAACTAAGCTAGCTCTGTTAACCGGGAGTATTTAGCCGAAGTGACAGTTGAGATAGGTGGTTGTTTGCTATTGAGAAATCAAAGCAGAAGTGTTCTGTGTGTGTGTGCGTGTGCGTGTGCGTGTGCGTGTGCGTGTGCGTGTGTGTGTGTGTGTGTGTGTGTGTGTTCGTGGTCTAGCTCGAGGCTTCTTGGGAGGGCGGGGGATATTGCAAAATAGTTAAAGTAGAAAAACACCTGCCATCTTTTTGATTTCAACACTAGTCGCCAAATAATATTATATATGTGGATAGAGCGCGTACCATATTGGCTCCGGCCTTCGTTGCAGTGGTCGCGGGTTCAAATCTGACCCGTGGACCTTTACTGCAGGTCATCCCCCTTATCTCTCTCTCTCTCTCTCTCTCTCTCTCTCTCTCTCTCTCTCTCTCTCTCTCTCTCTCTCTCTCTCTCTCTCTCTCTCTCTGTCTCCCCATTTCAGCTCTGTACTGTCTAATAAAGCTTGAAAAAGGCCAAAAAATTATTTAAAAAAATATCACAAAATAAAAAAAATTGATCACAGGCCAGTGAATTATTAAAGGTGTAGTCAGTGATTCTGGAGAACGCGTGTTGTCAAAAATCACTTTTTGTCAAAATCAGTGAATATCTCCTCATGATCCGCTACCTGTCTGTACTGTGTGTGTGTGTGCGCTGAAAAAAAATCCAATGTTAATATACACAGCCTAGGCTCTGGGAATAGGCACGTAAACAAATGGGACCCACCGTTATAGCTAATAGCAACATGCCCGTTTACAGAGCCTAGGCTGTGTATGAACTAGGGCTGGCCCGAATGCCATTTTTCAGAATTCGAATATTCGTTGTTTTGCCCGAGCGAATATTCGAATATTCGTTCCAGAAAAACACACCATCAAAAAAAAAAATAATAATTAAAAAAATGTTTTTTTTTTTTTTTTTTTTTAAACGTTAATAATCCCTATATACTCCCTGGAACCGATTTTGACAGTATCTGCATATTTTGTTGAAGATTTACGCGCTCGGAGGTGAAGTAATGGATGCGCTATGACACTTAGTGATGTAATATCCTCCTAAATGAGCAATACTACTACTACTACTACAATATTACTTACTTTTATATCCAAATATACAATTATTTGATGACATTATATTGCAGTACTAGCTTCTTGCAAAAAAAAAAAAAAAAAAAAAAAAAAAAGCTCCGAATACTAATTTTCCGAACGAATATTCGAATAATTCGGGCCAGCCCTAGTATGAACACTGGATAAGACCATGTGCTGGCATTTTAAAGACACCACTTGAGCCAGAGATGAAATGAATAATTAACCAGAGTTTTATTGTTAAAGTAAAGGAAGTACGTCGGGGTATAAAATGTCTGTATCACATGTTGAATGATCAGCTGACACACACACACACACACACACACACAATTACACTCTCACACACACTCACACACAGTCAACTACACACACACACACAATCACACTCACACACAGTCAACTACACACAATCACACTCACGCAATCACACTCACACACACAGTCAACTACACACACACACAGTCAACTATACACACACACACACACACACACACACACACACACGCCTCTGTAAATAAATACATCCCATAACCCCACTGTCATAAATCTATTGACATTGAACCTTGAGAAACTTTCCCACAGAATATAACTGGGCCGTTCTTTAAGCAAACACACTTTGACCTTTTAGAGTCTACAGTAGCCCAGAACGGACAAACTTAACGGCCTTACATGTTTTTATATATAGTGGGCGTCCTGGGGGAAATGCACCTGTTGGAAGACCAAGAAGAAGAAGTACTATAGAATAAATAACTAAATACATCTTCACCTCATCACTTGATATTGTAGGAAAGACTTGAGGCAGTGGTGGATGATGCCATCTTTAGTAACTATAGCTTCTTGTCCTTGAAGGCCACCGTAGCTTCTGTAAATTCTCCTCTAAAGGGAGGGGTTAGCAAGGGAGCGTTGACATCTACAATCTCACCACTAGATGATGCTAAATATCACACACACACACACACACACACACAGACACACACACACACACACACACACACACACACACACACACACACACACACACAAAAGGCCACCGTAGCTTCTGTAAATTCTCCCAAATTGATTTTTATTTATTCTGTGTTTCTCTTTCAGGCGTCGTTTCTCACAAAGAAGCTCAACATCACAGGAAAGAGAGTCAACCTGGCCATCTGGGTAAATATGAAACACTCACTCACTCACTCACTCACTCACTCACTCACTCACTCACTCACTCACTCACTCACTCACTCACTCACTCACTCACTCACTCACTCACAACACACACTCACTCATGCGCACAATACAATAACAATATGAATTTGTCATTAATAGTTATCTGTCGGTGTGTGTGTCTCTCTGTCTTTGTGTGTGTGTCTCTCTGTCTTTTGTGTGTGTGTCTGTCTGTTTGTGTTTGTCTGTGTCTCTGTCTCTGTCTGTCTGTCTCTCTCTCTGTGTCTGTCTCTCTCTCTCTCTCTCCCTCTCTCTGTCTGTCTGTCTGTCTGTCTGTCTGTCTGTCTGTCTGTCTGTCTCTCTCTCTCTCTCTCTCTCTCTCTCTCTCTCTGTCTGTCTGTCTGTCTCTCTCTCTCTCTCTCTCTCTCTCTCTCTGTCTGTCTGTCTGTCTGTCTGTCTGTCTGTCTGTCTGTCTGTCTGTCTGTCTGTCTGTCTGTCTGCCTGTCTGTCTGTCTGTCTGTCTGTCTGTCTGTCTGTCTGTCTGTCTGTCTGTCTGTCTGTCTGTAGGACACAGCGGGTCAGGAGAGGTTCCATGCTTTAGGTCCCATCTACTACAGAGACTCCAATGGAGCCGTTCTAGTCTATGATGTCACAGATGAAGACTCCTTCCAGAAGGTACAAACTCATTCACAAAATGAATCCTTAGATTACATTTTTTTCATTTTTCCACATTATTTATCCTCAAAAGATCAATTGAGGGGTGATTATCATTTACAATGATGCAGAGTAAAATAACAACACACACACAAACACAATGCAAATATACAACAAGATGACAAAGAGATAAGAACTATTAAAACATTCAGATCAAATGTTACAGGTGGAGTGGGGCTGATTCAAAAATAATTCGTTATAGATATAAAACTAATAAATTATTTGACACATTAATTCTTTGAAAAAAATCAAATGTAAAAAAATGTAAAAAATAAATTAAGATGATTTTTTTAAATTAATAAAATGATTGAAAAAACAAAAAAAATACTGTTAAAAAAATGTTTACGCATATTTCAATGATTTTTTCTATTACACTACAATTTTCTTTTTAAATTCGACTTGAGCATGAGTCTAAAAAATCACAAAATCGCTGAGGCAATATATCGTTAAAAAATCCCTAGTTTTGTATTTTTTTTTTTATAAGTCGTATTAATGGCATTTTGTGTGTGTGTTTGCAGGTGAAGAACTGGGTGAAAGAGTTGAGGAAAATGTTGGGCAACGACATTTGTTTATGTATAGTAGGTAAGTCGACACACACACACACACACACGCACACACACACACACACACACACTTTTTTTTTAACTAATAACTTGGTTTATTTTTTAATATAGTTTACAGAAATAGAAATGTAAGAATATTGTCTATTTTTGGGTTTTAAAAACTGCTATTTAAAAAAATATATATATTTGTGTATATAGATCATGTAGAAGTGTCTCAAAAACACAACAGTTTGTAGGAGACAGATAGTCAGACACACACACTCTCACTCTCTCACTCACTCACTCACTCACTCATTCACTCACTCACTCACACACACACACACACACACACTGCTCTAAAATCTTGTGTTCGTAGGAGACAGCTAGTCTGGAACATAATCATGATCGAATGTGAAACTAGGGGTGTGAACGTTTACAAAAATGTCTAACCGTGTACACGACGGAATTTTTTTCGTGTACACGGTTAACCGTGACGTCATTGTCCTCGTGCGCCCACCGTCTTGTAGCCGCGCGGGCACACACACATACGCGTTCGCCTTACATGTGTTGGCCGTCATTATCGCCCTTCATTCATTTCCTGATAAATATAGCCTATCGCTTTCTACATGTCCACATTTATGAGGGTGAACAGGTGTTATAAAGTTCGGGCTACTTACGCGCGTAATTCACTTCAACCGGGTAACTTTAGTCTTTAGGTTATCTTTCATCACTCGTCCGTTGCTGTTACTCGAGCACGGCGCCTCCCCGTGTGTGTGTGTGTGTGTGTGTTTGCGATTATACACACAGTCACACACACACGCCGAGGGACAGACAGATTGGGCCGACTAGCTTGTATCATCCCCAAGTAGTTTATTAGTGATGTAAAATCAATAAATGCGTGTCTCCAGAACATATTTAAAAACTTTGAGGAAAAAAAAGAACATTTAAAATTTTTAAGATTTTTTTTTAAACGGTTTTCGTTTATTGATTTTCCCTAAACGGTTATGATTTACTAAACGGTTAAACGTGTACACGTGTACACGTGCACACCCCTATGTGAAACTAATAGTGTTGGAAAATATCAAAGTCAATTTTTAATTAATTTAGTTTCTGCTGAAAAGGAAAATTCATCATTTCGGGAATTTCCCCCAAAAAATGTAATACAGAGAAAATTCAGTCCAACTCTCTCATATCTGTACAGTGAGGGCACACAGACAGACAGACAGACAGACACACACACACACACACACACACACACACACACACACACACACACAGACAGACCCAGACAGACCCAGACAGACAGACAGACAGACAGACAGACACTCACTCACTCACTCTCACACACTCTTACACACACACACACACACACACACACTCCAGTGTTAATACACAGCCTAGGCTCTGTAAATTGTAATGTTGCTATAGCTACGGTGGGCCCTCTTTGTTTACATGCCAGTTTACAGTCTACTGTCTGTTGTTGTGTTTTTCCGGTTGCCATAGCGTCTAACAATGTCATATTGTATCTTCATCTGAAGTTCTAACTGGATTATACAGCTCCGGAAAAAAATGAAGAGACCACTCCAAATGTTCAGTGTCTCTCATTTTACTATTTAGAGGCATATGTTTGAGTAGAATGAACATTTTGGTTTTATAATATAAACTACTGACAACATTTCTACCAAATTCACAATCAAAATATTGTCATTAAAGAGCATTTTCATTAAGTAATGTAGAGATGAAGATTGAAGAATAATCCAGACTGGTCTCTTAATTTTTTTCCGGGGCTGTATCTTCAATAATGAGTTCACACACACAAACGGAGAGAGAAACACACACACACACACACACACACAACAGACACCAACGGAGAGAGAGAGAGCGAGAGAGAGAGACACACACACGCCGACACACAAACTGAGAGATTATGAATTTGGCAATTAAACCAGAGTGAGTCACAGCTGCTTGTTATGATCATGTGATGTTGAAAAGTTTTTAATAAACAGTGAGTCATCATGAGGTAAACAGATATTAGGGACACACACACACACACACACACACGTACGGAGAGAGAGAGAGAGAGAGAGAGAGAGAGAGACACACACACACACACACACACACACACACACACACACAGAGACAGAGAGAGAGAGAGAGAGAGAGAGACACACACACACAAACTGAGAGACACACACACACAAACGGAGAGAGACGCACCCACACAAACGGAGAGAGAAACACACACGCACACACAAACGGAGAGAGACGTACACAGACAAACGGAGAGAGAGACACACACAGACACACGGAGAGACACACACACACACACACAAACGGAGAGAAACACACACACAAACGGAGAGAAACACACACACAAACGGAGAGAGACACACACACAAAAGGAGAGAGACGCACACAAACGGAGAGAGACACACCCAAACGGAGAGAGACACACACCCAAACGGAGAGAGACACACACACACACACACACACACACACACACACACAGACACACAAACGGAGAGAGACACACACACACAGACACAACACACACACACACACACACACACACACACACACACACACACACACACACACACACACACACACACACACACACGCAAACACAAACGGAGAGACACACACACACACACACACACACACAAACGGAGAGAGAAACGCACACACACACATGATGGTTTGGTTTCGGTCCAAAGATCCTGGAATCGGATGCTTTGTGTGATATTGATACAGATAAAAGTCAATTATCAATTAATTTTTTGTTAATTGATAAACATATTTTGTCTCTTGTTTTTTCCAGGTAATAAAATCGACTTGGACAAAGACAGAAACGTTTCGGTGGAAGAGGCAGAGAGGTGAGGCAGTGGTTCTTATTCTTCAACTGCAATTTATAAATAATAGTTCTAGCTTTTTAATGTTTTATTTCTATTCATTCGCTTTTCTACGGGCCACACATGAAAAAAAAAAAGGTTAAAAAAAAAAAAAAAAAAGTTCTGACTTTATTCTCAGAATTCTGACTTTTTTTCATGAAATTCATATTTTTTTTTGTTCATGGAATTCTGACTTTTAAAAAAAAGACAGAATTCCATGAACACAAAAAAAGTCAGAATTTCATGAAAAAAAAGTCAGAATCCTGAGAATAAAGTCAGAACTTTTTTATTTTTTTAAATTTTTTTTCATGTGTGGCCCTAATCCTCTTCCGTACTTTTCTAATGTGTATTATGTATTTTAATCTTGCCCCCTGTAAAGCACTTCTTTGAATGGCCTTGTGTCTGAATTGTGCTATAGAAATAAACCTGCCTTGTCTCTTAAACTGCAAATATTATTCACTTTGTAAACATTATGAAGGAGTTGTACATTTCCTATTGAAACCTTTGAAATTCTGTTATTAGGCTTTTAAAGTTATGTATGAAAACAGTTCAAAACAGTGAAAATGAAGTGCTTTGGAAATAAAGGTGTAGTCAGTGATTCTGGAGAACGCTTGTTGTCAAAATCAGTGAATATCTCCTCATGATCCGCTACCTGTCTGTACTGTGTGTGCGCTGGAAAAAACAAATCCAGTGGTAATACACAGCCTAGGTTCTGTAAACTTGCATGTTGCTATAGCTATGGTGGGCCCTCTTTGTTGTCATACCAGTTTACAGAGCCTAGGCTGTGTATTACCACTGGATTTTTTTTCTCACAGCCACACACAGTACAGACAGGTAGTGGATCATGAGGAGATATTCACTGATTTTGACACAGAAGTGATTTTGACAACAAGCGTTCTCCATAATCACTGACTACACCTTTAATTTAAATTTGATTCATAGATGCATTTTTTTTAAATATTCTTTTATAACTTTATTGATACAAAGTGGTTGACAGTGAAACATCAGTTAGTGTTGTGAGCATGCTTGAATATAAATAAAAAAAAATTATAGTATCAAGTTGTATATTTGTAGCTGTAGAAAAGGGGTAGGATCAAATAAGTTTATACTTCTTCCTACTCCTTTTCAGGCATATCAATTCAATATGTTATTTGTTTATTTTTTGTTTATTTTTATTTCTTTTGTGAATCATTTGAACATATTTTTTTATTGTATTTTCATGCTTTTAATTTTTCTTTTTTTTGATATGTCTGAAATAAATTGAATCAAATCAAATCAAATCAAAGAAAATGCTCAGTCCGCGCCTGTCTGTCTGTCTGTCTGTCTGTCTGTCTGTCTGCAGTTACTCTGAGTCGGTGGGAGCCAAACATTACCACACGTCAGCCAAGCTAAACAAAGGCATCGAGGAACTCTTCCTGGACCTCTGTAAAAGTAAGTGAAGAAAATGTCTCATAAATCAGACAGTGAACAACATATGAACAAATCCTTCTGTAATAACCTTCAGAATAGTGCTGAGAATGATTATGGAAAGTTTAGTTGATGTAAGTGCTTTAGAAGTTGAGAATTAAGAAAAAAAAAGTAATGTTGAGATAATGTCCGTTAAAGATGGTTGTATAGGAGAAATATACAGACGCAAACAGACAAGGTTTAGTCAAATAAAACACCTGAATGTACATGTTGGACCTTTGATTTATACTAGTATGAAAGAAGACATGTTATGGAAGATACATAGGGTTAAAAAAAAATCGCAAAATTTACCAGTGCTTGAAAAAAACCTTACTTTTTTCCTGCAGTGTCTTGCATATATAAATATATATAGATAGATAGATAGATAGATAGATAGATAGATAGATAGATAGATAGATAGATAGATAGATAGATAGACAGACAGACAGATAGATAGATAGATAGATAGATAGATAGATAGATAGATAGATAGATAGATAGATAGATAGATAGATAGATAGATAGATATATATAAAAAAAACAGGTGATAAGTTAAAGATCATTTTGTTTTCCCAGGGATGATGGAGACGGCTCAGGCGGAGGAGAGAATCAAAGGAAACGGCTCGAGCCAATCGGCTTCGAGCAGACGAGGAGTTCAGATAGTCGACGACGAACCACAAGCTGCTGCAGGGGGCTGCTGCTCCGGATAACACACACACACACACACACACTGCTCCGGATAACACACACACACACACCGACGCAGAGAGACACACACACACACACACACACACACACACACACACACACACACACACACACACACACACACACACACTGACAGGGACGCAAACACAGAGACAGACAGACAGAAATGCAGACACGCACAGACACACAGACGGAGGGACAGATGCACACACACACGCGCAAAACAAAGACACACACACACATAGACAAAAACGCAGACAGACAGAGACTCACACACACACACAGCATACACACGCACACAGACACACAGACAGTTAAACAGTGACGCAGACAAACACACAGGCACACACACGCGCAAAACAAAGACACACGCACAGACACAGACGGACAGACAGACATATGCACACATACACACACACATAGACAAAAACGCAGACACAAACACACATGCGCGCGCAAACGCAACACAGACAGACGGACACAGTGACGCGCGCACACACACACACACACACACACACACACACACACACACACACACACACACACACACACACACACACACACACACACACACACACACACACACACACACACACACACACGATGTCCTTTAAAATAATCCCGAGTGTTTTGTTCTGCTGCTAAGGAGCATGGGAAATCATATTAACAATGGTTTTACTTTTAATCATTGTTCCTTTCAAAATAAAAGCTTAATTTATGATTAAAACAAAATGACTCAGAGATTTAATCACAATGAACTACAACTGACATCGTTAAAAAACTACAAAAAAAATCATCAATGAAATTACAAAATGGCGACTCGGACTCTAGCAGGCTTACTTTGATTTTTGTCTTTTTAATGGGATTAAACACACACACACGCAGACAGAGACACACACACACACACACACACACACAAACAAACGCCCATTTATCATCTAAACATGTTTCCTGGTTGACAGTGTGTATGTGGAGACATTGCCACCTGCTGGACAAAAGACAAACTGCATAAATTAAACCATTTTCAGATCAATTTATGAAAAAAATGAAGCTACACATTGATAGACGTTATTGATTAATCCCATTTTTAATTCCCTAAACTCGATTTTATTTTAACAAATGTCTGTTTGTTAATAAAAAAGAAATGCATATATAATAATATTCATCAAAATCACTTATTTTTTCAGTTATTTAATCGATTTTGAATGAAATTATTTACAAAGACTCAAAGATGGCGTAGTATTCAAATTGGTTGTTTTTTGTTGTCAAACCCAAAAAAAAAATATATTTAATTTACAGTTGAAAAAATAAACAGAAATTGAGGAGATTGTTCATATTTCAAAAGCTGGAAAACATAATTTTTTTTAACTTTATTTGCTTTGAAAATAACTCGAAAAAAATTAAGGATTGTCAATAAATATTTTTGTAAATTGATTTATTGACTAATCTAGTTTCAACACACACAAACACACTCACACTATCAATCACACACACACACAGTCAATTACAAACACACACACACACACACACACACTATCAATTACACACACACACACACACACACACACACTTCTGGACGGAGGAATAAATAACGTGCATGTCTTGATTTTCTGTAAAACGCTTTTTCTTTTTTTCTCTCTTTGTTTCTGAAATGGAAAATAAAACATCTTGAACAGCGATTATTTAATAAGTTATATTGACATGACGTCGCGGTGATGGGCAAGTTTGTATATGAACTATATCGTTTCTCTCTTGTTTCTCTCTCTCCTGTATAATGTACTGTGGATTCTCTAAACTGCATTCTTTTCTGCTTTACTGAGAAAAAAAAAATCAATGCACATAACGTTTAAAAGAAAATATAAAAATAAATGATATTTGTTCTGGGAAAAAATTGAAAAAAAAAATGTGTTGGTTGGGAGATGATGGTTGAAAAAAAAAAATCTGTGCACTTTTTTTGGAAATGTAATTTTTTTAAAACTGCTAAATAATAGTGTCAAAGTGTGTTTTTGTAAAAAGATATTAAGAACAATTATAACGATTTACACAACGCACTCGAGGTGTCGCACACTGTCGTTATTTCACACACGCACACACACACACCACACACACACGTACACACACACACACACACATACACACACACACACACACACACACACACACACACACTTCAAAGTAGTTTTCACAGTTTTCAAAACAGTAGAAATGACTACAAATAGTTATATCTAACTTGATAAAATTTGCATTTTTTTGTATTATCCCAAAAGGTTGTTTTTCTTACTACTTATAATCTTAAAATTCTTCACAATAAATTAACCAACTAATTATAACCAGATAACAGCCGGATGCATGGACCTCAAAGAACAAACTAAAACAAAATGTATTTAGTTTTATTTTTATTTTCAAATTCTAGATGATTTCATTGTCTGTCCACTAGAGAGCGCCAACGAGTTATTTATTATTTTACCCTGTTAAGAAAGTTAAGCTAAAAAAATAGCAGGAGACATTTATGTTTAACACACTTTACTTCACTATAGCTTATTTTCTACACGTATAACAGTATTAACTTAAAGGGACACTGTGTAACATTTTAAGTAATTTATTAGATAGATAGATAGATAGATAGATAGATAGATAGATAGATAGATAGACACTTTATTGATCCCTTGGGAGTGTTCCTTCAGGGAAATTCAAAAATCCAGCAGCTGTAGAACATACAACATGACACAACACAAGTAACACAATATCCTCATTCATAAATATGTCCTCATTGGTGTAAAATCACCTCTGCCAATAATCTGAATTATCCTCCTGAGCGGATAATTACAAATATTAATATTACATTTTGTACATTGAGCGGGCAAGTCTTATGGAGGAATCCATTTTTTTGGAATGTCATCAGGTGCATTGTTTAAAATTTAGAATTGTTCTTGTCCTTGAAGGCCACTGTAGCTTCTGTTATTATTCTAAAGGGTTGGGGTTACCCAGGGAGCGTTGCATTCTAGAACTTTGTAGAACTTTCTTGATGATGTCATATTACACACTGCACCTTTAAGTAAATAACTCAGAACACACACACACTGTCTTTTACATTTTTATTTCTATAAATCGTCAACAGTTTTCAGCTCAGCAGCAAAATCAAACGAAGAAATTTAAAATTAAAACAAATATTTCCCTTTTTTTTAGACATTTTAACAGAAAATAACTGTTTTTAACTGTCAATCTTTATCAATAAAATAAAAACACATTCTAAAGGTCACAGCTCTGAATACAGCAGCACACTTCTAAAGATCCGTAAACACAGTGCTCAAAACTCCCAAAAAATTCAAAATAAAAGTCTTCAATTGTAAATATTCCCAAAGTTGTTTTTTTTAACTGTTTAAACGGTGAAAATGTGTTTTATTATGAAGGTTTGATTAATATTGCAGATAGGAGGTGACAGAAACTAAGAAATTAAAAGACTAAAAGTGATGTGAACTATGTAAAAATACAGTTTTCATTGATATATATTTCAAACAAAAAAAATCAATAAATTGAGAGAATGTTCTACTGGTGGAATTTAAGTCTAGAAGGATTTCAAAAATATGTTTTATGTTTTTAAAGTATTAAAATTCCCTTTTTTCAGTGTGTCTGTGGGTAAAACAATGTTTCTGGCACTTGTGGTGTATGTAGTATTCAACATATACGGTCGTTTTTTGGTTTAAAAAATAGATTTTTTTGTTGCATTATGTGAAAATGTAACACGCGATCACATTAGGGAAAGTGCAGTCAGTCTATTGATGTTTCTTTGGAATGAAAAATGGGCCTGAGAGGAATTTGGTATAAAAAAAAAAATTCAGACAAACCAGAAGTCTCAAAAAGTTTTCCTCGTCTGTTCTAGACATGAAAAATAATCTTGTGCTCGTTAGAAAAACTCAGAAAAAAGTGATTTATCTCTGCGCTAATATAAAAATAAGATTCAAGAAAAAATTTGCGAAGCGATAAAAATAAAAATCCCCATGTAACCGACCAAACACGCTCCTCGGCGGGATTTAAACAAACATAAAATGTCGGCTTCACATCAGAAACAGTGGTATTTTAGTTTGTTACGTGTGTGTGTGTGCCTGCCTTTGCATACGTGCAAGTGAGTGTGTTGTGTGTGTGTGTGTGTCTGCCTGCCTGCCTGTCTGTCCGTCCGTCTGTCTGTGCATGTGTGTATGTTTCTATGTCTTCTATGCGTGTGTGTGTGTGTGTGCGTGTTTCTATGTGTATGT
Source organism: Ammodytes dubius (assembly GCA_026122265.1). Lineage (NCBI taxonomy): Eukaryota > Metazoa > Chordata > Actinopteri > Uranoscopiformes > Ammodytidae > Ammodytes > Ammodytes dubius. The sequence goes on from CM047526.1 coordinate 20,395,335, forward strand.
GTGTGTGTGTGCATGTGTGTATGTTTCTATGCGTGTATGTGTCTATGCGTGTGTGTGCGTGTTTCTATGTGTATCTGTGTGTGTGTGTGTTAATATGGTGGTGGGTTGATGAGTTCCTGGTATTTGGGAGGAGCCCCCGTGTAGATCGCAGGCACCGACATAAAGACGGGTTTGGCGCCGTAACGAAGCTGGTGAATCATCAGAGAGGACAGACCCAGGCCCAGGAGCTGCAGGGGAAGAATTATATTATTTATTTAATACATATTTTAACTTTTAAATCAAGATATTAATATTTTTAGATTTTTGAGTAAAAGAAAAAAAAATTATATATTTTTTTCCTAAGTTAATTGATTTTTTCTAAAAGTAAATGATGTGTAACCAAGTAGCTAGAAATAAAAATGACAAATTTTATAAGTAAATTAAATTAAATTTGTTTAACTAAATATAATACATATTCACAAATTCATAATTGTTTTAAAGCAAATACAATATGTAAATAAATGTGATATGATTTTGAGTTAATTCAATATTTGTTTAGGACAGTACACAGACTCAGGAGCTAAAGGGATAGACTAGACAGAAGAAAATTATACAATTTACTTAATACATATTTTAACACTTAATTTCTGTCGACAGTAATGTGGGGCTGAAAACAAGAGACAAAAAATAATAATAAATTCAGATGTTGGAGCTGGATAAAATCACAAAAATAAAAGACGTTAAAATGTTCAGATTTTCACGACATTCAAAAACAATTTAAGTAAATTTATTAATTTTTAATAAAGGAGCTGGAAACAATCACAAAATAATAATAAATTCAGATGTTAAAAAGTCAATTCATTCTTTTTAAAACAAATTTTCTGTTTACATTTAATTTGTTTTTCTTGCATTACATTTTTTTCAATGTAGAAAAAATATATATAAATTAAACTGTTAAAAAAAATTTTTTTTAAATATAAACATACAAAGAATAAAAAAATAAAATGTTAATTTTCTTATTATATTAAATGAAATGTCTTCTCACCGCCAGCGCAGCCAGAGTGAAGATGACTGCGATCATGACATCAGCGATCAGCAGAATGTAAGGCATTATGAACGGGAGGCACGGCTGGAAAACAGAGAAGAGACCAACACTCAATACAATACATTCAATTACCCTGCGTTCCAAATCACATACTCTTTCTTTTTCCTACACTACATACTAAAGTACTCTTTCTTTTTCCTACACTACATACTAAAGTACAGAAGAGTTTTAGGGCCACAGACAGGAGAGAGAGAGAAAAAATCCAAATCCAGTGTCTTTTTGAAAAACTTAATACATTTCTTTCTCAATATCTAAAAATGTGTTTTCAGTTGAGTCGTATTTTTTTTTTTTTTTTTTTTTAACCTTTATTCCTACAGGTAAATCCCATTGAGACCGAAGACTCTTTTACAAGGGAGACCTGTTTTCCTTTCCCACGTTACCATTCACACACACATTCATACACCGATAGCAGCAGCTAACTATCGGCATTCACACGAGGCAAGGTGGGTGAAGTGTCTTGCCCAAGGACACAACAACTATGACACAGGTGGCAGGGCGGGGATCGAACCTCCAACCCTTTGATCATCGGCCGACCCGCTCTACCAACTGAGACACAGTCGCCCAAAAAGTTTATTCTCCGTTTACCTTGGCCCACACGGAGGTCGACTCCTGCAGCAGCTCCTGTAAGAATGAAAACAACACAGTCAGTCAGCTGCTTTAAAAACTACTATATTAAAAGGTGTAGTCAGTGATTCTGGTGAACGCTTGTTGTCAAAATCACTTTTGTCACAGTAAAAGACATCACAGTAATATTTACAAAGTAAGTTTTTTTTAACCCTATATTTCTCTTTCTGTGATGTCACGAGAATATAGTGTTAAAAAAAACACTCTTTCTGCCTTTTCTCAGGCTAGGATGAACCGATTTCAATTTTTTTCGCACATTTATACTACATAGGATCTCAGAATTCAATACACCTTCATATTCAAACCGGTGAAGTAGGCCTTTAAGAGTTGACCTGACCAGCACATACACACACGCGCACGCACACCCACACACAAACACCCTCCCCCACAAACACACACACACACAGACACACACACACACTACTCACAATGTATTTGTATTTGGTATCGCCAGACTGGCAGGTTCCGGGCTGCTCCTCCTGTTGGTCACACAGACAGGACACGGGGAAGTTTCCCTCCCAGTCATTGGAGTCGAACAGGCCGCAGCACTGCAGCTAAAAACACCAACGAACAAGAGTCACTCAGCAGCTATAAACACCACAGAATAACCTGCGTTCCAAATCACATACTATTTCTTTTTTACTACACTACATACTAAAGTACAGAAGAGTTTTAGTCTTTTTACTACACTACATACTAAAGTACAGAAGAGTTTTAGGGCCACAGACAGACAGGAGAGAGAAAAAAAAATCAGATAAGGAAGATTTTTTTTCCCCTTATGTCAAGAAATGTCAAGAATAAAGACGAATACTCCAAAATGCTAAAAATTTAGTTAGTAGGGCATTTATGTATTTTCAGCATACTACAATTGACGTGCATGTATTGGGACATCCTAAATCTTTTTCTGGCATACTAAATAGTAGGGGAAGTATGGGGATTGTAACACAGAGGAAGAGTTAGATTAGATTAGAGGTTGACTGAGTGTTGTGCAGTTCTGTTCTCACTGTCTGTGTGGGTTTAGTTCAATCAGATTAGGTTTCTTTTAGACCTCTGCACGACATGTTGCTTTCACTTCCCTTAGTGAACTGAGAAGCAGAATACTGACTTATAAACACCTCTTTCACTTGTATAAAACAATGAATGTCTGTTCAATGGAGTGTGTGTGTGTGTGTGTGTGTGTGTGTGTGTGTTTCTATATGTGTGTGTGCGTGAGAGAGAGCAGTTGGAGAGAGAGAGTGTATGTGTGTGTCTGCGTGCATGTGTTTCTATGTGTGTGTGTGTGTGTGTGCGTGAGAGAGAGCAGTTGGAGAGAGTGAGTGTGTGTGTCTGTGTGCGTGAGAGAGAGATAGTGAGTGTGTGTGTGTGTGCGTGAGAGAGCAGTTGGAGAGAGTGAGTGTGTGTGTGAGAGAGAGAGCAGTTGGAGAGAGTGAGTGAGTGTGTGTGTGTGTGTGCATGTGTTTCTATGTATGTGTGTGTGTGTGTGTGTGTGTGTGTGTGTGTGTGTGTGTGTGTGTGTGTGTGTGTGTGTGTGTGTGCATGTGTTTCTATGTGTGTGTGTGTGTGTGTGTGTGAGAGAGAGAGCAGTTGGAGAGAGTGAGTGTGTGTGTTTCTATGTGTGTGTGTGTGTGTGCGTGCGTGTGAGAGAGAGAGTGTGTGTGTTTCTGTGTAGAGAAAGCAGAAATACTGATTCATAAACACCTTTTTCATTTGCATAAAACCATGAAGTAGGACCAACACAAAGAACACTATGACTATAAAGCCTGTTACATACTCCGCGAGAAGAAAGAACAAAGTTCTCGGTGACAGAGCTGCGAGAAGTTATTTCTGGTCTGACATTACATACTTCACCAGAACTCAACTGCCGAACTCCTCACCGCGGCGCATTGTTACCATGGTAATTGACTCAGTAGCGCCAGCTGATTTCACTTCGCTTTCCTCATTGACTTCAGACTGACCAATCACACAATAGTTCTCGGACAAGCTGCGAGAAGAAAGTTCGGCCCGGGTGATGTGTCGAGAACAAGCTGCGAGAACAGCTAAACAAGAGCTGAGAGAAGAAAAAGACCTTCTGTATGTGAACTTGTTAGTTCACATACAGACGCTCTTTGTTTTGCCTTCGGGCCGCTGCCTGAAATATGTTCATTCCTAGATCAAGCAGATAAAATGATTCTTCTGGACACATTTTTAACATTTTTAACATTTTTACGAGCCTGTGTACGTGCAGAAAAACACACAGCACAGAAGTAGTACAACAGATATTTAGTTTTAAAAACGTTTTTGGCCTTTTTTAAATTTGGGTTTGAATTACTTTTTGATAAGACAATTTAAAATAAACAGTCTCATTTTTCCTCTGATGATCATAAATTACATGTAAACAGCAAACGAGACCATCAGTGCAAAAGAATGCTATTTTTACATAGTTTTTCTTAATGCCTTTGTCATGGGTATACGTTCACCCAGGAACAACAGCTGGCGTGGTAAAAAAAACACTACCGCTTTTGTCCAAAGGGGGGGGGGGGCTAGAATTAACACACACTGAAAGTTCCTCGTAGCACCTTTAACACATATTAATAAACTCGAAAAAATTGTGAAATTTTAAAACTTTTTCTTGCACATTTCTTGAGAAAGAGGAATACATACAGATAAAGGAATTAATCATAACTTCCTTTTTATTTGTTTTTTTCGGTTCATCATCATAATTTCACAATTATTGACGGCAGTTTCTTTTCCCTTTGCAGTAAAATACATTCCTTGCATTTTTTCGCCCGGTGACAAACTGTCTGGAAGATGGTTAGACCACAGCAGTGTGTGTGTGTGTGTGTGTGTGTGTGTGTGTGTGTGTGTGTGTGTGTGTGAGAGAGAGTGAGTGAGTGAGAGACTGAGTGAGTGAGTGAGTGAGTGAGTAAGTGTGTGTGTGTGTGAGAGAGAGTGAGTGAGTGAGAGACTGAGTGAGTGAGTGAGTGAGTGAGTAAGTGTGTGTGTGTGTGAGAGAGAGAGATTGTGTGTGTGTTATTTGTGACTAAGTGAGTGTGTGTGTGTGTGTGTGTGTGTGTGTGTGTGTGTGTGTATATATCATACCTGTGTTTGCAGACCGTCTGCGATATTCTTCACCTCACTGCTGGCTGTGTCCAGAGGCAGCACCTGACGGAACTTATCCTCCAACACTCCCTGCAACTACACACACACACGATACACGCGCACACACACACACACACACACACACACTGTCAAACGCGTTGCAAACCCTTCTCAATTTAGTTTCCGCGAGTCAGAAAGTGCGAGCAATGTCAGACAACTTTGCGAGGGGTTGGCGACATATGAAACTAAATTGTGACTGATTTGAGACAAAAATGAGACTGACATTCTGTTCGTGCGACGCTCGCCAGACGTTCGCGAGACATATATGCGATCTCCTGGCAAGTGTTGGCTGCAGGACATTCGCAAACGTGTCGTGAGGAACCAATTCAGTGAGACTGCAAGTGAAAATTGTCGCTAATTCGCATATTTTGTCGCAATTTTGTGTCTCCAACTTGTCGCACACTGTCGCAGCCTAAAGAACACAGTTAATTATAGTTATTAGTGTGTGTGTGCGTGTATCTTGTGTGTGTGTGTGTGTATTTTTTTTACCCTTGGTCTGACGAAGGCAGTTGGGACTCCGACTCTGAGCATGGCCATGCTTCCAATCACCATACACACCAAGAACTACAGACAGACACAGGAAGTCAAGTCACCACAAACACACAAAAAACTACAATGCCCATAAACCCAGTAATACAACAATTTTACATTTTCAACATAAAAATGTCAAGAAAAAAAAGAATGCGAAAATAACATTACAGTGAATAAAGACGAAATGTCAGATTAAACTCTACAGTTCAAGACTGTGGTAAAGTTGAACACACACACACACACACACACACACACACACACACACACACACACACACACACACACACACACACACACACACACACACACACACACACACACACACACACACACACACACATTAACATTAACATTTAACTGGACATTTTTATATGTGTCATAATCAAGTATTTCCGTTCTCTCAACCTACATCTCCTCATGACCTAGTTAGTTCTAAAGTGTCTGGGACAATTGTGGTGTAGTGGTTAGACACACACACACACACACATTTACATGTCCATACACAAACACACACACACACACACACACAAATTTACATGTCTAATAAACACACACACACACACACTTACATGTCGATATACACACACACACACACATTTACATGTCTATACACAAACACACACACACATTTACATGTCGATATACACACACACACACACATTTACATGTCCATACACAAACACAGACAGACACACACACACACACACACACACACAGACGTACATGTCTATATGCGCACACACACACACACACACACACACACACACACACACACATTTACACGTCTATAAACAAACACACACACACATTTACATGTCTATACACACACACACACACACACACATTTACATGTCTATAAACAAACACACACACACATTTACATGTCTATAAACAAACACACACACACATTTACATGTCTATACACACACACACACACACATTTACATGTCCATACACAAACACACACACACACACACACACACACACATTTACATGTCCATACACAAACACACACACACACACACACATTTACATGTCTATACACACACACACACACACACACACACACACACACACACACACACACACACACACACAGACAGACACACACACACACACACACACACACACACACACACACACACACACACACCACTCTGTTTCCCCTCACCACTATCAGCGCGCCCCTGCTCTCCCTGTGGGCGCCGTAGGCTCCGACGATGGCGATCACCATGGTAACAGCGCCCACAATGTACAGCACAATCAGGCCGGTGGTGCGACCTTCAATCTGAGAGTAGAAGAAGAAAATGGTTTAAGAATGTTTAATATATAAACCAAAATATTCTAATTAAAAAGGTGTAGTCAGTGATTCTGGAGATTTTTTCTTTTTTTTCAACATTTTTTTTGCAAGAAGCTAGTACTGCAATATAATGTCATCAAATAATTTTATATTTGGACATAAAAGTTAGTAATATTGTAGTAGTAGTATTGCTCATTTAGGAGGATATTACATCACTAAGTGTCATAGCGCATCCATTACTTCACCTCCGAGCGCGTAAATCTTCAACAAAATATGCAGATACTGTCAAAATCGGTTCAAGGGAGTATACAGTGAAGAAAATAAGTATTTGAACACCCTGCTATTTTGCAAGTTCTCCCACTTAGAAATCATGGAGGGGTCTGAAATTTTGATGGTAGGTGCATGACCACTGTATGAGAGATAACCTAAAAAGAAAAATCCAGAAATCACAATCTATGATTTTTTAACAATTTATTTGTGTGATACAGCTGAAAATAAGTATTTGAACACCTGTCTATCAGCTAGAATTCTGACCCTCAAAGACCTGTTAGTCCGCCTTTAAAAGTCCTCCTCCACTCCACTGTATTATCCTGAATCAGATGCACCTGTGTGAGGTCGTTAGCTGCATAAAGACACTTGTCTACCCCATACAATCAGTAAGACCCAAACATTCAGCATGGCTAAGAGCAAAGAGCTGTCCAAAGACACCAGAGACAAAATTGTACAACTCCACAAGGCTGGAAAGGGCTACGGAGAAATTGCCAAGCAGCTTGGTGAAAAAAGGTCCACTGTTGGAGCAATCATTAGAAAATGGAAGAAGCTAAACATGACGGTCAATCTCAATCGGAGTGGAGCCCCATGCAAGATATCACCTCGTGGGGTCTCAATGATGCTAAGAAAGGTGAGGAATCAGCCCAGGACTACACGGCAGGACTTGGTCAATGACCTGAAAAGAGCTGGGACCACTGTTTCCATGGTCACTGTTGGTAATACACTAAGACGTCATGGTTTGAAATCATGCATGGCACGGAAGGTTCCCCTGCTTAAACCAGCACATGTTAAGGCCCGTCTTAAGTTTGCCAATGACCATTTGGATGATCCAGAGGAGTCATGGGAGAAAGTTTTGTGGTCAGATGAGACCAAAATTGACCTTTTTGGTCATAATTCCACTATGCGTGTTTGGAGGAAGAAGAATGATGCGTACCATCCCAAGAACACCATCCCTACTGTGAAGCATGGGGGTGGTAGCATCATGCTTTGGGGGTGTTTTTCTGCTCATGGGACAGGACGACTGTATTGTATTAAGGAGAGGATGACTGCAGCCATGTATTGTGAGATTTTAGCCAAAAACCTCCTTCCCTCAGTCAGACCATTGAAGATGAGTTGTGGCTGGATCTTCCAACATGACAATGACCCAAAGCACACAGCCAGGAAAACCAAGGAGTGGCTTCGTAAGAAGCATATCAAGGTTCTGGAGTGGCCTAGCCAGTCTCCAGACCTAAATCCAATTGAAAATCTTTGGAGGGAGCTGAAAGTCCGTGTTACTCAGCGACAGCCCAGAAACCTGACTGATCTAGAGAAGATCTGTGTGGAGGAGTGGGCCAAAATCCCTCCTGCAGTCTGTGCAAACCTGGTGAAGAACTACAGGAAACGTTTGACCTCTGTAATTGCAAACAAAGGCTACTCTACCAAATATTAACGTTGGTGTTCAAATACTTATTTTCAGCTGTATCACACAAATAAATTGTTAAAAAATCATAGATTGTGATTTCTGGATTTTTATTTTTAGGTTATCTCTCACACAGTGGACATGCACCTACCATGAAAATTTCAGACCCCTCCATGATTTCTAAGTGGGAGAACTTGCAAAATAGCAGGGTGTTCAAATACTTATTTTCTTCACTGTATAGGGATTATTAACGTTTTTTTTTTTTTTGATGGTGTGTTTTTCTGGAACGAATATTCGAATATTCGCTCGGAAAAACGAATGAATATTCGAAGCCTGAAAAATGGCATTCGGGCCAGCCCTAGTATTCACCAGAATCACTGACTCCATCTTTGATTTATATTTAGTAAATTCTAAGTTTCTTTCTCACCTCGTTTCCATTGCTGCTGGTGACGAACTGAGACAGCAGGCCCATCCCAAAGATGACTCCGCCCACAATCTGAAACCAGAGCAAGACAAGAAGGAAGTTAAACAGAGTTACACACTACAGCTTTAAAAAGGTGCTAGGAGGAACTTTCTAGTTTGTGTTAATTCTAGCGGTCCCTTTGGAGAAAAAAAAACGATACAGTTTTTACTACTACGCCAGCTGTTGTTCCTGGGTGAGCGTATACCCCCATGACAAAGGCATTAAGAAAAACTATATAAAAAATAGCATTCCTTGCACTGATGATCTCGTTTGCTGTTACATGTAATTTATGATCATCAGAGGGGAAAATGAGACTGCTTCAGAAATATTTAAAAGTTCCCCATAGCTACTTTAAATATTTTCTGCTTTTTTTTCTTTTTTTTAAATGTAAATGTAAATGTACTTTATTTATACAGCCCTTTTACAACAGTCCTTTCGGTGTACCAAAGTGCTTTACAGGATTGAGCAAAATAAAACACGATAAGATAAAATCAAACAAGCTTGGCCCACAACTAAACTATTGATAGTTTATCTTGACGATTGTTTTCGTTTCCAAAGTTTGTACTTTTCTATAACGTCAGAGAGTGACTGTGTTTATTTCAACATATTTCACTAGAGGAAGTCGCCATTGTATCTCTATGCTCTACTGTACTTCCCCCTTTTTTGTGAAGCGACCTTGGGTACCTTGAAAGGCGCTATATAAATTCAAATTATTATTATTATTATTATTATTATTATTATTATTATTATGCATCAGTTACTACCTCTCTTTAGCTTCCTCTTTCTGGGCACAATGGAGGGTTTGTTTTCACATTAGTGGCCTACACAAACTAGTTGACTTGAAATATATTTTTTATATGGACTTTTTTTTAAATGGAAAACCAAGTACCTAGTAGTATTTAAACCTGCAGTGTGTAGAATGTTGGGTTTTATTTCCTAGCAGATTTTGTAGAAAGTAATTATAATATCCATAAGTACATTTAATTTAGTGCATAATAATAGCTGAAATTTATTTTTTTAATTATTATTTTTCCCCCTTAGAAAGGGTCTCATATATGTCCATATTTCTGCATATTTTGGACCAAGGCCTAGTGCCGCCATCTTGAAAGTGTCATAGTTGGAATGTCATCAGGTGCATTGTTTAACATTTAGAATTGTTCTTGTCCTTGAAGGCCACTGTAGCTTCTGTTATTATTCGAAAGGGGTGGAGTTACCCAGGGAGCGTTGCATTCTAGAACTTTGTAGAACTTTCTTGATGATGTCATATTACACACTGCACCTTTAAGGTTATTATACAGATAGTTAATTCCAATGAGCATTTACAGATAGATTTTTTTTCTGATATTTATAATCTGTTTATAGCTATCATCTCTACACTGTGTCCTTGCTCTACTGTTGTGTTTATTTGTGTCTCAGGAGTTGCTCTCTTCACTTGTGTTTTTTTCATCTATAGCCTATTGCATTGTTGAGAGGAGCCTTGGACTTAAGAATTTCATTGCCAATGGCTGCTGCTGCTACACACACACACACACACCACACACACACACACACACACACACACACACACACACACACACACACACACACACACACACACACCTGCTGTGTTAATGTGCAACTGACAAATTACACTATCTTGCATCTTTATTGCTTCTGAAAGTAGGTCAGAGCAGCGCAGACTCGAGTCAACAGGCTGACCTAGTTAGTTAGTTAAATGCCAAACCACATTCTGGGCTAAAACACAGTCACACACACACACACACACACACACACACACACACACACACACACACACACACACACACACACACACACACACACACACACACACACACACACACAGGTTGTTTTTCACCGTGAGACCGACAAACACACTCAAACCACAGCGACCACCAAGCAAGCTGTGCCGTGAGACGAAGAATACTTTTGGCCTACTTCCGGCTTATTACGTTATTACATAGTTTCATAGTTTTTGGTGAATTTGTGTTGCCACTAGTTGCCAGGGCCTTTAACTTTACAGTATTTTGAATAACTAAGGGAAACAGAACAATACATTTGAAGGAATCATCTGACTTGGACCTTTAAAAAAAGTAGCAAAACAACAAGCCTATTGCTAACTTAGACATGCTACATTTAGCTCAACAATAAAGTAAGAGTAGGCTAAATACTTTCTTGATGTTAGAAAAATAGTCCAATAAATAAATGTTTTAAAACGTTTAGACCATCTTCTTGTTTCAAAATCAACGAACAAAACACAGACAGAAGATGATAACACAAAAATCACTTTCTACTTTACATTTTTAAAAACACAATAGGCTACATTCCATGACTGACTCCACGTCATGTTTTTGTAACTTTTAAATGGTTTGTTTTCGCTTTGTTAAGCTACTGTAGAAGTTCAATATGAGTCAACATCCAAACATAATACTTTCCCTCATTGAATGACAGTTTAAAAGTATTTCAAATACACTTAAAAACTAGAAAATTATCGATTTAAAACCCTGGTTGCCCTTCGACAACTACGCACTTTCAAATCGGTAACCTACGTCCGATCGAAGGCGCCTTCTATCTCTTAACTGCTTTTAACGGCTATTAAACGGTTATTAACGGCTCATTCACTCACCGCGAAGAAGACATTGAAGATGGTGAAGATCCATTTGAGGCACGTGTTGATTTTATTCATGTTTACGATGTTTAAAAGTACTCCAAACTCTACAGTAAATGTTCACAGAACCGCAGCGAAGGGAAAGTAAGCAGGAAGGGGGTTGGGGGAGCCGGGTTATAAAGGGCTGAGCAGCCGGCGGGGCGGGTTAACAATGATGGGCGGTGTTAGGAGGTCAGAGAGGGAGAGAGGGAGGGGGAGAAAGAGAAATATATTATTCCGGGAAGAGAAGTGGAAAATGTGTGTTTGTGTGTGTGTGAGAGATAGAGAGGGAAAGAGTGTGTGTATGTGTGTGTCCTGTGTGTGTGTGTGTGTGTGTGAGCGAGAGAGAGAGAGAGAGAGAGAGTGTGTGTGTGTGTTTGAGAGAGAGAACATGCCCAAACATGAAGCCACTTCCTTACTGTTTATAAACGGTCACAACTTGAGAACAGTTAGTTTACTGGTTCTGTAAATATTCTCCCGGAAGTTTTCAAGTTTGAATTTTCTTTGTATGCCCAACAAACACAGACATTGGCTTTGAAATGTAGGCCTATAAATCTCAGGCTCTTGTTAGGAATATATTTCTATGATTTAGAGGTACTATGATGTGTCATTATGTTAGAAGTCAGACAAGTGCTGTCAAGAGTTTGAGTGACAGGATGCGGCACAGGAAGCTGGCAGCATCCTGTATAAGCAGCTGTCAGGATAAGAATCTAACGTGAAAATATTAGACTATAAATGTGCTGTCATACTTTTGGATAGTTAAACCTGCAGTGTGTAGAAATTTGTTTTTTTTCTTAGCAGACTTGGGAGAAAATGATTATAATATCCATAAGTACGTTTAATTTAGTGCATAATAGCTAGAAAAAAAATATTTGAATTATTTCTTATATCTCCATACGTGGGGCCCATAGCCTGTGCGCCGCCATGTTGGAAGCGTCATGGTTGGAATGTCATACTGCACCTTTAAATTGTGGAATTAAACTTTTACTTAGAGGAACAACCACTTTCTCCTTAAACCACAATGACAAGCGAAGTTATGTCCAAACATGCACGCACACACACGCACACACACACACACACACACACACACACACACACACACACACACACACACACACACACACACACACACACACACACACACACACACACACACACACTCACCCACCCACACACACACACACACACACACACACAGATCCTGGATATGACTTGCAAACTTTCAGTGAACTCTTGATAACGCGTCATTGGCTGCAGTTCATATACAGAGCCAAGAGGACTGTGTAGATTATGAGATGTTGCTTTAAAACATGGCCATATGTCTGTCTGTCTGTCTGTCTGTCTGTCTGTCTGTCTGTCTGTCTGTCTGTCTGTCCGTTCGTGAATGTGTGTGTGTGTGTGTGTGTTGTTGTGTGTGTGTGTGTGTGTGTGTGTGTGTGTGTGTGTGTGTGTGTGTGTGCGTGTGTGTGCGTGTGTGTGCGTGTGTGTGCGTGTGTGTGTGTGTGTGTGTGTGTGTGTGCGTGTGTGTGTGTGTGTTTTAGTTTTTTTCCTTTTTCCTTGGAAGTGAAAACCAAACACACGTATACTGTGTACACTACACGCTGCATATAAATCCAGTGTTAATACACAGCCTAGGCTCTGTAAACTCGTATGTAAACAAAGGGGCCACCGTAGCTATAACATGCCAGTCTACAGAGTCTAGGCAATGTATATAAACACCATGGATATGTCCAGGTTTTTTTCTTAGCAGTAAAATCAACAACTGAAAGTAGAACAATGGGCTGCAGGCGATTGTGAAAGTGTGCGGCAAGAATGCTGGAAAGGGAAACCGCAAAGACCTGTCATGGCTGACTCAACCCATCCCCTAAACTTTCCCTGTTCCAAATCACATACTTTTTTTCTTTTTTTCTTTAAGATATTTTTTTTTGGCATTTTTATGCTTTATTGATAGTGTAGAGAGACAGAGTTGAAATGGGGCAGAGAGGGGAGTGACATGCAGAGAACGACCGCGGGCTGGAATCGAACCCGGGTCCGCTGCTGGCCGAGGCCCATGGGGGGGGGCCTTACCACACTTTTTCTTTTTACAGTAGGCTACATACACCAGTTTGTAAACACTGGCCTACTGAGAAATACTGTGTCAACTCAACTCGCTTTGGTGATGGCTTGAATGTAGCAGACATAGAGACATTTATTTATATGACAAAGTTACGCACTGTAGCTTTATATTTCAAAGGGAAAGATGGAGAGACACTTGAGACAATGGAAGGAAAGTGAAGCGGGAGAATGGATTATGTTCAATCTGCTTTGACGGGAAACATGAATCCAGAAACCACAGTGTGTGTGTGTTTGTGTGTGGAAACCCAGTAACTCCAGCCCATCACACACACACACACACACACACACACACACACACACACACACACACACACACACACACACACACACACACACACACACACACACACACACACACACACACACACACACACACACACACACACACACACACACACAACGCCTGACTCACTCCAGAAAAATGTGAGACTGTTGCCTTTTCCTAGAGTAGACCAGGGCTGATGCTTTGGTTAACTGTTTAGAGGAGAGGTGCCTGATT
>CM047526.1:20424401-20429401 GCA_026122265.1 Ammodytes dubius
AGCTTAGCCAGTGGCGTATTTACTATTTAGCTATTTTTGGGGCCTCAAGCAAACACAGACACAGTGTTTGTATCTCTCTCTCTCTCTTTCTCTCTCTCTCTCTATCTATCTATCTGTCTGTCTGTCTCTCTGTCTGTATATCTCTCTCCCTCTCAGTACCTGTTTACAGAGCCTAGGCTGTGTATTAACCCTATGTCTCTCTCTCTGTGTATTAACCCTATGTCTCTCTCTCTGTGTATTAACCCTATGTCTCTCTCTCTGTGTATTAACCCTATGCCCCTCTCTCTCTCTCTCTCTGTGTATTAACCCTGTCTCTCTCTCTCTCTCTCTCTCTCTGTGTATTAACACTGTCTCTCTCTCTCTCTCTCTGTATTAACCCTATGTCTCTCTCTCTCTCTCTCTCTGTATTAACCCTATGCTCTCTCTCTCTCTGTGTATTAACCCTATGTCTCTCTCTCTCTGTATTAACCCTATGTCTCTCTCTCTCTCTCTCTGTATTAACCCTATCTCTCTCTCTCTCTCTGTATTAACCCTATGTCTCTCTCTCTCTCTCTCTCTCTCTCTCTCTCTCTCTCTCTCTCTCTCTCTCTCTCTCAGTTCCTGGGTGTGGACGTGCGGAGGCTGAATCTCAGTCTTCTTCGTTGGTTTCGTGAAGGCGTAGCGGCGGCTCTAGGAGTTTCAGCCGGACACGTTCACATCAACAGACTCAATGTGAGCAGCAGGGTTCATATTTAGGTTGTGTTCCAAATCGCATACTATTTATTTTTTCTATTCTACATACTAAATCACACGATAAAAATAATCTAGTTAGGATGCAGTAGGCATACTATTGGGACATACTTTTACTCTCTTATTTCATCATAACATTGCACCTTGATCTTGCCTCTTGCTTTTATATCCGTCGCATCCCCATTTGTTTTCATATGGAGGCTTCGTCGATGTGACGTCACTTCACGTGCGCACTGGATTGTGGGTCAGAATCGCCCCAAATAGGATGCAGTTTTCAACACTAACAATCTTGTCCGGATGAAGTAGGACATCCGGGTACTTTCTAACCATCCTAAATCTGGCCACAAGAATCGGGACATCCTAAATCTTTTTTCTACATACTATATATAGTAGAAAGTATGCGATTCGGAACGCAACCAGAGTCTTTAGATAGACCATATTTAAAGGTGCAGTGTGTAACTTTGGGTGTGTCAGAGAAGTGAAATACAAGTGGGATTTCACATTCAGTATTATAAGACAAAAATATTTATTGGTTTCAGCCATTTTTATACAAGTTTTAGTTGATAAAAAGTCATTATATTTTAGTCCAAATGTTTAACTTTTGTATTTATTGCATCTCATCAGCAATAAAAGGAACATAATAAATATATAACGGGCAAAATAATTTACAAAGCCAAAAATAAAGTTCTCTCTTATCTCTAAAAACATCATCAGCATTTTGAATGTGCGATAGTCGACCATTAACATTTTACAGGTTTATTATCAACGATATACCCTGCGTTCCAATACCCATACTTCCATACTATTTAGTATGTCAGAAAAAGAATTAGGATGTCACAAAACATGCATGTCAATTGTAGTATGCTGAAAATACATTGATGCCACACTTACTCCAATAGCATTTAGCAGTGTTCGTCTTTATTCTTGACATTTCTCAACAAAATGAAAAAAAAAAAAGATCTTCCTTTTCAGATTTTCTTTCTCTCCTGTCTGTGGCCCTAAAACTCTTCTGTACTTTAGTATGTAGTGTAGTAAAAAGAAAGAGTATGTGATTTGGAACGCAGGGTTATTTTAAACTTGTCAACATCTCGTCTTAGTCAAGAAACAAACCTTGTTGAACAACAATTTTCTTTTACAAAATTAATCACTGAATGTCACAAACACACACACAACCATCATGCAAACATTACACTGATTAAAAGGTTTAGTCAGTGATTCTGGAGAACGCTTGTTGTCAAAATCAGTGACTATCTGCTACCTGTCTTTACTGTGTGTGCATTGAAAAAAAATTATTAATACACAGCCTAGGCTCTGTAAACTGGTATGTAAATAAATGGCGTCCACCATAGTTATCAACATGCCAGTTAACAGAGCCTAGGCTGTGTACTAACATTTAGCACTGGATTTTTATATTAGTGCACACACCGTACAGACAGGTAGCGGATCAACAGGAGATGTTCACTGATTTTGACAAAAAAAATAATTTTGACAACAAACGTTCTCCAGAATCACTGACTGCACTTTTTTTTTGAAAGATTATTTTTTGGCATTGTTCAAGCTTTATTAGATAGTACAGAGTTGAAATGGGGAGACAGACAGAGACAGAGAGGGGGGGGGGGGGGGGGGGGAATGACCTGCAGTAAAGGTCCACGGGTCGGATTTGAACCTGCGACTACTGCAACGAAAGGCCGGAGCCAATATGGTACGCGCTCTATCCACTACACCACCGGAGCGCCCCGACTGACTACTGCCCCTTTTAAATGGATTGTGTCTGTTCTCTCTATACAGGAAGAGAGGAACGGCATTGAGCTTTTCGTGTCTTCTGATTCGCCGGGAGCCCTGGAGCCCCGCCCCGCCGAAGAGGTCATCCAATCACTGAACGTCAGGGTCCTTCACCAACACCTCGGTCACTTCGGCATCACAGAGGTCGCCACGGAGGTGTGTGTGCGTCTGTGTGTGCGGCTGTGTGTGCGTCTGTGAGTGTGTGTGTGTGCTCCTCTGTCTCCTGGGCAACCTCAGTCTGTTGTTGCGTGGCCCTTGTGACCTCATAAGATCCAGTCTGACTTGGTTTAAAGTCGCGAGGAATTCAGTCCGGAGTTCCAGTTTGGTTTCCGGTGGTAGCTCTCTGAGTCCTTTGGCGATTAAACGACCAAATAGCTCGTCTTCATCCTCCTCCATTTTGGAATGGTGTGAGTGTGTCTGCGAGTATTTTCTCTTCCTGAAAAAACAAGCATATGTAGAATTGGCTACATTTATTATACTTAGATAGATAGACACTTTATTGATCCCTTGGGAGTGTTCCTTCAGGGAAATTCAAAAATCCAGCAGCAGCTGTAGTACATACAACAACAAGACACAAGCAAGTCACTAAAATGCATCAATATACATGGTAAAAAAGTAAAATGCAGATTTATATCTATAAATACATTTTAAAAAGAAGCAGCAGCAGCAGATGTTAGCAATAGTTATTCATTTATATCTCTGACCTTAGTGTGTATTAATAAATAAATAAATACGTTAAAAACTAGTAGAGAGACACTGCATGTGAATAGGGTAACATTTTTAACTTATAGATATCATTAAAGGATTACTTCACCCATATAGAACCAGCGTTCTATTATTATAATATCGCTATTATAGTATTAATTACAAATACAATTAATACATTAAGTATAGAATAGACATTAGAAAAGTGAATTAAAAAAAAAATGAATAGAAATAAAACATTTAAATAAAATTAAAATTCATTCATATGCATACCTTTTCTGGGTGGTTTTCTCAACAACAACAAAAAAAATTGTCGCCTAAAATACACACATTTTAAAGATAATTTAACAAAAAAACAGACTAATTTTAAATACCTTTTGTGTGTGTTTTTCTCTCTGCGTTGCGATGGGGACGGGGGCGGTGTGTTTCCGGAGGAGGACGTAGAAATAGGAGCGTAGATATCCGGGGATGAGCTGCAGCGTAGGGCAACGTTTGAGTCAGAAACCGTCGGCTGTTCATCTGACTGCATCTCTATCTGCTGCACGGCTATGTCTGTCTCCTCATCACACTGAAACACACAAGGGGAAAACTTTATTTAAAAACACAATAATAAGCATTTTAGCATTGGGAAAAGATGGTTATATGTTTTAAAAGCAGAAAAGAGAGTTGAGGTTTATGAATAAATATGTCTATCGATCTATTTTCTATATTATTTTCCAAAGTTTTTCACATGACAGATTTTGGATACAGCCTTTCTTTCATTTTATAAATTAAACATGATATGTACACAGGTCTTAAAAATGTAGTAAAATGTCTCATAAATCAGACAGTGAACAACATATGAACACATCCTTCTGTATTAACCTTCAGAATAGTGCTGAGAATGATTATGGAAAGTTTAGTTGATGTAAGTGCTTTACAAGTTGAGATTTTTGGTTCAGATTGTATAAGAAAAACTAATGTTGAGATAATGTCCGTTAAAGATGGTTGTATAGGAGAAATATACAGACGCAAACAGACAAGGTTTAGTCAAATTAACACCTGAATGTACATGTTAGACCTTTGATTTATACTAGTATGAAAGAAGACATGTTATGGAAGATAAATAGCGCCCCTCAATTTACAGTGCTTGAAAATAACATGAATTTTCCTGCAAAAATATAATTTTAACAACAATATTAATAATTTTACCTTTTCTGGGTCATGTAAAAAGGCCCCACGGTGTTTCACAAACGTCGATAGCCAGTCTAGGAGCGTCACAATCGGGGGAACGCGACTGCTGTGTCGGCCTTTCATTTTCCTCTTCGCTTTCACGTATCTGTCCCTCATATATTTCCATTTATAGCGACAATCGCCCTCGTCTCTGCCCAGTTTAATAGCGATTTCCCGCCACGTATCTGCCGCCAAATGTTGGTCTTTGTGTTCTTTCAAAGAGGAGTCGTAGAGATGGGGATTGAGGCGAATCTCTTCACACAGCCGCGATTCAAAACAGGCCACCGCCGCCATTGTTGTTGTTATTCTGAGCGTCTTCTCCGATTTCTTCTTCTTCTTCGGTGGTAAATGTAACATGGCGGGTCGAGCACTAATGTGTGGAGGGAGACACCGCCACCTAATGGAGTTGAGGATGTAACTGTTAACACAAGATTTCAAATAGTTTTTAGGTTTAAATTCTTTATAATAATATTATTTAATAAAATAAAATAAAAAAATACAATAAATAAAATGTAAAAATATAAAATAAATATTACTATTCAACCATGTCTCTTTAATAAGGGCAGAAGTCT
>CM047526.1:20441901-20451901 GCA_026122265.1 Ammodytes dubius
GAATTTCCTGCCTTTTGTACCTTGTGTTACAAGAAATTATTTCGTATTATGATATTAGTATATTTTACCTTCCATTTTATGTGCTGCTGACTGTATTGTCTCAGTTGTTCTAGTGTTTTGTGTTTTAATTTAATTTTAATTCTTGCTTGTATGTGTCTTTATGATGTTTTGGATGTAATGTATTTTACTTATCTTATTGTACAGCACTTGGGTCCGCCTCGGCTGTTATAAATGTGCTATAGCCTATAAATAGACTTGACTTGATCATTTAAATGAGCACATGTAAGTGTCCGTACGGTAGTCAGAAGGATTTGAACCCTTTGTCTGTCTGTCCGTCTGTCTGTCTGTCTGTCTGTCTGTCTGTCTGTCTGTCTGTCTGTCTGTCTGTCTGTCTGTCTGTCTGTCTGTCTGTCTGTCTGTCTGTCTGACAGTTTAAACAGTTAGAGTGGAGTTTCCTGACAGGAAGTTAGTCTATTGTATCAGAGTCTGAGAGCGACATTACAGACTGCTGTACTTTCACTGTGCATTGTGTGTGTGTGTGTGTGTGTGTGTGTGTGTGTGTGTGTGTGTTGTGTGTGTGTGTCTGTGCATTGTGTGTGTGTGTGTGTGTGTGTGTCTGTGCATTGTGTGTGTGTGTGTGTGTGTGTGTGTGTGTGTGTGTGTGTTTTTCTGTGCATTGTCTCGGTGTGTGTGTGTGTGCATGTCTGTGCATTTTGTGTGTGTGTGTGTGTGTGTCTTTGCATTGTGTGTGTGTCTATGCATTGTCTTGGTGTGTGTGTGTGTGTGTGCATTGTGTGTGTCCACATTCCAGACAAGTGATGTAGTGTACATATTTGTTCTCGGGTTTTAGAAGCAATTTAAAGGTCACTTCATGCATTATGTAAGATCCACTTTTTCATGTTTTTCAAACAGTAATATGGGTCCCCAGTGCGTGATTTAAAAAACAACCCTCTCTCTTTTTCTACACCTCCATCTTCATGAAAACCTGTGTTCAAAACCCAAGTCAGATTTTTTTTAAACTTTTATTTATACAGGTAAATCTACAGAAGAGATTGACTGACTTTAATCTCAGAATTCGGAGAAAAAAGTCAGAACTCAATTTTCTTTTCTTATGCTAATCCTATTCCGTATAAATCCCATTGAGACCGGAGACTCTTTTTCAAGGGAGACCTGTTCCCATTCACACACAAATTCATACACCGATAGCAGGCTAACTATCAGGAGAAATTTAGGGTTCAGTGTCTCTTTGCAATTCTACACAATATTGGCTGACGGTGCTCTCGTGTGATTGGCTGACCCTGCTCTCGTGTGATTGGCTGCAGGGTTACCTAGGTGAGGACAGGGCGTTCGTAGCCACTCAGGGCCCGATGGTGAACACAGTGAACGACTTCTGGCTGTTGGTCTGGCAGGAAGAGGCCGCAGTCTGCGTCATGATCACCAAACTCAAGGAGAAGAATGAGGTAATACGGACAAAATGATTTATTTAATTTTTATATATTTTAAACATTTTAAATTTTTTATTTTTATATGTTTAATTTTTTTAATATATATATTTTTTTATTTTTATTTTTGTTTTTATTTTTATTTTTATTTTCATTTATTTTTAATTTTTAATTTTTTTTATATATATTTTAAACACCTTTTTATTTTTATTTATTTAATTTTTTTTATTTAATTAAATTTTTATTTAAATGTTTCCTTTTATTTTTTGTATATAATTTATGTATGTTGGTATATTACTTTTTTTCTCCTTTATTTATTAATTAATTTATTATATTTTCCTTTTATTTTATATAAACTCCGGAGAGGATGAGTAAGTGAACTTATTTATTTTATTTTATTTATTTTTTTCATTTATTGTTTACAATTTATTGTGCTTTTATTTTTGGAAATATAATGTATCTTCATCTATAGAAAGAAAAGAAATAATTAAACAAATTTATGTATTACCCCACTGTACTTTAACAGTGAAACATTTTTGTCTTCTGTGTAGAAGTGTGTTCTGTAACCAAATTTACATAGTGACTTTAATATTGAGTACAACAGCTTAGAAAAATTAAGACAGTTGATTGTTCTTCATCTTCATCTCTACTATTCATTATTGTAAACATTTCTTTATGAATATTTTGGGGAATTTGGTAGAAATGTTGCCAGTAGTTTATAGTAATAAAACCAAAATGTTCATCTACTCAAACATATCCTATAAAGAGTAAACAAGAGAACGAACATTTGGAGTGTGGTCTCTTATTTTTTTCAGAGCTGATATAAAATAATAATGAAAAATGTAAACAAATGATTACTTACAAATATTACACACTGTATCTTTAACAGTGAAATCTGTCTGTCTGTCTCTCCCTCCTCTTCTCTCCTCTGTCCTCTTCTATCTTCTCTCTCCCCTCGTCTCTGCTCTGTCTGTCCTCTCTCCGCCTGTCTTCTCTCCGCTCTCCTCTTCTCTTCCACTCTGTGTCTCTTGTCTGTCTGTCTGTCTGTCTGTCTGTCTGTCTGTCTGTCTGTCTGCTGTCTGTCTGCTGCCTGCTGTCTGTCCTGTCTGTCTGTCTGTCTGTCTGTCTGTCTGTCTGTCTGTCTTCGTCTGTCTGTCGGTTGTCGTCTGTCTCTGTCGTAGAAGTGTGTTCTCTACTGGCCAGAGAAGAGAGGAATCTACGGGAAGGTTGAAGTGTTGGTGAACAGCGTCAGAGAGTGTGAACACTACACCACACGCAGCCTCACACTAAGTACAACACCATACACCACACACACACACACACACACACACACACACACCAACACACACCACACCACACAACACACGGTGCATGCACACCACACACACACACACACACACGCACACACACACACACACACAGACCCACACATACACAAATAATTTTTTAAACTTTTTTTAAACCTAAAAAAAAAACTTTTAAAGTTATAGTGCGTAACATATTCTAGTAATTACAACAACACTGTCGGTGCATCTACATGAGGTAAAGCCTTCAGTGATGGAACATCTTGGCTTTTTGATCTTGACCTCCTGCACCAATGTCGGGGGGCATCTTTGTGTCAACTATTTGGCGACGGCTTGAACGTAACCGACATTCATTGATATAAGAAAAAGTTACGCACTATAGCTTTAACAGGTTAATTTCTGTGTGTATAATGTTTTTTTTGATTAATAATATTTCTGTGTGGATGTCATTCCCCTCTTTGCCCCATTTTCAACCCTGTCTCTCCAAATCTGTCTCAAAAAAAAGCAAATAATAAAATAAAAATACAAATAGAAAAAAAAAAAAAAAAAAAATACAATAAAAAAATAATAATAAAATAAAAAATACAAATAGAAAAAAAAAAAAAAAAAATACAAAAAATTAAAAAATATAAATAAAACATTTTTAAAAATAAATAATAATGAAAAAAAAAACTTTTCTGTGTGTATTCTACAGTGTGGGAACCAGAGCCGAGCGTTGCAGCATTACTGGTACACGTCGTGGCCGGACCATAAGACCCCGGACTCTGCCTGCCTCGCTGCAGCTGATGGCTGACGTGGAGACAGACAGACAGGCAGCCAGCCCCATGGGACCTGTTATAGTGCACTGCAGGTAAGACAGACAGACAGACAGGTAGGAGACAGATAGATAGACAGATAGACAGATAGATAGATAGATAGATAGATAGATAGATAGATAGATAGATAGATAGATAGATAGATAGATAGACAGACAGGGCAGAGACAAGACAGACAAGACAGACAGACAGACAGACAGACAGATAGATAGAAGCCAGCGCCACGGGGCATGTTAATAGTGCACTGCAGGTAAAACAGACAGATAGATAGATAGATAGATAGATAGATAGATAGATAGATGGATAGATGGTGATGATGGATAGATGGATGATGGATGATGGATAGATAGATAGATAGATATATAGATAAGACAGGGATAGATAGATAGATAGATAGATAGATAGATAGATAGACAGACAGCAGACAGACAGGGATTTAAATCGCAATTAATTACATTTTCAATGGATATTATTTTGCATTAAACTGTTTGAGACATAATACAATGTAAGCAATTCTTTCATGTATTTGATTGGATAAATGAATGCAGAATAGCGCTTTATGGGTTCACTATAAAGATGAATAATGATTCAGATCCTCTCTGTTTGCGCAGTGCGGATTGGTAGAACCGGATGCTCATGCCGATCGGCTGTCGACATGCTGAAATTAGAAGGATGTGGATGGTGAGTATTAATGTAGTCGAGCAGACAGGTAAATACTCACTCACTCATTCACTCACTCACTATCACTATCACTCACGATCACTACTCACTATCAATCACTCACTACTACTCAGATACTCATCATCACTCACATGGAAAATTTAAACTAAACTATGTGTTCGAAATCCTTTCAGATATTGTCTAATTAATTAGTTGTTAAATTAAATCAGGTGTTATCTAAATTAATTTAATTTAATTTAATTATACTTCTCAAGATATTAATGCAAACATTTATAAAGAAATTGTAATAATAGAAACAATTATTGTTTTTTGTTAGCTATAAAAATCTCTGGCTTTATCCAACATCTAGATTTTAGTTATTTGAAGAGATGCAAATGTAATATGCATAATTTGCATATTTATCAAAACATTTCTAAACAAATTGTAACACTAAAATTAATTGTTTTAATGTCAGTAATGTAACTGACATTCATTGATGTAAAAAAAAGTTACGCACTATAGCTTTAACAGGTTATTTCTGTGTGTATAGTGTGTTTTTTGGATGATAATATTCTGTGTGCATGTCATTCCCCTCTTTGCCCGTTTTCAACCTGTCTCTCCAAATCTGTCTCATAAAAAAGCTAAATAATAAAAATACAAATAGAAAAAAAAAAAAAAAATAATAAAAAAAAAAAATATATATATTTTTTAAATAGAAAAATAAAAATAAATAAATGAAAAATAAAATAAATAATAATGATAAAAAAATAAAAATTCTGAAAAAAACAAATAGATAAAAAAAATTATAATAAAAAAAAAAAATGTTAATACTAAAATAACTGTTTTATTGTCAGTAACTAACCAACATAACTAACACTATCTCTGTGTGTGTTTGCAGAGGGGAATGATCCAAACCGGTGAGCAGTACGAGTTTGTGCATCACGCGTTGAGTCTCTACGAGGCCCGCCTCTCTGCAGAAACCGGCCAATGAGATTCAAGCATCCACTCAAACCAGGAAGTGAAGTTATTTGTTTGTATAGCACCTTTCAACACAAAGCTACACGGTGCTTTTACAGAGCGGATGGCTAAGCTAACATTAGCAAGTCCATCTCCGAGAATTTTGGGATTTCTCTTGAGATTTTAAGGACATTCTTGAGGAGGGCTTTTTAAAGTTTGACGGACAGCTTGGACAACCAATGGGGACAGTTGTGGGAGGAGCCTATTGATGACAAGACAAAAGGTATATTTCTGGACATGACTGGAATGTATTTTTTTCTTCTTTGTGCGTTGTTTTGCGGGCGGTTCCTTGGACTAAACTGGATAAACCCCGACTGCCATCGCTACACACTAACCGTTGGATTATGTCGTTTTTAAAACTGACGAGACTGTGGAATCATACGTTCTCCATGGCAACAGTCATTGTTTTTATGGAACGTTCGGTGACAGAGAACTGCTGTGATTGGTTCAAAATACTTATTGTGTCATAAGAAGAACCAGACCATAGCCCTATAGCCTCATCTAAACTACATTTCAAATCAAACTTAAATGACAATATCTTTAATGTGGGTTGATAAATATGCCTATAACTCTTTTCAGATGCTTTACTATCATGAAACTAACTCCCCACATTGGCATAGTTGGGTTTGACAGTTACTGGGGCTTTAACTAACATATTATACCTCTTTGTCAATGAGAGGTAGAAATAGATTGATTGAAATTGATGGTACGTTGTTAACAATAACACTGGTGTATGTTTCTGTGTTTTAGGATTTCTTTAAATAATTTTTTAACGTGGTATAAATGACTGTTAGTTAGCTGGTGGTTGCTTCTTTGTTAGCTACTAAAACCATTGTTGGACCAACTCTACTGACCTAGCTTAATTTTTCAGCCAAAATGTGTGTTTGGTAAACTCGAAATTTCAAGGCAACTGTCTGCACTGAATTTTTTTGAATTTTTTGCACTAGATTATTATTATTTTTTTTTTTTGCATTTTTTTTTTTGCATTTTCAAGCTTTATTAGACAGTACAGAGTTGAAATGGGGAGACAGAAAGAGAGGGGGGATGACCTGCAGTAAAGGTCCACGGGTCGGATTCGAACCCGCGACCACTGCAATGAAGGCCGGAGCCAATATGGAGGTTGAAAATGATTTGCTTTATTTGCAAACATTGTATTAGTAACTCTGTAATTTACGAAGTGCTGAAGTTACAATTGAAGCTAAAGCTATAGCCATTGATCTCATGCTAAATACTAACAAACCAATATAATGATAAATAAGAAGAAAATAATTGTTGTTATGTCTTTGTTGAAATTATCTTAGTAGTAATAATAAATACACTTAGATACACTTTATTTCTTAAGCACTTTTTGAAACCCATTTTTTCAATAGCCTTTCCATTATGTTTAAGCTATTAAAAGAAATACCAATTGATAAAACACATCGGCTAAAATAAATGGAGGCTATTGTAAGACTAGCTGGCACTTTAATATCGAGTTATACATATTACCCAATGAAAAAAAAAAATCATACATTTATTTCTTAAGCACTTTTTGAAGAAATTCTAATAGCCAACCATCATGATTACACTTGAAATTATACCAATTAATAATAAAACACATCGCTAAAAATAATTGAGGGTAATGGAAGACTAGCTAGCACTTTAATTAGATTTATACATATTACCCATATGATGAAAAAATAAATACTATTGAAATAATTTGACATTTTTAAGCAAAAATTTTGTTTTTTTTCAACACTGGGCCAAATTGAGACTTTGGCCCATTCCTGCCATGAAAAATATTAAGAATTAAATGCTGCACACAATGTATAAAAATTATAAAACATTTTCTTGCATTGACAATACCCATTTTTATGATGTTATATTTTTGCTTTATACCAAAAAAAAAATGTGAGATCATTTTAATGGTGCGTCGTCTCACGGATGTGCTGTTGTACATTCTGTTATCTAGTGAGTATTTTCTTTTAATGTATCAAAGTAATAGCTTTATTTTTATACAGTTTTTACATGTTTAAGATTTGTTAAGATTTGTTAAGATGTGTTACAATATGTTTAGCCATTTGTCAATTGTTCAAACATGAGAGAAAACATGTGTCGGGTAGAAACTTAATTATCTCTGAATCTTCAACTTAAGAGGAACTGGAAGAAAAACATTTTTAAATACATTTTTGATTTTTTTTATCAGTCTGGGAGATACCCACCACAGTTCATAGCTCCCAACTTGTATCTTAAAGGTTCAGTGTGTAGAATTTTTCCAGAACAGACTTGGTAGAAATGGAATATAACATTCACAAGTATGTTTTAATTAGCGTATATCATTTTAAGAGCTTAACTTATCACTGAACATGTTTTGAAAAAATTGACAAATATTTAAAAGACAACATGACTTGACCAACCGCTTGAGTACTAGAGCATTTGAGAAAAAATTAAATTTTTATTTTGCCAAAATATCTACAAATTTTCAACAAAATGTAAAAAAAAATCCAATTCTTAGTTTTTTTTCGTTAGTTCCTCCTTGGCTGTTGACTTGATTCTAGAGATGGTGCAGGTTTCTACAGTAAAGCCAGATTTGAAGAACATCAACATATATACATCTAACCTACTGTGTGTGTGGATGGGATAATAACATTGTACATAATATTAAAGTGCTATTAAACTTTCTAACCGTGGACCACAAATACACTGGGAGTATCTCGCTGCTAAAACTAACGGACAATATATGAAAGAGATGTTGAAGAATTGTCTTTTTCTATTATGTAACAAAATATTTTTATTTATTCTCTTTTTTTGTGATACAATCGAGACACTTTGGACCTTTTTCGTCATGGGACCATCACCAACACAATGTTACCTGCAGAAAAATTGAGGAGTTGGAGGGTGATTTTGAGCTAAAAATGGTTAAAAATATCAAATTTTACAATGTCCGAGGGAGACCAGTCTTTGTGTTTCTCCAACAGATTAATCTGGACTTTCTCAAATGTCAAAAAATGTCCTAGCCAATCAGGGCCCTCCGTTTGTCCCTTATAGTGAAAGGCAGCTTCTGATTGGTTCATGTAGTCATCAATCAAGCCTCCTGAGACCAGCCATATCAAACAAGCTTATTCAGTGATATATGTTTACGTCAACAACTACATGAACCAATCAGGGGCTGCCTTCCACTAACAGACAGACAGTGAGGGAGGGTCCGGTCTGACTGGAGGCTAGATTGACGACTACATGAACCAATCAGGGGCTGCCTTCCACTAACAGACAGAAAGTGGGGAGGGTCCGGTCTGACTGGAGGCTAGATTGATGACTACATGAACCAATCAGGGGTCATCTTGATGTGATTAAGATGGTTTTGCCAGGACATTGCAAAATTTGATATTTTTAACAATTCTCTAGTGATGCATTTGCCTGTTTGAAACTGACTGTGTTGAAATTAATGAATCCCAGCCTCCATTCTCACACACACACACACACACACACACACACACACACACACACACACACACACACACACACACACACACACACACACACACACACACACACACACACACACACACACACACACACACACACTGCCTCTGATTTAACTGTATTACTAATCAGCTTGAATGTTGTAACAGTCGGGAACACTATAGCCTCTGAGTAGTGATGTAACCTCTCTATCTGCTCTGTTGACGTATATATTGTTACTATAATCTGTACATAAACACTGGACTTAGAAACAATGGCGGACTTACTAATTTAATTTTTTTTTTTTTCGAATATACAGCTCTGGAAAAAATTAAGAGACCAGTCTGGATTTTTCTTAAATCTTCATCTCTCTATCACTTATTGAAAATGCTCTAAATGACAATATTTTTTGGTGGGAATTTGGTAGAAATGTTGTCAGTAGTTTGTAGAATAAAACCAAAATGTTCATTCTACTCAAACATATGCCTATAAATAGTAAAACGAGAGACACTGAATATTTGGAGTGGTCTCTTAATTTTTCTCCAGAGCTGTAAATGTCTGTTTCGTGGGTCAAACAATAATTTTGGTTTTACAGCATTTTACTGCATTTGGAACTGAATACAGGCTGATTCTGTTTAAAGGTGGAGTCAGTGATTCTGGAGAACGCTTGTTGTCAAAATCAGTGAATATCTCCTCATGATCCGCTACCTGTCTGTACTGTGTGTATGCTCTGAAAAAAAAAACAGACAGGTAGCGGATCATGAGGAGATATTCACTGATTTTTTTTTATTTAATTTAAAAAAAAAAAAAATTGGCATTTTTATGCTTTATTGACAGTGTAGAGACAGAGTTGAAATGGGGCAGAGAGGGGAGTGACATGCAGAGAACGACCGCGGGCTGGAATGGAACCCCGGTCTGCTGCTGGGCCTGGCCCGGGGGGGGGAGGGGGCCTTACCAACTGAGCTAAGGGCGCCCCCATATTCACTGATTTTGACAAAAAATATATTGACAAAAAGTGTTCTCCAGAATCACTGACTACACCTTTAACAACTAAAAATTTCTCGTTCCTAGAAACACAGACAGGAATGGAGAGAGAGAGGGCGAGAGACAGAGAGAGGGAGGCAGAGAGAGAGAGAGAGAGAGACAGAGGCAGAGAGAGAGAGAGGGAGAGACAGAGAGAGAGAGGCAGAGAGAGAGAGCGAGAGAGCAGGAAGGAAGGAAAGAGGTGTGGACGCCTAAAAGTAGCTCCAACTGAAACAAAAGCACTTTGGCCTTTAACTGGTGATTCTGCATAACAGGCGAGTTACTACGACCTTTAGCA
>CM047526.1:20456901-20459401 GCA_026122265.1 Ammodytes dubius
GGAGGAGGGGGAGGAGGAGGAGGAGAAGGAAGAAAATGGAGGGGCTAAAAATCAAGAAGTTTTTTCTTTCACGTGTGAGTTGGATCATTTGGAGCCCGGGACGTCCTACGAGCTTCAAGTCCGATCGCAGGCAAACAACGGGACGGCCAACATCACCGTGCACACAAGTAAGTTGAAAAAGCCCTCACAGAAATTTTCATTTCATTTTTTTCATTTAACTTGTATTTATCCTCGAGAGACCAATTGAGGGGTGACCCTCATTTACAATGATGTCGAGTTCAAAACAAATTCAAAGGAAAAACAACAATACATAAACAATATTCAATGCAAAAACATCAAATACACAACAACAGATGAAGAGAAAAAAACAATTGAAACATTTACATTGTGGTGAGTGGCAGCAATTAAAATTAAATGGGTGAAAGTACAATATAGCCTAATTAAAACAGTTACAGGTAGAGTTTGGCAGATTTAAGATAGTTTGTTTAAATTGGTTAAAAGATATGAAGGTATTTAGTTTAATTTGTAATCTGAGTAATTACAACAGTAGAATCAACAACTGAAACATTTCTTGGGCTCTTCTTGGGGATTTTTCTGAGCTCCTGCAGCAGTGTCAGAGGAGGGTTGTGGAGCTGATAGGCTTAATCAACATTGTGTCAACTCATTTTGGCGATGGCTTGAATGTAACTGATTGTCACTGTGCATATAATACTAGTTAGTCAAATTCTATCATAGTAATATACCGAATTGGAAATGTAAAAGTAAATTCTAAATTTCTGTCTGCACAATTTTTTTTAGTTTTGATGCTGAAACTAAAACTTTTAATGTCTTTCAAAGGTTTTTTTATTCATCAAAGAATTTGCAAAGCAAATACAATACAATGATTAATTTTTTTCCCCTTTTCCCCCCCCCCCCGAACACATCCCGCCCACATCCCACCCCCACCCACAACCAATCCTGCAGCACACAAAGGAAAAAGAAGAAGAAGAAAAAAACAATACACAATGTTAGAAAATTACATAGATGAAATACAAGCTACAAGAAACAAAAATAAACAATCAATGAAAAAAAAAAAAAAAAAAAAACTAACATTAAAACTTTTAAGGTTAAAGGAAAACTGCCAGCATCTGAGCCAACTAATTATCTTTTGTTGAGATAACTTTTGTTTACCTTAAAATGAGCCTTTTATATCTACATAGGAGGAGCGGGGCGCTGAGGCCGCCATGTTGCACCGCCATGTTTCTACAGTAGCACAGAACGGACAAACTTAACGGCCTTACACATTTTTATATATAGTGGGCGTCCTGGGGAAATGCACCTGTTGGAAGACCAAGAAGAAAAAGTACTATAGAATAAATAACTAAATACATCTTCACCTCATCACTTGATATTGTGGAAAGACTTGAGGCAGTGGTGGATGATGCCATCTTTAGTAACTATAGCTTCTTGTCCTTAAAAAAAAGCACAAAAAACCCCATAACATTATTGTTGGCTGAGTTCCATTTAGGTGTGTCAGTGAGGCTGCACTCAACATACCAGGACCTTTGGTAATGGAAATGGAATGCAGCCAGTTACACCTGTTGAACACAAAATGACAAAGGAATAATCAATATATCTATATATCTATCTATCTATATCTATCTATAAGAGACTTTCAAAAAACCCAAGGACGCTTAACGGAAGTACAGGGGGATGAAAAATGCTCATGGTGTATTGGTTAAACCCCTCCCCCCCCCAAAAAAAACCCAGTTCAGCTTTTGGGTAACTTCTGTTTTTTATATGTTGCTAATTTTATCTATTGTGTTTTTTAATTAATTTATATATATCTTTTATGCTTTTAATTCTTACGGACATTGTAAAGCCTGTCTGTGAAAAGCGCTAGCCTATATAAATACATTTTACTTACTCAACTCACTCACTCACTCACTCACTCACTCACTCACTCACTCACTCACTCACTCACTCACTCACTCACTCACTCACTCACTCACTCACTCACTCACTCACTCACTCACTCACTCACTCACTCACTCACTCACTCACTCACTCACCTCACTCACCTCACTCACTCAACTCATTCACTCACTTACTTACGTACTATACTTACTTATAGTACAGACAGTAACTTGCTGTTGTCTTTGGGTTAACACCTGGCTTATAGGAGATACGCCTCTATGCCTCTCGCTGGGGTTTCATAACCAACTAGCATCGCATCGCTAAAAATAAACAAGAGTCTATTACAGGCTTACTGTCTTTTATATGCTTCTTTAAAGGTGCTCCGAGGAACTTTTTGGTTTGTGTTAATTCTAGCGCCCCCTTTGGACAAAAGCGGTAGTGTTTTTACCACGCCAGCTGTTGTTCCTGGGTGAGCGTATATACCCATGACAAAGGCATTAAGAAAAACTATATAAAAAAAATAGCATTCTTTGTACTGATGGTCTCGTTTGCTGTTACATGTAATTTA
Source organism: Ammodytes dubius (assembly GCA_026122265.1). Taxonomy (NCBI): domain Eukaryota; kingdom Metazoa; phylum Chordata; class Actinopteri; order Uranoscopiformes; family Ammodytidae; genus Ammodytes; species Ammodytes dubius. The sequence goes on from CM047526.1 coordinate 20,459,366, forward strand.
CGATCATCAGAGGAAAAAAATTAGACTGTTTCAGAA
>CM047526.1:20464401-20471901 GCA_026122265.1 Ammodytes dubius
TCAGGACAGGTGATTCTTTCTTAATTAAAAAAAAAAAAAATCAAACAGATTTTTTTCAAAAAGCAAATAACAATAATTATAAATTTTTTTGTTCTCACAGTTTTTTTTAAAGGAATTTTATTCATTTATTTATTTATCTTTTATATGATTTTTCAGTTGAACATCTACACATTTTTTTCCCCGCAAACTCTGTAGACTTTTTTTTTCGTAATAATTTAGTTCTAAAATATTTTATCTTTTTTCCTCCATCTTTCTACCAGCCCCCGCCCCAGCCTCCTCTCTCTCCCTGTCTCCCTCTCCCTCTGGCGGGCTGCTGCTCTCCTGGGCGCCCCCTGGAGGAAGCTTCCAGAACTACATGCTGCTCCTGTTCGACGGCAGCCAGCAGTTAGCCAGCGCCGCCCCGGACACAGACGCGGTGAACTTTACGTTCCCCGGGGCCAGACTAACTCCTGGACGGACGTACAGAGCCGTGCTGAGAGTGGAGAGCGCGGGAATGAAGGTTGAAAGCAGCTGTACCGGACAAACAGGTCAGTGTGTGATATACAAGATTATGTATTTATATTGGAGAAATATACAACAGAAAATACAGAAACATGACTACAGAATTATTGTATTAGATAACAGAAACAATTACATTACATTTTAAATGAATAATATAAGCATATTTCATATTTACATTTCTAGCAATGGCGAGAATGACAATGCAATTATTTTTAAATGCTCTTAACTACAACAGTTGTTATTTGTGTTCTCCATAATTATCTTGTTATGGTTTGTAGCTTGTAAACTTTAATTCTGATAAAAAAAGGCAATTATGGCCTATCTCGGCTTCCGTAGAAGGCTCCTACAATTAATGAAATAATACATTTTTAACAGAAATGTCACTGTAGAAATAACAACGAAATACAGTTGTATATGACAGAAAACAGAGAAACAGAATTATGGAATACATTTTTTTTTTTTATTCAAATTAAATTAAATTAATTCAAAGAGTATACAGACAAAAAATTGCTTTAGAAAATGTTGTTTATTTAATTCTTAAACCTTTAATCTCTCCGTTCCCTTCAGCTCCTGCGGCGGTGGTCGACCTTCACATCCGTCACTCAGACGAGACGTCTGTGAGCGCCATGTGGAGCCACGCCCCCTCTGGGTCACGTGACGGATACTTCCTGTCTCTGCACCATGGTAACCAACAAACAAACAATAACAACAACTCATAGACCAAGTCACATGATTGCTGATTTTGTCATTATCATAAATTTAATTTAATTTTTAATTTTTAATTTTTAATTTTTAATTTTTAATTTTTAATTTTTAATTTTTAATTTTTAATTTTTAATTTTTAATTTTTAATTTTTAAATTTAAATTTTTAATTTTTAATTTTTAATTTTTAATTTTTAATTTTTAATTTTTAATTTTTAATTTTTAATTTTTATTTTTTTTTATTTATTTTTTATTTTATTTTTTTATTAATACAATTGTGTTTTTTTGTTTGTATTTTTATAATTTTTCTTTTTTTCAATATTTTTTTTTATTTCATTCGTTATCATAATAATCGTTTACGTCCTGCATTTGCTAGGTAACGTCACCGTGGATACCAGGGAGGTGGAGCCTAACATGAGGGAGTGCACCTTTAACGTGCTCACACCTGGGCGGGGCTACACCGTCACCGTGACGACCAGGAGCGGGAAACTGAACACCTCCGTGTCAGTGGAGGCTAGGACAGGTGTGTGTGTGCGTGTGTGCGTGTGTGCGTGTGTGCGTGTGTGTGTGTGTGTGTGTGAGTGTGTGTGTGTGTGTGTGTGTCTGTTTATCTAGCACAGTGGAAATACTTCATAGTTTTGATAATTAATTCATTAACAGCAAATTAAAGTTTATAAAGATGAAATCGGGACAGGAGAGGAGTTAATATTTACGTTTACATCCCCAAAATAAAATGTTATTAATGTGTTAATTTTTCTGTCAATCTTTCCATCCACATGTGAAAAATTAAGTTTATATTTTATTTTTTAAAGGTACAGTTGTTAGGAAGAGTTTAAAAGCAAGTTACTTATTCTGCTTTTGCCACAAATTATATACAATATGGAAAACAAATTATTATGTTGCTTAACAGACTTATTGCTATGTTACACGTGTAGTAACTGCAACGTGTGTGTGTGTGTGTGTGTGTGTGTGTGTGTGTGTGTGTGTGTGTGTGTGTGTGTGTGTGTGTGTGTGTGTGTGTGTGTGTGTGTGTTACAGTCCCCATGGCGGTGCGTGGCATCACCCTTAGGAGCTCCGGCATCAGCAGCCTTCAGGCTTCATGGGAGAAACCAACAGGAGACGTGGACACATACACACTGACTCTACTACAGGACGGGTCAGTTTATATATTCACCTGTGTGTGTGTGTTGTGTGTGTGTCTGTGTGTGTCTGTGTGTCTGTGTCTGTGTGTGTCTGTGTCTGTGTCTGTGTTTGTCTGTGTGTGTGTTCCTGTGACACATACACACTGACTCTACTGCAGGACGGGTGAGTTACCAGCTTTCCGTTTGTGTTAATTCCAGCGCCCCCTTTTGGACAAAAGCGGTAGTGTTTTTACTACGCCAGCTGTTGTTCCAGGGTGAGCGTATAGTATACCCATGACCAAGACATTAAGAAAAACTGTATAAAAATAGCTTTGTTTTCACTGATGGTCACGTTTGCTGTTACATGTCATTTATGATCATCAGAGGAAAAATGTGACTGTTTCAGAAATATATAAAAGTTCCTCGTAGCTCCTTTAAATGTAATCTTGTTCCTCCCCAGTGTTGTGGTGCAGAACCATTCTGTCCCCGTTGCTTCTTCTTCGTTGGTGTTGGCTGGTCTGACGGCTGGCGCCCTCTACAGGCTGCAGGCGGCTACTGTCAGCGGGGAATGCTGTCCAAGAACACCGAGATCGACGGGCGCACAAGTGAGTTCCAACTATAGAATTATTAAAAATCACTTTTAAATTCATTTAAAGATTTTTTTTCAATAAAAAATTAAAGGTGCTCTGAGGAACTTTTAGTTTGTATTCATTCTAGCACACATGTAATTTATGATCATCAGGGGGAAAAAAATTAGACTGTTTCAGAAATGTTTAAAAGTCGATAAAACACTATAAAAAGTGTAGACTGTAATATTTCTCCTCAAAAATTTGACTATTTAGGACTTTGAACTTACACAAAAATGACTTGCACCCTCCTCTGTAAGACACTTGCATCACAAAACACAGAAAACAATTCACTTACATAATCTATTGTAGCGTTAACAGAAATATTAACACAAAAAATTAGTTTATATATTTTTTCTTATTGTTGTTATGAAACAGAGAAAGTTGCCGCGTTGCATAAGAGTTGCTGCATTGTGTGATTGGCCTTCAGTCAAAACTCCTGATTGTGTCCAGACAATAATAAACCCGTCTGGACAATTTTGTTTTTTCCGTTCGAAAACATTCCCAGGAAATACAGTGAAACAGCTAAAGGAAGGTTAACAGTTTAGTGAATAGTAGAGTTAAAGCTACAGTGCGTAACTTCTGTCGCCCCCCATGAGGAATTCTGAGTAATTACAACAAAGCTGTTGGTTACATCTACATGAGGTAAAGCCTTCAGTGATGGCACATGGATTTTATACCTTCTGCTGTACGTCCAGGTTTTTTCTTAGCAGTAGAATCAACAACTGAAACATTTCTTGGGCTCTTTCTTCTTGGGATTTTTCTGAGCTCTTGCACCAGTGTCTGGGGAGGGGGGGGGGGCACCAGTTTGTAAACGCTGCCATACTGAGAAATATTTTTCACACACACACACATTACTGATGGTAATGTTGTGTGTGTGTGTGTGTGTGTGTGTGTGTGTGTGTGTGTGTGTGTGTGTGTGTGTGTGTGTCTGTAGGAGTGTATTATGTGATAACATCAGAGAGTTTTTTAGAACAATAGCTCAAAATGCCAAAAATGAGACACTCCCAGTACTTCCTGCACACACACACACACACACACACACACACACACACACACACGCCCGCACACACACACACACACACACACACACACACACACACACACACACACACACACACACACACACACACACACACACACACACACACACACACACACACACACACACACACACTTCCTTCTCGGGGCACCTATTGTTTTTCCACATAATGTCCCAGTTATTTTCAGTACAGACGGTATGTGTGTGTTCGTTCAAATGCCGACCAATCAGGTTGGTGGAAACAATGCATCTCTTTTCAGCCTCTGTGTTAAACTCATTTAACTTTTATTTATCCTCGAGAGACCAATTGAGGGGTGACCCTCATTTTCAATGACGTCGAGTTAAAACGTCGAGTTAAACGCCCCCTTGTGATGTCATAAGGGGAGAGACATCTGACTCGGGTTTTTGACCTCAGGCTTTTAGATAAAATGAAAGAGGGTTGTTTTTTTAATAGCTATTATTAGTAAGAATTACACGAAAAGGTGCATTTTGCAAAATAGGACATTATAAGATCATTTTAATTTAATAAAATAATCACCCCCCTCACCCACCTACACACACACACACACACACACTCCCCCACTCCTCCCCCCCACACACACACACACTCATATTGTATCATACTGTATCATATATCATATTGTATGAAATGTAAAGCCCACTGAGACAAATGTATTTGTGATTTTGGGCTATACAAATAAAACTGATTTGATTTTGATTCTCCCCTCTTGTGCCTCAGCCCCGGCCGGTGTCTCTGATGTGTCTGTCTCTAACGGCGGTCGCTCTGACGCCCTCAGCGTGTCATGGCGCGTTGCTACGGGCGTAGTCGACGGTTACCTGGTTACCGTTAACTACCGCGGACGCACCGTGCACACGCTCGCTGTGTCGCGCTCGTCACCGCCAGAGTGCTCGTTCAGGTGAACATCTGTGTGTGTGTGTGTGTCTGTGTGTGTGTGTCTGTGTCTGTGTGTGTGTGTGTGTGTGTGTGTGTGTGTGTGTGTGTGTGTGTGTGTGTGTGTGTGTGTGTGTGTGTGTTTTTTTGCATTCTTCATTCAGGTGAATATCGTTTTTGGGTTTATTTTGTCATTGTTATTGTTGGAGCGAATTTTGAGTGTGTGTGGTGTGTGTGTGTGTGTGTGTGTTAGTGTGTGTCTGTCTGTCTGTCTGTCTGTCTGATTGTTATTTCATTGACAGTTTATTATTATTCAGTAATTTTTTGGTTTAGCGTGCATTGGTCTTTTGCATCCATTTTTAGCATTCCTCCTCTAATGCAATAGATGTAAAAAGCACTTTTGGATTACATTGTCAATTGTATGAACGGTGCTGTATCAATAAAGTTTGATTGATTGATTGATTGATTGGTTCAGCTCATTGGTTGCCGGGAGACTGTACGCTGTCGTCATAGTGACGAGGAGCGGAGGCCTGGAGAACGTTTCCACGGTGAACGCACGAACACGTGAGCAGAATTCACTACATTTCAATTTATTTTTAAATATTGAAGTTTTCTAAAAAAATTTGAATATTTTGAATTAAATTAATTTAGATTCCTTTTTTAATTACACTATTTCATATGTTACATTATATTTTTTATAATTTCTATATCTTTTTTGTTTGGTATTTTGTCATTTGTCGTCATCACCGATATATATGAATTTACTATATGTATACTAACAATTCATTTTTTTAAATTGTATTTTTCTTTCATTTTTAAAGCATTTTTGATAATATATATATACTACATTTGAACTTCAAATGATGTATAAATAAAAATATTTTTTTTTAATTGTAGAAATACATTAGATTTAAATTAAATATATTTATATTTTACGACTTATTTTCAATAGCCTATTAAATATGTTAAATCTTAGCCTACATTTAAATGTAATATTCTGTTTCAGAACCCGCCACAGTGCAAAACCCAACAGCTGTTCACTCTGCCAGAGACGGTTTCCTCAAGGTAAGAACTGTCTGTCTGTCTGTCTGTCTGTCTGTCTGTCTGTCTGTCTGTGTAATTGTACTGTGAGTGAGTGAGTGAGTGAGTGAGTGAGTGAGTGAGTGAGTGAGTGAGTGAGTGAGTGAGTGAGTGAGTGAGTGTGTGTGTATTTCTACTATGTGAGTGAGTGAGTGAGACAATGTGTGTGTGTGTGTGTGTGTCTCTGTATGTCTATGTGTGTGTGTGTGTGTGTGAGTGTGTGTGTGTGTCTCTGTATGTCTATGTGTGTGTGTGTGTGCGCGTGTGCGCGTGTGTGTGTGTGTATAATAAGTCTCTTTTCTCTCCAGGTGTACTGTGTGTGTGTGTGTGTGTGTTTGTGAGTGCGTAAATGTCTGTATGTGTGTGTGTGTGCGCGTGTGTGTGTGTGTATAATAAGTCTCCTATATTTTTCTCTCCAGGTGTACTGTGTGTGTGTGTGTGTTTGTGAGTGCGTAAATGTCTGTATGTGTGTGTGTGTGTGTGTGTGTGTGTATAATAAGTCTCCTATATATCTCCAGGTGTATAATAAGTCCTATATATCTCTCTCTCTCCAGGTGTACTGTATGTGTGTCTATGTGTATGTCTATGTGTGTGTGTGTGTATAATAAGTCTCCTATATATCTCTCTCTCTCCAGGTATATAATAAGTCTCCTATATATCTCTCTCTCCAGGTGTACTGGCGTCATGCTGCGGGCGACTTGGACCGCTACGTGGTTCTGATTCGCTACAACAACAGCGTCCTTCAAAATAAGAGCGTGTCGGCCGGAAACAACGAGTGTGTGTTCTCCTCGCTGTCGCCCGGGAGACTGTACACCGTTACCGTGGAAACCTGGAGCGGAGAATTCGTCAGCAGTGTGTCAACCGACGGACGCACATGTAAGTCGGAAATGATCACAGTTAGACAGTCGCGGAATTTTCAGTTTGTGTTCATTCTAGCGCCCCCCTTTGGATAAAAGTGGGAGTGTTTTTACTACGCAAGCTGTTGTTCCTGGGTGAGCGTATACCCATGACAAAGGCATTAAGAAAAACTATATAAAAATAGCATTCTTTGCACTGATGGTCTCGTTTACTGTTACATGTCATTCATGATCATCAGGGGAAAAGTGTTTCAGAAATATTTAAAAAGTTCCTCATAGCGACTTTAAAATATTTATTTGTCACGTCATGTTTTTCCTTTAGTTCCAGCAGCGGTTGGAAATCTGTCGCTTGGCAACGCGGGAACCGGTGACCTCACAGTAACCTGGAGCCCCGCCCCCGGAGACGTGGATCACTATGAGGTCGGTTTGTGTTTTCAAGTTCAAATAAATTAACTTAAGTTTCAAAATAGCGGGGGCGCCCTTAGCTCAGTTGGTAGGGCGTCCCCCCCCTGGGCCGGTCCCAGCAGTGGACCCAGGTTTGATTCCAGCCCGCGGTCGTTCTCTGCATGTCACTCCCCTCTCTGCCCCATTTCAACTCTGTCTCTACACTATCAATAAAGCATAAAAATGCAAAAACAAGAAAACAAAAAAAAGTTTCAAAATAATGTCTCAAATTTG
>CM047526.1:20476901-20479401 GCA_026122265.1 Ammodytes dubius
ACACGCACACACACACACACACATACACACACACTGGAGCAGAACTAATATTGGAAAAATGCTAGATTTTCTCAACATGGATCAGATTGAATGTGTAAATGGATAATGTGTAAGCCTACTTACCGTAATTTATTTAAAAAATATTTTGATTAAAAAAAAAAAAAAAATCTTAGAAGTTAAGTCTCTCTGCATGGTTGCTGCCTAGTCTTTACCGCTGTGTGTATCTGTATTTAAGGTGGTATTGTAAGATGTCTCTGTTATTCAAGGTGGTGTTACCGCTGTATTTCTTTGTTTTAAGGTGGTATTGTAAGATGTCTCAGTAATTTAAGGTGGTATTACCGTTGTATTTCTATGTCTTAAGGTGGTATTGTAAGATGTTTCTGTATTTAAGGTGGTATTACCGCTGTATTTCTTTGTTTTAAGGTGGTATTTTACCATGTGTCTGTATTTAAGGTGGTATTACCGCTGTATTTCTGTGTTTTAAGGTGGTATTGTAAGATGTCTCAGTAATTTAAGGTGGTATTATGGCTGTATTTCCATGTTTTAAGGTGGTATTACCGCTGTATTTCTGTGTTTTAAGGTGGTATTATCGCTGTATTTCTATGTTTTAAGGTGGCATTACCACTGTATTTCTGTGTTTTAAGGTGGTATTGTACGATGTGTCTGGATCCACTCTGGGCTCCCAGACGCTGGGGGCGGAGCACAGGAGTCACATGTTCGCGGGTCTGACGCCTGGTAGGCTGTACCGCTGTGATGTCATCACACACAGCGGGGAACTGACCAATAGCGTCGCAGCTCTGGGGCGCACCAGTAAGTACAGACAGAAACACACTTAAAACACAGACAGACACAGATACAGACAGACAGACAGACAGACAGACACACACATATACACACACACACACACACACACACACACACACACACACACACACACACACACACACACACACACAGCACGCACGCACGCACGCACACACACACAAAGATGTACTTTGTTATTTATTTAGAATACATACATTTTTGTGGTGGTGCACCTGTTGGAAGACCAAGAAGAAGAAGAAGTACTATAGAATAAATAACTAAATACATCTTCACCTCATCACTTGATATTGTAGGAAAGACTTGAGGCAGTGGTGGATGATGCCATCTTTAGTAACTATAGCTTCTTGTCCTTGAAGGCCACCGTAGCTTCTGTAAATTCTCCTCTAAAGGGGAGGGGTTAGCAAGGGAGCGTTGACATCTACAATCTCACAACTAGATGTCACTAAATATTCTTGTATTATACACTGTACCTCTAATGTGTTAAACTAATTTTTGTGATTTTTTTTTGCTGCATTCTGGTTGAAAATCCACTTTGTCGACCCAATTAAGGCAATTTTGAACCATTTCTGTCCAGCTCCGGATATGCCGACCCACCTGTCCGTCAAACAAGGGCCGTCCAATGAGACGATAGAGCTGGCCTGGTCTGGTCCCGCCTCCGGAGACTACGATGACTTCAGCCTGCAGTGGACGCCACCGGACAAACTGTCAATCACACAGGTTCGGCTTTATCAATTTATTTAAAAGATGGAAAGTGGAAAAGGGGTAGGATCCAATAAGTTTATACTTCTACTCCTTTTCAGGCATATCAATTCAATATGTTATTTGTTTATTTTTATTTGTGAAATCATATGAACATATTTTTTTTTATTGTATTTTCATGCTTTTAATTTTTTATTTATTTTTTTGTTGATATGTCTGAAATAAAACTGAATCAAATCAAATCAAGACTCCAGATATAACACTACTTACAGTGTAAATATTTTTTTTTTTTTTTTTTTTTTGTCTTTTGTGGTTTAGCCAATTGCTCAATTATATTTGTATTGTATCATTTATTCATATTTTTTTTATAATGATTTAGTTCAACTTTATTAATTTACAAAAAAAAATTTACTCCATCTATGTCACTATTTTACAGTAGGCTATATATTTAAAAAGAAACTTTTAAGGGCAGGGATCTTTTTTTTTCTTAATTTTTTTTCTTATTATTTTTAAAATATTTTGCGTTTTTCGCAATTTGCTTTTGTGTTATAGCCACTTGCTTAATTATATTTGTATTATATTATTAATTCAATAAATTTTTACATTTATTTATATCCATCTCACTTGGCATGTTAATAGAACACAATGTAAATGATGATTTTTTTCTCCAATTTTTCTATGTTGTCTTGATAACATTAACTGTGCTATGTTGATACTGACAACTAAACATTTTTTTACAAACAGTCCCAACTGACGAGTCGCGTGATAGGTGGGCTGTTTCCAGGGCGACAGTACAACTTCACCGTGACGACCGTGAGCGGGGGCGGAGCCAAGGCCGGACCAGAAGTCAAGAGCCAATCAGTCGGGAGGAACGTCAGGACAAGTAAGTGACAATTCTTTTTAGTAAATAAATAAAAATGAAAAATAATAATCTATGCCGGGGAAATTCTATATTCCGACATATCTGTAGCCTAAT
>CM047526.1:20484401-20486901 GCA_026122265.1 Ammodytes dubius
TTTTTAGAGCTTAAATGGATTGGAAAGGATTATTGTTATTTTTGATTATTATAATTTTTTTTTTAATTAAATTTTTCTGCCTGTGCTGACAGTCCTGTTATTTAATTATTTCATTTATTTTTTCGGATTATTTTTCAGTTGACCTTTTTAAGAGCTAATAGTTTTCCTTTTTTAAATGCATTTGTTTTAAAATATTTCTTTGTGTTGTTGTGATGTGATGTGGTGTGGTGTGATTGATTTAAATTTATTTTATTTTATTTTATTTTATTTTATTTTATTTTATTTTATTTTATTTTATTTTATTTTATTTTATTTTATTTTATTTTATTTTATTTTATTTTATTTTATTTTATTTTATTTTATTTTATTTTATTTTATTTTATTTTATTTTGTTTTATTTTATTTTATTTTATTTTGTTTTATTTTATTTTATTTTATTTTATACTTTTTTTAGGATGATTTTATATTATATTTTTATAAAGAGCAAAGAATTATTACTTTTTTAAAATATGTATTAATTAATGTGCTCATGTGTTGTTGCGTGTCAGAGCCTCTAGGGGGCGTAGTGGAGGGACTGAGCGCTGGAATGTTCCTGATCGGGATGATGGTCGCTGTCGTCTCTCTGCTGGTTTACAGACAGAGGCTACGCAAAGTGTAAGACACACACTCACACACCCCACACACAACACAACACACAACACACACACACACACACACACACACACACACACACACACACACACACACAACACACACACACACACACACACACACACACACCACACACACACACACACACACACACACACACACACACACCACATCAACATTTTTTCATTATTTTAGTAAATTTTGAGATTGCTTTTATTTTTTTTTTTTAATCTTGAAGATGTCTTGTAAATTGAAACATAAAATGAATTATTATTTTTTTTTGGCATTTTTTCTAGTGAATTTTAGTATTTTATTTGTAAAACGTGAGAAATATTTGAGTTGTTTCACGAAAAAAAAAAAATTTAATTATATTTATTTGCTTTTTATTCCCTCTCTGTGACAGCAGGGCTGTGCAGGAGAACCCTGTGGTGAGGATGAATATGTGGAAAGAAGTTCCCCGGCAGGATTATATATGGGAGTCAGGAGGTAAGAGAGTGTGTGTGTGTGTGTGTTGTGTGTGTGTGTGTGTGTGTGTGTGTGGGTTGTGTGTGTGTGTTGTCTCAATGTAGTGTGTGTGTGTGTGTGGTCAAATGATAGTGTGTGTGTGTGGCATCAATGTTAGTGTGTGTGTGTTTTATGTGTTTCAGTTAGAAAATACTTAAAAAATTACTTTCTTTAAAAAAAATATGTTTTTTTTTGTTGCAGCAATCGTCGTGTCACCAGGTAAGAAATCTCCCTTTTTACTAATTGGTCTAAGATTAGTTGAATAGTGAAATAAAAGACACACGGATATTATAAAAACTAATATTTCTCTGTATTTCCTCCGTCTTTAGTCCGGTGAAAGCGATCCACTTTGAGTCTCATCTCAACAAACTACAGGCCGACTCCAACTACCTGCTGTCTGAGGAATTTGAGGTGAAACTCCTGCTATAGTGCTTTAGCTGATTGTACTAGTTTGTTTTGTGTGATTTTATATAAAGTTTATGCTGTTTTTTATGTTTTATTGGGCCACAAACTGAGGGTAATTTGCTGTCTCCATGTGATATACAATAAGGTTTTTAAATGTAATTGAATCGAATTGAAAAAACACTCAGTAAGGCTATCTTTATTAGATTTTTTTTTTTTTTATTTTTTTTTTTTAATATCCTCAAATATGTTTGCATTAGTGTATAATTACTGGATTTTTTTATGTATTTTTTTTTTACTTTTTAAAAATTTAACGGCTAAGTCTATCTGAACAAAAGTGTTTTTAGAAATAGTTTAAAGGGGGGGCGCCCTTAGCTCAGTTGGTAGGGCGTCCCCCCCCATGGGCCTCGGCCAGCAGCGGACCCGGGTTAATTCCAGCCCGCGGTCGTTCTCTGCATGTCACTCCCCTCTCTGCCCCATTTCAACTCTGTCTCTACACTATCAATAAAGCATAAAAATGCTGTGAATCACAGTAATATTTACAAAGTCTTTTTAAACACTATATTTCTCTTTCTGTGATGTCACGAGAAAGAGAAATTTAGGGTTAAAAAAACACTCTTTCTGCCTTTACTCAGCTAGGATGAATCGATTTAAATTTTTTTTGCACATTTATACTACATAGATCTCAAATTCAATACACCTTTATTCAAAGGTGAAGTAGGTCTTTAAATGTGAATGACTTTACTTGTGTTTTGTTCCAGGATCTGAAGGACGTGGTCGTAAAACCAGACGATGGACGTCGCTCGCGTCCCGGAGAACAGAGGAAAGAACCGATACAACAACATCCTGCCCTGTGAGTCTGACAGGCTCATGAACCACACACACAGACACACACACAGCAGAGAAACAACACACACACACACACACACACACACACACACAC
>CM047526.1:20491901-20511901 GCA_026122265.1 Ammodytes dubius
CTAAAACATTATTTCTTTTTAATTTTTCCCCCTCAGATTTCATCTACACTGGGCGCTAGAAGACAGACAGACAGACAGACAGACAGACAACAGACAACACCATGAAGCTACGATGTCTCACTCCCACATTATCTAAACTATCTGAGTTAACAAGGAACATTTGAAACACATCAGGAAAAAAAATACTAGTTAACAAAAAATGCTTTCCCATTAAATTGCCCATTTAAATTGATGTATACTGTATCTTCATATATATAGGTCAATTTTCTATATATCGTTATGTTTACCTCAATTTAATTTTTTTTAACTTATCCCAAGTTGAAAAAGTGTTCGGAAATTAAAAGCGAACCAACTAGCTAAGCTAAACTTTAATCTGTATTTAGTCCTTTTTGTCTCAAAACTGCAACAAAAAAATAAATAAAAATAACATCGGAGATAAATTTAATTTCGGAATTTTTTCTAAAAATTGATCTCAGGTCGTGGTGGTGATAGAATGTAAATTAGACGAATCACAGTGAAGGAATAAAGAGCCATGTATTTTAATACTATAACTATGTTCTCACACACTGCTCCATATAAGCTGTTTATTTAAAAAACTACACGTATTGCTGTATGTAAATATTGATGTACTCTTTTTTTTTATACATAATAATGGATATATTCTGTATGACAACTTTTTTTATATATTATTGTGTAAAACTCAAATATTCTATGTTTGTCATTGATAAAATCATAATCTGCTGTATTTTCTATTTTTTAATTTTTTTGCAATTTTTTTTCATTTTAAACCTTTTTATTTTATTTTCGAATAAGCTAATTATATTCCTAATGAAGTCAACTTAACACATTTTAAAGTCTAAATATAAAGCAGGAAGAACCTTATTTTATAGAGATGCATTATATTTAAATATAAATTACTGGATTGAGTTTGTGGGAGACAAATTTTGATTTTTTTGTAAAAATGTTGGGAAATTTGTGACATTTTTATCAACTTTTTGAAATTTTGTTTCACACAGAAGTTCAAATTTGCGATCCCAACGTTAGTAAATATTATATATTATTATAATATTATAATTATTTGTTAAACCTTATCAGGGTTTTTGAAATGGTTTCCTGCTCATACAAGATGTGTGTAAGGATTTATTTTCTCTTAAAGTCCCGAGGAACTTTTAAATATTTCTGAAACAGTCTCATTTTTCCTTTGAAGATCATAAATTACATGTAACAGCAAACGAGACCATCAGTGCAAAGAATGCTATTTTTATATAGTTTTTCTTAATACCTTTGTCATGGGTATACCTCACCCAGGAACAACAGCTGGCGTGGTAAAAACACTACCTGCTTTTGTCCAAAGGGGGCGCTAGAATTAACACAACACTGAAAGTTCCTCGGAGCTACCTTTAAAGGACAAAATAATCAATTGTTTTTAAGCACTGGAGGGAATAATTGTCTGTGAAATTTTTTTTTTGTAGTATTTCTTTTAGTGTAATAGTATTATTATGATATCATTTCTAGTAAATAAAGGCTTTGGTTACATATAAAAACAATGTTTCCAATGTTATAAATAGCCACATGGCCAGTTATTGTCTCATTTATAATGTATAATGAATTGTATTGATATTATTATGGATTTCGCCCAGCCAGCCCCAAGAGAATGTAAAGCACTTTTTATATCTTGCTGTCAGATTCCTGTAAACTGGATTATTAAGTGAAAATTATTAAATATCTGTAAAAATATATTTCATGTGTTTTGTGTTTGTTATGTGGAATGTTTATTCATTTGACAAAATCAGTCAGTGTGGGGCTATTTGCATTGAATTCTATTCATTTTCTGTAGGGTTAGGGTTGGGCTATAGGGTTGCTATCTCCCACAAGGAAAGTCTGACGCTCATGAAACTTACTACAAAACAAAACAGTTACTTGAAGATATTAATACCTTACTTTGTCCCCCTGAACCTTTTAATCATGAGTATCACTTAAGAATATGTAACCTATGTCGTTTTGATTGAATAAAATCAATAGTGGAACTAAGATGCGCCACAAGACCCTTTGATTCGAAAAATTCTCTTTATCCAGATGAGGAATTGAACTTCTGACCTTTGAATCACTCGGACAGAAGTCTTACCAACTGAGCTATTTAGATAGACAAACTTATACGTTACTTGAAGATTTTAATTCCTTTCTTTGGTCACCAGCACCTTATAATCGTGAGTATCAATTAAGGCTTATGCAACCTATGTCGTTTTGAGTGAAAAAAACGACAGTGTAACCAATGTTAAGCCTAAGCCTAAATCTAAGTCTAAGCCTAAATCTAAACCAAAGTCTAAGTCTAACAAGAAATTGAACCGGTGTACCGAATAAAATGGCCGGTGACTGTATATTTAGCACAAGATGCTACAAGGAACTTTTAAATAATGCTGAAACAGTCTTTCTTTTTCCTCTAATGATCATAAATGACAAGTAAAAGCAAACGAGACCATCAGTGTAAAGAATGCTATTTTTTAAAAGTTTTTCCCTGTATAAATGTCAAATAGATTTTAAGCGGAGATGCAAATGGAAACAGTAGGATGGATATTAGAGCTATCTATAAAGCAATAAACATCTGTCTGTGTTGCTGCGTGTGTTTCTGTCTGTCTGTGTGTCTAGTGTGGTTAAACTACAAGTTCTTCTTCCTATAACTAACCCTGCTCCCCAAGGTGGATTCGATCTTTGGATCTTCTGGTTACAAGACTAAGGCTTTAACCACTATGCCATCAAACCTGCTGTGATTCCCCACACTTAATATGACTCATGTTCCCATTCAGACACTCGGACACTTTAGCCGGATAAAATTTAATTGCAGATATGGGACTTGAACAAGTGGAAAAGGGACAGTGTAACCAATGTTAAGTCTAAGTCTAAACCTAAGCCTAAATCTAAGTCTAAGCCTAAGCCTAGGTCTAAGTCTAATGCTGCGTCCACACCAAACGCGAAAATTTGCGTTGCTCCGCGCGAACCGCGAAAAACCGAGATGAATATTTTCAACTCACATGAATGAGTGGCGCGAGTGGCGCGGCGCAAATTTTGCGTGTTCGCGCCGCGCCAAACGCATCATTCGCGCCGCGCGAGCACAATGAAATGCATAACTATGTAGTAGTAACTAAAAAAATTTTACAAAAAAAAATATATATTTTAAATTTTGTAGAAAGTGTAAAAAAAAATTGTTACTGAAAATATATTTTTTTAAACATTTTGTAGGAAGTGCATAACTATGTAGTAGTAACTAAAAAAATTGTTACTAATTTTTTTTTTTAATATTTTGTAGGAAGTGCATAACTGTATTAGTAACAAAAACATTTTTTACTAAGAGTGGCACTGGGCAGATCCAACAGTTTTAAACTTTAACACCCGCCTCCATGAGTGAACGTTTGCCAATTACAGCACTGCCAGACCTTCTGTACAAATGAAATGAAGTACGATGGTCTGGTAACACCAGGCTATAACTGTATTAGGAACAATTTTTTTACTAAAAAAAAATATTTTTTTAAATATTTTTTAGGAAGTGCATAACTTTGTAGTAGTAACAAAAAAAATGTTACTAAAAAAATAATTTTTTTAAAACATTTTGTACGAAGTGCATAACTATGTAGTAGTAACTAAAAAAAATTGTTACTAATTTTTTTTTAATATATTTTGTAGGAAGTGCATAACTTTGTAGTAGTAACTAAAAAAATTGTTACTAAAAATAAATCTTTTAAATTTTGTAGGAAGTGCATAACTATGTAGTAGTAACTAAAGAAAATTGTTACTAATTTTTTTTTAAAATATTTTGTAGGAAGTGCATAACTTTGTATTAGTAACAAAAAAAAAATTACGATTTTTTTTTTTTTAAATATTTTGTAGGAAGGTCTGGCAGTGCTGTAATTGGCAAACGTTCACTCATGGAGGTAGGTGTCTGTTAAAGTTTGAAACTATTGAATCTGCCCAGTGCCACTCTGGATTAGCCAACCAATCGCATAACGTTTGGTCGTCACGTGTGTCATGAGCCGGCTTCTGGCAACTGAAACTGGAGCGCGACTTCGACGTCATCGTTCTCAGCCACTCGCTCTGTTCGCTGATTGGACCGGCTGTCGAATCTCCGGCAAAACTGGGAAATGGGCTGTACACCCAGACTGACTACTGAAGGGAAAATAAAATTTGACCGGAAGTAGGCGGGCGGGCGGAGCCAGGCTATAACTTTGTAGTAGTAACTAAAAAGATTTTACTAAAAAAAATATTTTTTTGTATATGTTGTAGGAAGTGCATAACTTTGTAGTAGTAACAAAAAATTGTTACAAAAAAAATTGTTACCAATTTTTTTTAATATATTTTGTAGGAAATGCATAATTATGTAGTAGTAACTAAAAAAAATTGTTAGTAAAAATGTTTTCTTAAATATTTTGTAGGAAGTGCACAACTTTGTATTAGTAACAAAAAAAAATGTTACTAAAAAAATAATTTTTTTAAAACATTTTGTAGGAAGTGCATAGCTTTGTAGTAGTAACAAAAAATAATTGTTACTAAAAAAAATGTTTTTAAAACATTTGGTAGGAAATGCATAACTATGTTAGCCTGGCTCCGCCCGCCCGCCTACTTCCGGCCAAATGTAATTTTCCCTTCAGTAGTCAGTCTGGGTGTACAGCGCATTTCTCAGATTCTCCGGAGAATCTACAGCCGTCCAATCAGCGAACAGAGGGAGTGGGCAGATCCAATCATTTTAAAACTTCAACAGACACCCGCCTCCAAGTGAGTGAACGTTTGCCAATTACAGCACTTCCAGACCTTCTGTACAAATGAAATGAAGTACGATGGTCTGGTAGCACCAGGCTATAACTATGTAGTAGTAACTAAAAAAAATTGTTGCTAATTTTTTTTAATATATTTTGTAGGAAGTGCATAACTTTGTAGTAGTAACTAAAAAAATTGTTACTAAAAATAATTTTTTTTTTAAACATTTTGTACGAAGTGCATAACTATGTAGTAGTAACTAAAAAAAAATGTTACAAATTTTTTTTTTAAATATTTTGTAGGAAGTGCATAACTGTATTAGTAACAAAAAAATGTTTTACTAAAAAAAAATATTTTTTTTTATATTTTGTAGGAAGTGCATAACTTTGTAGTAATTAAAAAAATTGTTACTAAAAATATAATTTTTTTAAAACATTTTGTACGAAGTGCATAACTTTGTAGTAGTAACTAAAAAAAATTGTTAGTAAATTTTTTTTTTTAAATATTTTGTAGGAAGTGCATAACCGTTATTAGTAACAACATTTTTCTTTACTAAAAAAAATTTTTTTTTATATGTTGTAGGAAGTGCATAACTATGTAGTAGTAACTAAAAAAATTGTTACTAAAAATATAATTTTTTTAAAACATTTTGTACGAAGTGCATAACTTTGTTAGCCTGGTTCTACCAGACCATCGTACTTCATTTAATTTGTACAGAAGGTCTGGAATCGCTCAATTGAAAAAATTGTTAGTAAATTTTCTTTTTAAATATTTTGTAGGAAGTGCATAACTTTGTATTAATAACAAAACATTTTTTTACGAAAAACTAAATATTTTTTTTAATATTTTTTAGGAAGTGCATAACTTTGTAGTAGTAACAAAAAAAATGTTACTAAAAAAATAATTTTTTTAAAACATTTTGTACGAAGTGCATAACTATGTAGTAGTAACAAAAGAAAATTGTTACTAATTTTTTTTTAATATATTTTGTAGGAAGTGCATAACTTTGTAGTAGTAACTAAAACAATTGTTACTAAAAAAATCTTTTAAATTTTGTAGGAAGTGCATAACTATGTAGTAGTAACTAAAAAATTGTTACTAAAATTTTTTTTTTAAACATTTTGTAGGAATTGCATAACTATGTAGTAGTAACTAAAGAAAATTGTTATTAATTTTTTTTTTAAATATTTTGTAGGAAGTGCACAACTTTGTATTAGTAACAAAAACATTTTTTACTAAAAAGAATTTTTTTTAAACATTTGTGTAGGAAACACACATGTAGGAATTGCATAACTACGTAGTAGAAACTAAAAATAATTGTTACTAAAAAAATTTTTTTTTAAAACATTTGGTAGGAAATGCATAACTATGTAGTAGTAACTAAAACAAATTGTTGCTAATTCTTTTTTAATATATTTTGTAGGAAGTGCATAACTTTGTAGTAGTAACTAAAAAAATTGTTACTAAAAATATAATTTTTTTAAAACATTTTGTACGAAGTGCATAACTATGTAGTAGTAACTAAAAAAAATTGTTAGTAAAATTTTCTTTTAAATATTTTGTAGGAAGTGCATAACTGTATTAGTAACAAAAAAATGTTTTACTAAAAAAAATATTTTTTTAATATTTGTAGGAAGTGCATAACTTTGTAGTAGTAACTAAAAAAAATAGTTACTAATTTTTTTTTAATATATTTTGTAGGAAGTGCATAACTTTGTAGTAGTAACTAAAAAAAATTGTTAGTAAAATTTTTCTTTTAAATATTTTGTAGGAAGTGCATAAATGTTTTACTAAAAAAAACATTTTTTTTATATTTTTTAGGAAGTGCATAACTTTGTAGTAGTAACAAAAAAATTGTTACTGAAATTTTTTTTTTTTTAATATTTTCTACGAAGTGCATACCTTTGTAGTTGTAACTAAAAAAAATTGTTACTAAAAAATATTTTTTTAAAATATTTTGTAGGAAGTGCATAACTGTAGTAGTAACAAAAAAATTGTTACTAAAAAAAAATCTTTAAAATTTTGTAGGAAGTGCATAACTATGTAGTAGAAACTAAAAAAAATTGTTACTAAATTTTTTTTTAAACATTTTGTAGGAAATGCATAACTATGTAGTAGAAACTAAAAAAGTGCTTAACTGTAGTAGTAACAAGAAATATTGTTACTAAAAACATTTTTTTTTCAAAACATTCGAAGTGCATAATTATGTAGTAGTAACAAAAAAAATTGTTACTAAACATTTTTTTTCTAACATTTTGTAGGAAGTGCATAACTAGCATTTTTTTTAGTTACTACTACATAACTTATGCACTTCCTACAAAATGTTAAAAAAAAAAATTATTTTAGTAACAATATTTCTTGTTACTACTATATAGTTAAGCACTTCCTACAAAAACATTTAAAAACTATTTTTTTAGTAACAATTTTATCACAAAAAAAAACTTCACAATGAAGGATGCAGGATGCACACCTTCGTACTTTTAAAAACTCTTCACAATGAATCATGCACACCTTTGTGCTGTGCGCAAGCAATATCCGGAAGCTCATGCCGATCTGACTAAAACTCAGAGAGATATGCGAGCCACAGACAGACACACACAGACAGACGTTGCTTGCTTTATAGATAGATTTGAAAAGGAATCTAGTTGTGATCTTGCAATATGAGACCCCCAGTCTTTTCAAAATCTCAGTCTTTGACTGAAAACTAATGACTAGTTGTCTTCAGGTGTGAGTTGATTGTCTTTAGATGTAAGAGGGTTTCAGTCTTCAGTCTATTCAAAGTCTTTTAAAAGTCCTCTAGTGTAAACCCAGCATAAGACTAAACCTAAACCTAAACCTAAGACTAAGACTAAGACTAGCCTTAGACTAAAAGGAAACAGTAGGATGGATCTTCTGGTTACAAGACTAAGGCTTTAACCACTATGCCACCAAACCTGTAGTAATTCCCCACACTTAGTATGACTCATGTTCCCATTCAGACACTCGGACACTTTAGCTGGATAACATTTAATTGCAGATATGAGACTTGAACCTGCAACCTTTGGATCCCCAGCCCTAAGCATTACCCACTACGCCACAGAGTCTGTATTACTTATGCTGTTTTGAGTGTATAAGGGACAGTCGCTTTGAGTGACTAAACCAATAGTATCCAGCTGCATCCCCGGAGAACAACACCCAGGCTACATTAAGTTACCTAAGAATTCTTCTTTTTTTAGACAAATAAACGTATTTATCGCTGAAATTAACATAACAAGATGTAAGATAGATAGATGTAAGAGTGTTTCAGTCTTTTCAAAGTCCTCTAGTGTAAGCCCAGCATTAGTATCATTCATGTTGCCATTCAGACACTCGGACACTTTAGCCGGATAATATTCCATTGCTTCCATAAATTTCTTCTTTATTACAATAAGATAGAAAAAGTTAGGGCTTCACATTTCAAGCCAACACCTTAAGCTTCAATTTAATGTAGGAATGACTATTGAAAGATGTTTAGGTGATGAGCAATTCTCACTAGAGTAAAAAGTGTGCCTACTTACCCCGGTCTCCCCTACTTCATAACTCGACCCCTGCCATTTGAATCTTGACTCTTATCTGACCAACATTTATAATTGATTAATATTTCGCCTTCTCGTTTTTTTTTTTTTCATAAACAGAGCGAAATTTGAGAATAATTTTTTTTTGGTCAGTCACTACAAAATAGTATGTTTAAAATGCAGTGCAAATTGAGACATTAAACTATGTCAATTTCAATAAAAACAGAAAAAAATTCGCTGTTCTTAAATTTTTGAGTGGTATTGTAATTGCAAACTTGACAAATCAAAATGAGTGTGAATGTAAGTAAGTTAAAAAAAAAAGAAGCGGAGAACAACATTTGAAGACAAAATGTTTTTATCTATATCTCTATCAGGCACTATAGTAAAGTTAAAGGCGCTACGAGGAACTTTTTTTAAATATTTCTGAAACAGTCTAATTTTTCCTCTGATGATCATAACATGACATGTTAAAGCAAACGAGACCATCAGTGCAAAGAATGCTATTTTTATATAGTTTTTCTTAATGCCTTTGTCATGGGTATACGCTCACCCAGGAACAACAGCTGGCGTGGTAAAAACACTACCGCTTTTGTCCAAAGGGGGGCGCTAGAATTAACACAAACTAGAAAGTTCCTCGGAGCACCTTTATTCATTGTATCGGTTAAAACACGGGCAAAGCGGCTTCCTGGGTCACATGGCACACAGCTTAGAAAGGACACAACAGACGACATCATGTGGTAAAATACAGAGGTAAAATAATATACAGAAAGCTTACTCACTACAACAACAAAAAATGATATAAATACAAGAAATTAGAGACTTTTGAGACGTTTTTCTCAATGTTTACAACCAGATATTGAAATGTACATTGTCATTAAAGGTGTAGTCAGTGATTCTGGAGAATAAAGATACTTTTTTGTCAAAATCAGTGAATATCTCCTCATGATCTACACCTGTCCGTACTGTGTGTTTGCGCGCGCTTCTGGTGTAAATTCACAGCCTAGGCTCTGTAAACTGGTATGTAAACAAAGGGGGCCCACCGTAGCTATAGCAACATGCCTGTTTCCGAGCCATAGGCTGTGAATTAATACTGGATTTTTTTTTAGCGACACATAGGTAGCGGATCGTGAGGAGATATTCACTGATTTTGACTCAAAAATGATTTGACAAGCGTTTCTCCAGAATCACTGACTCCACCTTTATTTCAGGGGGAAAATATAACCAGATAATATCATTAAAATATAATTTAATTCTCATTTTATAGCAAAACCACATCTGTAAAATATAACTAAACATTTTCTGTGGTTAAAGGCTGCTACAAGGAACTTTTAAATATTTCTGAAACAGTCTAATTTATCCTCTGATGATCAAAATGACATATAACAGCAAAGAGACCATCAGTGCAAAGAATGCTATTTTTATATCGTTTTTTCCTAATGCCTTTGTTATGGGTATACGCTCACCCAGGAACAACAGCTGGCGTAGTAAAACACTACCGCTTTTGTCCAAAGGGGGGCGCTAGAATTAACACAAAATGAAAGTCCCCCGGAGCACCTTTAAGAAGCGAAATACAGCGTTTTTAGTTTAAGTTGCTACTGCAGTTCACAGCATAGCGTATGGCTTCTGATACAAAATCTAACTTTATTGATCTCGGGGACAGACAACAAAACAAAACAAAACACAACAGCTCATGAATTCCATAGAAATACATTGAGATGCTACAGGAGAAGCTACATTTTCTTTGGATAGTGAAATACATTCATAAAAAAAAAAATAATAATAATAATATTTACCTATAATTTAAACAATATCCCTAGAAACCTGTCAAGTAGAGTACGCCATGTTAGTTGTTTATTTTATTTTGTCTTTTGTTTGTGTGTTCACTTTTTCAGTTGTGTGTTTGTATTAAAAAAAAATTAAAAAAAACAATTTCTACATCGAAACATTAACGATGTGAAACAGAAACAAAAAACAAAACGTTTTCAGCATGAACAAGATTTGAAGTAAAACTATTTTTACTAAAACCTTCCACCAAATACATTCCTGTTTGATATTTTTTGTGTCACTCGTTCGCAGAAGCTGTACTTTTCAGGACATTATTATTATTATATAAATTATATTTAATATATTATGTTATCTTGTACAAGAAAAATAATCTGCAGAAGAGGCCTACGCCTATGGATAAATACAAATGAGAGGTTTCACATTCATAGTAACTTTTTCATAGCTTTGGGCAAACACAAAAATTATCTATTTCATACTCAAAATATTACACAAATCATCAAAACAGAACAAACTTGGGCCGCTCGGTGGCGTAGTGGATAGAGCGTTACCATATCGGCTCCGGCCTTCGTTGCATGGTCGCGGGTTCAAATCCGACCGTGGACCTTTACTGCAGGTCATCCCCCCCCCCCTCTCTCTCTCTCTCTCTCTCTCTCTCTTCTGTCTCTTCTCTCTCTCTCTCTCTCTCTCTCTGTCTCCCCATTTCAAGCTCTGTACTGTCAAATAAAGCTTGAAAAATGCCAAAAAAAAATCATAAAATTATTATTTACTTCTCATAATGTGCTACAGTAGACCTGTCCTCAAACCCCCGGCTGATCGTGAGGAGTAAAAAGATGAATTTACGATCCGTCTGTTTTCACTTTGCTATTGGCAATGACATCATCACGCCTTGGGCCTTGTGGCTGTTACTAAGCAACAAGCAGGTGCATTTTTAGAACATTTTAGGTTTGGCAGGAATTTGGAAAACGACTGTTGAAGATTAAAATAAAAACTGTCAAAAAAAAAAAAAAAATGCAAAAAAAAAAAAAAAACTCCCTCTGATATGAGATGAATCATGTTTGGTGATAGCCCGTGTCCCACACACCCACACCACACACACACACACACCACACACACACACACACCACACACACACACACACACACACACACACACACACACACACACACACACACACACACACACACACACACACACACACACACACACACACACACACACACACACCACACACACACACACACACACACACACAGGATCTATTGTTAACTCTAAGGAGAAGATAGATGATTGTACACGATCGTAGCTTCTTGTTTGAAGAGATGCTAACATGCCGACACACTGACTGCTCTCACTATGTGTGTTTGATACGACCTTATTTGGACATCCTGATCTGCCTCCACTAACAGACAGACACTGAGCATTGAATGAGCCCTACATGGGTTCCCCTGCACCTTTTACAATACATTTTTTCAGAGCTTAAAAAGGAATACTTCACTCATACGGAACCGGCGTTCTATCATTATAAAATCACTATTATAATATAATGAATGAGGTTTTTTCCTCAGTCTTCCCTCAGTCTTCCCTTGGCCCCAGCTGTCCTGTTAATCCTAACCCACCATGTGTGATGTCAGATGGGAAAATGAAGGGTTACAGTGATACCATAAAACACTCTTTCTGCCTTTTCTCAGGCTAGGATGAACCGATTTCTAAAACTTTCACACATTTATAATTATAACTACATAGGATCTCAGAGTTCAATATCAATACACCTTCATATTTCCACCGGTGAAGTAGGGCTTTAAAATCAGGTCTTTGAATCTAGTGAAGTAACTAAGGAATGGCAGTGTAAGTTCAGCTCTAGTATGATGGATTGCCTGGGATAAAATGAGACACATGCTCGGTGCCCAGGGGCTTGTTTCAAACCTTCAGCAATGAGGACAGAATCTAGACCGTGCTGTGAGTAAAGTAGGTTTTAGTTCTGACCTGATTTTCACTGAGTAACTCTATGGTTGCGTTCTGAATCGCATACTTCTACATATAGTATGTAGAAAAAAGATTTAGGATGTCCCGATTCTTGTGGCCAGATTTAGATGGTTAGAAGTACCGGATGTCCTACTTCATGCGGCCAAGATGTTATGGTTGAAAAGTGCATCCTATATGGGCGATTCTGACCAAAAATCCAGTGCGCACGTGAAGTGACTCAAATCAACGAAGCCTCCTTTAATGAAAACAAACGGGATGCGACGGATATAAAAGCAAGAGGCAAGATCATGGCGCAATGTTATGATGAAATAGAGAGTAAAGTATGTCCCAATAGTATGCCTACTGCATCCTAACTAGATTATTTTATCGTCGGATGTAGTATGTAGAATAGAAAAAAGAAAGAGTATGAGAATTCGAATGCAACCTATAAGTCTTAGGTTGATATTAAAGGTGCAGTGTGTAACTTTGTGTGTCAGAGAAGTGAAACATTTTCTAAGGTATATTCTCATAACTGAATAAACAAACTTTCCTCACAGTAAAATGTGATCCCTGGAAGAACACAGTTTGAAGTTAGAAAAGCTTCCTGAAAAGTTACTGTTTCACTGTTGTTGTTGTTTACAGCAGCAGGGCCCACACTTTGGTTTACAAACATATTCCAGTCTTAACGTTTTGGTTCCAGGTTCCTCAAAATAATTTGATTTATGATGATAGAATTATTCAATACTAAGAATTACACGTAGCGAAAATTTGTTAAGTAAACTAACTGCAGGCTCTGTGAATGAAAACAAACCCCCCTCCTCTGAAACTACACACTGACCCTTTAACAGACAGCCTTTAAATGAATGTATGAGATGTTTGATGGACGTTTGGCCCTCAGTGTATCCTGACCTTTAGACCTAGTGTTAGTTCCTGTTTCTTTGAAAAGCACCTCGGCATTTTCAAAGAGATTTTACCCTCATTAACCGCGAGCCACACCTCATCCCCCTCTCCTCTCTCTCTCTCCTCCCTCTCTCCTCTCTCTCTCCCCCCCTCTCTCTCCCTCCCTCTCCTCCTCTCTCTCTCCTCTCTCTCTCTCTCTCCCCCTCTCTCTCTGTCTCTCCTCTCTCTCCTCTCTCCCTCTCTCCCTCTCTCTCCCTCCCCTCCCCCCTCCCCCCCCTCTCTCTCTCTCTCTCTCTCTCTCTCTCTCTCTCTCCTCTCTCTCTCTCTCTCCCCTCCCTCTCCTCTCCCTCTCTCTCTCTCCTCTCTCTCTCTCTCTCCCCCCTCCCCTCTCTCTCTCTCTCCACAGAGAGAGAGAGAGAAGAGAGAGAGAGAGAAGAGAGAGAGCCACAGGAGCCACTAACAGCCTCTGATGAATCAACATTCGGCTCCAATACATTAATAAATTATAAAGTGTGGTTAAATTAATTAAATTCACCTCAAGTTGGAGCGTATATGATTTAAAATTCTGTCTTCTGTTGGCGCTTGTACTGCAGCAATTAATAAAGTGTTTTGTGTGTGTGTGTGTGTGTGTGTGTGTGTGTGTGTGTGTGTGTGTGTGTGTGTGTGTTGTGAATGGTAAATGGCTACTGGGCCTCGGAGAGACACTACATTATAACACATAAAATAAATAAATATAGAGACATTTTAAAGAGCTACAGTTCAGTCCTGATGTCTGAGATTTGACTCCATCATATCCAGTCTGGACACACACACACACACACACACACAACACACACACACACACACACACAACACACACACAACACACACACACACATTTCTCCTGACTGGCTCCTTGATTTTAACACTCAACCAATCGTACAAACGTCCTTTGAAAGTTTGTAGAATTCACCCACCGGCTACTAAGCCAATGATGAGTAAACATATAGCTCTCTCTCTCTTAAAGCTACAGTGCGTAACTTCTCTCCGCCCCATGAGGAATTCTGAGTAATTACAACAACACTGTCTGTCCGGTGCATCTACATGAGGTAAAGCCTTCAGTGATGGCACATGGATTTTATACCTTCTGCTGTACGTCCAGGTTTTTTTTTTTCTTAGCAGTAGAATCAACAACTGAAACATTTCTTGGGCTCTCTTCTTGGGGATTTTTCTGAGCTCCTGCACCAGTGTCTTGGGAGTATAGGGCGACACCAGTTTGTAAACGCTGCCATACTGAGAAACACAGAGAGAGTTTTGTGGAGCTGATAATAGTCAACTTAATCAACTTTTGTATCATGAACTTGATGGCTTCGAACGCAACCATATAACATTCATTTCAACACGACAAACTTACGCACTGTAGCTTTTTTTTTTAATGTTCTCTGTCGCGACGTCGCACCGGCACTGCGAAACAGCGGCAGTGTCCGAGTCGGCGAGGACAACCCCAAATCGGAAGTTAAGTTGGTTGCCATGGGGATATTGTCGTCATGGTCATGTTGATCACGTGACTTCTGCTGGACGTTGCCGCGGCGATCCAAAGACGACAGATCCTGGCAGACTTCGTAGGAGCACTTCCTCTTCGTTAGCGCCTCGGCCCGGTTAGCGAGGGAGCGCGCGCACACGGTCAGCAGCACGATTAGAGTTCCCAGCAGCAGCGAGACCATCGGCCACAAGACGCAGTGGAGCAGGACGCTGGTGTCATGGGAACGCCGCCATAACACGTCGTCAGGTCTGGAGAGGAGAAGAAGAAGAAGAAGAAGAAGAAGAAGAAGAAGAAGAAGAAGAAGAAGAAGAAGAAGAAAATGTAAATACCTTTTTTCTTTTTTAAACAGATATAGACACAACTGAAACACAAAATAAAAATAAACAACTAACATGGCGTACTCTACTTTACAGGTTTATTTTTTTTCTAAAGATATTTTTTGGGCATTTTTTTTTTATGCTTTATTGATAGTGTAGAGACAGAGTTGAAATGGGGCAGAGAGGGGAGTGACATGCAGAGAACGACCGCGGGCTGGAATCTAACCCGGGTCTGCTGCTGGCCGAGGCCCATGGGGGGGGGGACGCCCTACCAACTGAGCTAAAGGTGCCCCCACTTTACAGGTTTCTAAGGACATTGTTTAAAGTAAAGATTGTCAGGTCTGTAAAACACAAGAAAGAAGGAGAAGAAATAACTAGTTGAATTTAGATTTAGATAAAGGAAAATATTTAAAAAAGTTCGGAAAAATTTACTTTAATTTAATTTTTTTTAAGAACACATACACACACAACTGAACAAGTAAACACAAAAAAGACAAAATAAAATAAGTAACATGGCATAGAAAAACACACAAAGAAGAAGAAACAATCTGAATTTTAGAGTGTGAGTTTTTATGCCAAATACAACTATTTGTTACGTAACTTCAAGTGTTGAGTTCTACATACTAAGAATTCCAAAAAGGAAAAAGTTGCACCGACTATTTATGTTTTGTTCAGAGTAAAAAGACACAGTTTCCAACAAGAGAGAGAAATAAGGCCATAAATAAAGTGCCTAACTGTTGTCACACACACACACACACACACACACACACACACACACACACACACACACACACACACACACACACGCACGCACGCACGCACGCACACACGCACACACACACACACACACAGACACACACACACACACACACACACACACTTATCCTCATCTTGATCTTCTGCTGCTGATATAAATAAAACTGTCCAAGGTCACAGGTACGCAGCGCTCTGGGAATAATACCTGGATTACACTCACACACAATATATATCCTTCATGATGTGTGTGTGTGTGTGTGTGTGTGTGTGTGTGTGTGTGTGTGTGTGTGTGTGAGTGTGTGTGTGTGTGTGTGTGTGTGTGTGTGTGTGTGTGTGTGTGTGTGTGTGTATGTGTGTGTATTTTTATAAAATCTTATGATCCGCAGTATAAAATACACACACACACAGTCACACACACACACACACACACACACACACACACACACACACACACACACACACACACACACACACACACACACACACACACACACACACACACACACAACACACACAGTCACAGACACACACACACACACACACACACACACACACACACACACACACACAACTCATCAATTTTCAGGTTTAATAACGGCTTAATAAAAAAATCTAACATAAGAACAGGCTGCACTTATAGGGCGACGTCACCTTCAGAGAAAACAAGCTCCACATATTCCCAGGTTAGTGTGGGATGACTCAGCAGCAGTTTATATTTATTTTTAAAAAGCTGTATGTATTAGCTTGTTTCTATATAGTCTGTTTTGAAGTGTAATTTTAGCATTATAGTGTCAATTGTGGTTTACTTTGTTTGTATGTCTGCAACTTCTTTTCTGCTGCCTGTCTTGGCCAGGACTCCCTGTGAGAAGAGTTATTGTAACTCAATGGGACCTTCCTGGTAAAATAAAGGTTAAATAAATAAAAAAATAAATAAATAAATATAAATAATAATAATAATGCATATTTATTTTATATGGCGTCTTTCAAGGCACTCAAGGTCGCCTAACAAGCATAAAACAAGGCAAAAACACAATTAAAACAATAGTATATTTTAATATACTATTGTTTTAATTTAATATTAATAATATATAGTCCTTTAAATCAGCTCTTGCCTTTTAAACAACATTGTTTTTTTAAGATAATTTTTTGGGCATTTTCAAGCTTTATTAGACAGTACAGAGTTGAAATGGGGAGACAGAGAGAGAGAGAGAGAGAGAGAGAGAGAGAGAGAGAGAGAGAGAGAGAGAGGGGGGGGGGGGATGACCTGCAGTAAAGGTCCACGGGTCGGATTTGAACCCGCGACCACTGCAACGAAGGCCGGAGCCAATATGGTACACGCTCTATCCACTACACCACCGGAGCGCCCCAATTTTAAAGTGATACACACATCAATAGCTATTGTGGGGAACTATACTGGTTAAAAGGCCTTTAAAGTAGCTACGAGGAACTTTTAAATATTTCTGAAACAGTCTCATTTTTCCTCTGATGATCATAAATTACATATAACAGCAAACGAGACCATCAGTTTAAAGAATGCTATTTTTATATAGTTTTTCTTAATGCCTTTGTCATGGGTATACGCTCACCCAGGAACAACAGCTGGCGTAGTAAAAACACTAACGCTTTTGTCCAAACGGGGCTGCAAGAATTAACACAAACTGAAAGTTCCTCGGAGCACCTTTAAATATGACATTACTGTGACACCAGATTTATTTCAGCAAGGAGAGGTAGCAGATCATGAAGAGTGTGTGTGTGTGTGTGTGTGTGTAGAGAGAGAGAGTGTGTGTGTGTGTGTGTGTGTGTGAGAGAGTGTGTGTGTGTGTGTGTGTGTGAGAGTGTGTGAGAGAGAGTGTGTGTGTGCATGTGTGTGTGTGTGAGAGAGAGTGTGTGTGTGTGTGTGTGTGTGTGAGAGTGTGTGTGTGTGTGAGCAGTAAATTAAGAAGTGCAAAGAGGATCTGTCAGAAAGATGGCCATGTAACACTGCAGTTCATTTCCAACATCACACGTTGTCTTGTGTCCAATTTATATCTGGCAGGTGAGAATAGAGTATTGCTGTGACTGTGTGTGTGTGTGTGTGTGTGTGTGTGTGTGTTCTCTCTCTCTGTCTGCCTGCCTGCTGTCTGCCTGCCTGTCTGTCTGTCTGTCTATCTATCTATCTGTCTATCTGTCTGTCTGCCTGCCTGTCTGTCTGTGTGCATGTCTGTCTGCCTGTCTATCTATCTATCTATCTATCTATCTATCTATCTATCTATCTATCTATCTATCTATCTATCTATCTATCTATCTATCTATCTATCTATCTATCTATCTATCTATCTATCTATCTATCTATCTATCTATCTATCTATCTATCTATCTATCTATCTATCTATCTATCTATCTATCTATCTATCTATCTGTCTGCCTGCCTGCCTGCCTGTCTGTCTGTCTGTCTGCGTGCCTGTCTGTCTGTCTGCCTGTCTCTCTATCGATCTGCCTGCCTGCCTGCCTGCCTCCCTGTCTATATATCTGCCTGTCTGTCTGTGTGTCTGTGTGTGGTCTCACCTCCTGATCTTGTTGAAGTAGCAGGTGAACACTGCCCGGTGACTTCTTTAGTGAAATAATCTTCCCACCAAACGACACTGTCTCTGTTCTTCTGGTTGTCCCTCTCACAGGGAGGAACGTAGGAACACTACAGGGGACACAACACCACACAGGTCAATACACAACAATACAGTCGAAAATAAACCATTTGTACAGTTTAAATATGTATTTAAAGGTGTAGTTGGGGCTGCTCCGGTGGTGTAGTGGATAGAGCGCGTGCCATATTGGCTCCGGCCTTCGTTGCAGTGGTCGCGGGTTTCGAATCCGACCCGTGGACCTTTACTGCAGGTCAACCCCTCCCCCCTCTCTCTCTCTCTCTCTCTCTCTGTCTCCCCATCTCAACTCTGTGTTAGCATTCTCCAGAATCACTGACTGCACCTTTAATTTGAAAATGCTTTTACATTCTACAAAGCCATGAAAATGATTAAGACTTTCAAGTTTATTTTCTTCTCAAGTGAGCTGCAGATATAACACCATCGCCGTGTAGGAGGCTTCAGCAGGGACAGACAGACACACACACACAGACACACACGCACAGCACGCACGCACGCACGCACGCACACCACGCACACACAACACACACACACACACACACACACACACACACACACACACACAACACACACACACACACACACACACACACACACACACACACACACACACACACACACACACACACACACACACACACACACACACACACACACACACACACACACACAGAACGTGCCAAGGAGATAGAAATAAACACAACTAAAAGAATAAAAAGACATACCATGCCTGATAAATTCACTTCAACATATCAGTACAGGCATGTTGTTAGGAGACGCCCTTTTGTTTACATACCAGTTTACAGAGCCTAGGCTGTGTATTAAACCTGCAGTGTGTAGAATTTTGGGTTTTATTTCCTAGCAGATTTTGTAGAAAGTAATTGTAATATCCATAAGTACATTTAATTTAGTGCATAATGGCTGAAAAAAAAATTTGAATAATTTTTTTTTTCCTTAGAAAGGGTCTCATATATGTCCATATTTCTGCATATTTTGGACCAAGGCCTAGTGCCGCCATATTGAAAGTGTCATAGTTGGAATGTCATCAGGTGCATTGTTTAAAATTTAGAATTGTTCTTGTCCTTGATGGCCACTGTAGCTTCTGTTATTATTCTAAAGGGGTGGGGTTACCCAGGGAGCGTTGCATTCTAGAACTTTGTAGAACTTTCTTGATGATGTCATATTACACACTGCACCTTTAACAATAGATTTTTTTTTCAGCACACACACAGTTACAGACAGGTAGTGGATCATGAGGAGATATTCACTGATTTTGACAATAAGTTATGTTGTGTGTGTGTGGTGAACAAGCTCAGTGCTGATTGGCTCAGAGGGGGGTCATTCACTTTAGTTTGAATTTCAGCTTTCAAATATGTCTCACACACACACACACACACACACACACACACACACACACACACACACACACACACACACACACACACACACACACACACACACACACACACACACACACACACCCAACACGTTCTCATAGCAGGAGGTTGATTGGTGCATGGCTGGTGTCTTCGGCTCAACCAGTTGCTATGACGATGATGTGATTGATACAAAGGGAGTGTGTGTGTGTGTGTGTGTGTGTGGTGTGTGTGTGTGTGTGTGTGTGTGTGTGGTGTGTGTGCGTGTGTGTGTGTGTGCGTGTGTGTGTGTGGCGATTAGTATCATCAAATGCATTTCAGCTCGAAAGGCCAAATCAGAGAGTTTTGTGGAGCTGATAATAGGCTTAATCAACTTTGTGTCAACTCAATGTAACCGACATTCATTCATATGAAAAAGTTACGCACTGTAGCTTGAAATATACCAATGCCCAACTTGTCTTGTATTC
>CM047526.1:20514401-20519401 GCA_026122265.1 Ammodytes dubius
TAGAAACTTATGAGCTCAGAGCTATAAACTGCCTTCCTCTGTCTCTCTTCACCACACCACACACACCACACACACACGCACACACACGCACACACACACACATGGATACACGCACACACATGGATACACGCACACGACATGGACACGCATTAAATATTTCTGAAACAGTCTATTTTTTTCACTCTGATGATCATAAATTACATGTAACAGCAAACAGACCATCAGTGCAAAGAATGCTTTTTTATATAGTTTTTCTTAATGCCTTTGTCTTAGTAATAACACTACCGCCATTGTCCAAAGGGGGCGCTAGAATGAACACAGACTGAAAGATCCTCTGAGTAAATTTAACTGATTATTATGTGTTAGTGATGCTTGAAATACAGTCATGTGATTTGACATCTACTTCATGAATTTTCAACTTATCCTCACCAAATTTGTACACAGCCTAAGGACACTGACTTACACATGTCTGTAAATTAGCAACATCGGTCAAAAACGGGCACGTTTCACTGACCGGTGCACGCGCAGAGCGACAGATGGGTGAATGTGTATGCGCCTACAATGGCGGAGCAGGTAAAAATCCTTCCCAATGTCTGTTTTGATGGTTTTTATCATGTTTTATCACACTTATGGATCTGAGATGATGCTAGATAACTCACTGCTTGAAGACCGCAGGCATTAATGTGGTGACGTAGGGACGAGGAGGGGACTGCTAACTGCAGTAACTGACAGGAAGTTAGCTAAAAGAACCATTCCGCTTACAGCTCCTTTAACTTATGAGAATAAAGCTAATATCTGTCTTTAGTGACATTAAGGAATAGATAGTCTAGTAACCGTAGCAACTTTTTGTGGATTGTTTGGTGTATGATGTCATAGTTCAGCTGACCTCTTTAGGTGTGTGTGTGTGTTGTGTGTGTGTGTGTGTGTGTGTGTGTGTGTGTGTGTGTGTGTGTGTGTGTTTGTTTTGTTGTGTTGATCTCGTGTGTGAGTTGAGATGAAGGTTGTTGTTAGTTTCTCGTCTGATTGGATTTGGTCTCAAGCTGCCTGAAGCTACGGACAGGATGAACAACACACAACACACACACACACACACACACACACACACACACCACACACCACACACACACACACACACACACACAACACACACACAACTACACATACACAGCTGACAAAGGTTCAGGCCATAGGTGTAGTTCTGCAGGAGCAAGGTTTTTTTGTCAAATTTGTTTTAGAATGACATTTTCGATCATCAGTTGTGTGTGTGTGTGTGTTTGTGTTGCGTGGTGTGTTGTGTGTGGTGGTGTGCGTGGTGTGTTTGTGTGTGTGTGTGTGTGTTGCGTGCTTGCGTGCGGTGTTTGTGTGTGTGTGGTGTGTGTGTGCGTGCTTGCGTGCGTGGGTGGTGTTTGTGTGTGTGTTGTGTGTGTGTGTGTGCGTTGCGTGCGTGTTTGTGTGTGTGTGTGTGTGTGTGTTGTGCGTGCTTGGTGCATGCTGTGTTTGTGTGTGTGTGTTACATAGTTTTGGCCGTGTAGTTTACGGGAAAACCCCTCATAGAGAAATAGTTGGCTGAATTATTTTTTAAATATCTTTAGATATATAAATGTTTTTATTAATTAGACTTGTCTGTTGTGTGCCTTTGGGACATCATCTGTGACTTTTTTATATATAATATAACTGATGGGAGTGTGTGTGTGTGTGTGTGTGTGTGTGTGTGTGTGTGTGTGTGTGTGTGTGTGTGTGCGTGTGTGTGGTGTGTGTGTGTGTGTGTGTGTGTGTGTGTGTGTGTGTGTGTGTCGTGTGTGTGTGCGTGTGTGTGTGTGTGTGTGTGTGTGTGTGTGTGTGGTGTGTGTGTGTGTGTGTGTGTGTTTGACATCTATCCGCTTCATCTAATCTTTTCCTTTTCGGTGCACGTCTGGGTCGTAGCCACGGCAACAGAGTAAATATAGAGGGTTATGGAGCGTCATAGATGCTGCTACGTAGCATGGCAACTTCAATAGAGAGAGAGAGAGAGAGAGAGAGAGAGAGAGAGAGAGAGAGAGAGAGAGAGAGAGAGAGAGAGAGAGGGGGTGTGTGTGTGTGTGTGAGAAAGCAGAACACACACACACACACAGGTTCAGGATGGATAGTTCACTGATTCAAAGGCTCTGTGACCTTTTATATATAATATATAATATAACTAATGGGATAACTGATAGAGACAGTGCATATCGCGTCATAATCTGAGGCCACGCCCATCTTGGGGGAAAACATTGAACAGCGCTCCATCCACTTTGTATTGAATGCTACCCGTATTCGGCAAACAAACTTAATAAAAAACGTAATACGACATGACTTTCACAAATACACGTTACTTTCTTTAAAGCCACGGCTCTTGCCTGACTATACGAGCTGTTTTGGTGAAAAAGTATTGAGTAATTTTCAATATCGAGACAAAACTCTTGACTAATGTATGCTGAATGCTAGGCTAATGTTAGCCTTCTGCTGTAGGCTAACCATAGGCTAACCCTCACGGACGGGAAAAAACACCTCACTATTGAAAATTACTCAATAATTTTTCACAAAAACAGCTCGTATGGACAGACAAGAGTCGTGGCTTTAAAGAAAGTAACGTTGTTTTCTTAAATGGATGTTCGATTACATTTTAAGTAAGTTTGTTTGCAGAAGACAGGTCTCCTTCAATACAAAGTGAATGGAAACGGTTTTCAACGGTCTCCCCCACGATGGGTCCGACCCGGTCCGACCGGACAAAAACACCTCAATATTGAAAACTACTCAATTATTTTTCACAAAAAACAGCTCATATAGACAAACAAGAGTCGTGGCTTTCAAGAAAGTAACGTTTTTTTTTAAATGGATGTTCGATTACATTTTAATTAAGTTTGTTGCAGAAGACAGGTCTCCTTCAATACAAAGTGGATGGAGCGCTGTTCATGTTTTCCCAGATGGGCGTGGCCTATTTCATGCACTGTCTCTATGGTCGGATGGTGTGTCTGGTGTGTGTTGTGTGTTTTTGTGTGTGGTGTGTGTGTGTGGGTGTGTGGTGGTGTGTGTGTGTGTGTGCCTGTGTGTGTGTGTGTGTGTGTTTTCCAGATAACTGATGGGGAGTGGGCTTACACAGAGACCTTTACTGTAATGCCACACTGCCCATTCTCCTTAAAAATTAAAAAAATAACAGTTAATTTATGTTAAAGAAGCTCCGAGGAACTTTCAGTTTGTGTTCATTCTAGCGCCCCCCTTTGGACTAAAGCGGTAGTGTTATTACCACGCCAGCTGTTGTTCCTGACAAAGGCATTAAGAAAACTATTAAAAATATGCATTCTTTGCACTGATGGTCATTATGATAATCATAAGGAAAGACTGAGACTGAGACTGTTCAGAAATATTTAAAAGATCCTCGGAGATACTTTAAAGACAAACATGGGTATTTCTTGTGATTTTGAATGTCATTATATGCACACACACACACACACACACACACACACACACACACACACACACACACACACACACACACACACACACACACACACACACACACACACACACATTAAACTCTATTTCTATCCCTCTATGTCTACAGTGTATAACCACTTAGCAGTTATTAGTGTTCTTAGTTCATTAAATAAATTGTTCCAGCTGTAGTACTATGACTGACAGATAGACAGAGACACACCCAGTTAATTGGTCTTGGTGTGTGTGTGTGTGTGTGTGTGTGTGTGTGTGTGTGTGTGTGTGTGTGTGTGTGTGTGTGTGTGTGTGTGTGTGTGTGTGTGTGTGTTGACAGAGTTAATTGGTGTGTGTGTCTCTGTGGGCGATTAGTTAACGAGCCGCCTGTGGTCTGATGACTGACGTGACGTTCGCATCAAACACACACACACACACACACCACACACACACACACACACACACACACACACACACACACACACACACACACACACCACACACACACACACACACACACACACACACACACCTGCAGCAGCTTAGTTGTGTGTAAAATATCTAGTGGTCCATTTATTATTTTCTTGTCTCCTTTTTGTCTGAACAAAAATGATATAAACTGCCGACCCCAATAAACCAGAGATATGGATGGTGTGTGTGTGTGTGTGTGTGTGTGTGTGTGTGTGTGTGTGTGTGTGTGTGTGTGAGTGTGTGTCTGTCTGTGTGTGTGTGTGTGTGTGTGTGTGTGTGTGTTGTGTTTGTGTGTGTGTGTGTGTGTGTGTGTGTGTGTGTGTGTGTCTTCCACAATAACTTTTTATCAAACTGACATATCGTTGTCCTCGTCTGACCCAATCGACTCACCGACATTTTGGTAATAATTTGTTTATTAAAAGGCCATCACACACACACACACACACACACGCACACACACACACACACACACACACACACACACACACACACACACACACACACACACACACACACACACACACACACACACACACACACACACACACACACACACACACAACACACACACAGCATAATCTCTTCATAAAAGTACACAGAGCATTTTATAGTTTTTTATTATTATGACTTTCCAAATAGCAGAGACGGTTGTTTCACAGCCCGGTGCATTTTCTCATCAGGAAAAGGCAGAAATATCAAAAGCTAGAATGAGCAGACGGACACTAAAAAGTTTGGAGCAATAAAAAGTACTTTCTATGAATCTATGAATCTATAAAAACGAGATGAACAAAATCTTTGTGTCTGCAGCTAAAGAAATAAAAAAATACTGTCTATGCAGCTGTCTACGTGCACCTAACTATCACACATTCACAGGGTGAATTGATTCGGCTACCCTTTGGACAAAGTGTTCTAGTGTTTTTACTGACGTCCAGCTGTTTCCTGAGTTGACTGTTACCATGACAAAGGCATTAGAAAAAACTAAAAAAATAGATTTTGCACGATGAGTCTCTGTTGTGTACGTAATCATGTAAGGAAAAATTAGATGTTAGAAATTAAAGGAGGTTTATGTTGCTGTGTGTGTGTGT
>CM047526.1:20529401-20534401 GCA_026122265.1 Ammodytes dubius
GCAGCTTTAACCTATTTGGCTAATTTCCAGCTGTGGTAAGTTGTCAGAAGGCAACCTAAAATAAATTAGTTTAAAAAAAAGAAAAAAAAGGAAAATAAAAACCAAATACATTAGTACAACGCCTACATTAAAAATTAAATCACAAAGCAAAGAATATCTCTCTCTCCCGCTCTCTCTCTCCATTCTCTCCCTCTCTCTCTCTCTCTCTCTCTCTCCCCCTCTCAAAAGCTGCTGGTTTCAACACTAAAAAATCACCACCGGATGTAGTAGGACATCTGGGTATTTTTCAGCATGCTGCATCTGACATCATGTAATGGGACAAACTTACCCTGTGTTCCAATCCCCATACTTTCTGCTATTTAGTTTGGTAGAAAAAAAATTAGTTTGTACCAATACATGATGTCAGATGCAGCATACTGTCCTACTACATCCTGTGGTGATTTTTTTTTGTTAGTGTTGAAACCAGCAGCTTTATGGAGGTTCTGACCCACAATCCACTGCAGCAGAAGTTACATCACATGGACTGAGCCTCCCAGTGAAAAAACAACCAGCGATGAGACGGATATATAAAGCAAGAGGCAAGTTCAAGGAGCCATGTTAGGATGAAATAAAATAAGTAAAAGTATGTCCCAATTGTAGCATACTGCATGCTAACTTGATTATTTTTATGATCAGCTGTAGTATGTAGAATAGCAAAAAGAGGAGCAGAAATGGAATGCAACCCAAACATACATTTTTCTACCAAACTAAATAGCAGGGAAGTATGGGGATTGGAACAGAGCCTAGATCTTTGAAAAAAAAACAAGAAAAAAAATAAAAAAAAAAAACACAAAAACAAAAACATAATAATCACAGGACTCCACAATTCAGTTTCATTATCCAGAATATTTATTTTATTCTTTTTTTTTTTTTTTTTTACTATTAAAACACTAGCTGCCATATTTAACAAAACAGCCAAAACGGCCAAGAACAGAAGTCCTCAATCTTTCCTCCTCCAATCAGATTCACTCCTCCCAGTGGGTCGGTGTCATGGTTACGGTGGATGTGGGCGTGTCCTTGGCATTTAAAAGTTGGTAGTTGTTTGGTGGTCATTTGTCGCTGGGAGAATTTCGGGTTGTGGTCCCCTTGGCAACCGTCTCCATGGCGGTTATTAAACGTGATAAAAGTATTGCATCGTTAACTGGCGGCCTCAGACACGTCTCTCTCTTTATTTTTTGTGTGTTTTTTTATTTTTATTTCACCCTTTTTTTCTTAAAAATACTGCCTTATTTTGTATGTATATATATTCAAATATATATACACATACCTGTATACTGGTGCCTCCTTCTGGGACATTTAAAACAACATGAGATGTGGATTTTTTTTTGATTAAAATTGTGACTTTTTTTTGGGTTGTTTTTGCGGTTTTTTGTTAGAGTGGCAATGACCATAAAAGGAAAAAATATTTGACATTTTCGGTGAAATACGCATATTTTTTTTTGTTGTTGTTGAGAGTTAGATGGAAAAATTGACCCCACTGATGGCCAACTTAGCTTAGCACAAAGACTGGATTCAGATGGAAAAAGTTAGCCTATAGCTTAAGAATGCCTTTTTGAAAGACATGTAACCTATAGAGTATGTTTTGATTAATAAAACGAAAAAAAACTGTAATTCAAAAAAAGTATTGTTTTAATGTCAGTATTCAACTGGCAATGTTTCATGATGATATATATATATATAAGGTAAAATGTGTCACACTATTCATCTGCAGTTTCTAGTGTAATTTGATTGTTGTCTACTCTAATAAAAAGTGTAGAAATGACAAGATTTCTTAATGCTAAGCTAAGCTAGGCTAGTTAGCTGCAAATTGAGCCTATAGATTTGACAGTGGGTTTCAATCTTAACTTTTAACTCTCGAAAACAAACAGGATTTAAATTTTCTAAATAACGGTCAAGACTTTTTTCCTTTGCGATCCTGAGATAAGTCACTCCGAGCGTTCTGATTGGCTCTTAGGACTGTATCCGGGCAGAAAAACTGAGGCCAATAATAAATGAGGGAGATAGTAGAAAAAGAATTGAAGAAAAATTAGGAGTTTAAACATTTAGGAGGTAAAGAAAGAGGGATCAAAGATGGGAAAGAATATGGTGGAAACTGGGAAAGCCACGTGTTGACATTTTTAATTTGTCTGGAACTTTATTCCAACAATAGCTGGCTTTTTTTTTTATGCCTTTAGTAACTTGAATTAAATTTAATTAAATTTAATTAATTGTTCCAATTCTGGCTGTTTTAATTTTTAGAAAAAAAGTTATTCTGAATTTTATGGAACATTTTTCAACTTTTTTTTGCGAAATTGTTCAGAAAAGCTGTATTTTTTTAACAGTGGACTTCCTTTAGTTTAAATATAATTCAACTGTAAAAAATAAAAGCCTGACTTGACTTAAATGGCCTGATCTGACATAAACATTATCTAGTAAAAATCGATAACCTAATTTTTATTAATCATTGTTGGAAGTCGAAATTGTAATAGCGTTTTAAATGGCACAGACCTACTAAAATGTTTAATTTTTTTATTTCTTTTGTTTTTTTTAGACACAATTATGAATTACAAATATGCAAAATAACAGATAATAAAACTTATCTTTAGTTGCAGCCCTATAAAAGGTTTACTTTTTAAGTAATACGGAAGAGAAACAATCCAATTTGTGTTAACGTTTCAAACTTTTTTTTTGCCTTGATCAGATAATGCTGCCTTTAAAAAAATTGCTCATTTAAAGGGTCATAAACCAAAAAGGCTGAGAAATACTCACTAGAGCATCAAGTGTGTATTAATCAGCCACTTAAAAGAGTCCAGAACAATCGCATCCTTAAAGTATTCACACATCTGCACGTGGGATTTTTTTTAAACGACAATAAAAATATAGAATTAAGCCAGAATTATTCCTTTAAAATGTGAATTGTTTAAAGTAACTTGTGGGAAACGGTAACAGTGGATTAAAAATGTCAACCACGTCCAACTACAGCTGTTATCTGACTGTTCAAAACAACACTCAACTTAACCTCATGAACGCCACATGAAAACCAAACCAAAAAAAAAAAGAAAGATATTTTTTCTTCTTTTATTATGAAATAGTGCTACAATGTACATTGCATTACTCTCCTGACTGTCCGCTGTCTGTTTTTGCTGCT
This sequence comes from Ammodytes dubius, assembly GCA_026122265.1. NCBI lineage: Eukaryota > Metazoa > Chordata > Actinopteri > Uranoscopiformes > Ammodytidae > Ammodytes > Ammodytes dubius. The sequence goes on from CM047526.1 coordinate 20,532,568, forward strand.
GTTGAAGTGTGTGTGTGTGTGTGTGTGTGTGTGTGTGTGTGTGTGTGTGTCTGTGTGTGTGTCTCTGTGTTGTGAGTTTTGCAATGCTGGAAAAAACCTGGTAAAAACAAACGAGATGATAAATATTTTCAGTTCCTTCCAAAAAAAGTTCCAAGTATTTTTTGACACGACGACGATGTGAAATAAGTATCCATCTTGAAAAGCGATTTTTATTTATTTTTTATTCCGTGTTAAAATTATTTTTTTTAAAAGGTTCTCTAGACAAAAATAGTCGATTCTTAAGACTGAATAGAAACGTATGAATCGCTCTAATCAGATGGACAGTTATTTACAATGTGTGTGTGTCCCTGTCTGTATGCGAGTGTGTGTGTGAGTGTGTGTGTGTGTGTGTGTGTGTGAAAAAGCTGATGGAGGGATGGGGGTTGGGGGTTGAGGAATAAAAATAAAAAAAAATATAAAGGAAAATGAGGTAAAGAACAAACAAAAAAAAAAATTTAGAAAAAAGTTAAAATCATAAGAGTCTATAGCAGGAGTCCCGAGAGTTCCTCAAAGTTGGCCAGATTCACTTTGTAAGTGTGTTGAATGGTTGAATGGTTGTTGCTTGTTGGTTGGGTGAAAACCTAGAGCGAAAAAGTGGGAGGGGCAACTGATGGGTTGATGGTTGGTTGATTGACAGGCCAGGAGGACCAATGGCAGGCAGGCAGGGAGGAGGTAGGATCCAATCAGAAGGCCTGCTGGGCGGGATTGTAGTTGAATGTGGAGGGAACGTGAGGTCGCTCTTCTAGCTTCTCGTACTCCAGATGGAACTCCTGGAAACAAAACACACAAGCAAGATGTGTTTAAAAATACAGTGCCAACCATCTCTACCATTGTGTCCTTGAGCAAGACACTTAACCCCAAACTGCTCCAGGGGCGCTGTACTATGGCTGACCCTGTGTCAGACAAAATCAGCAAAAAAGCAAATGGGTTTATGCTCATGTTTGAGATAAAATCAGTCAAGATCATTTCACTTTTTCTCTCACTTTTTTTTTTCTTTTTCAGTGAGTTTCTTTCAATGAACTTTTTCCATCCAACAGGCTAAAGCCCAGTTCAGACCAAAGATTCGCCTCGCAACTCCTTGCGACGAGACGGGCTGAGACGTTATAAAACTGGATCTTTGCGATTTGACATGTTGAATCTTCTGCGACTCCTTGCAACGCGCTGCAACGAGCAGTTCACACTGCTGACACTTCTCCCCCGCGACGTTCTAAAAACCGCCTCGTCGCAAGCAGTTGCAGGGCGAATCTTTGGTCTGAACTGGGCTTAAGGGGAGCGCTCACAATAGGCATTCGTTCTGTGCCCAAGAATGAGTGCTGCCTAATGTCTAATGTGTTCTCCCAGTGTGATTGCTCCGTACACTTCCTTTGACTTGACCCGGTTGGAAGTTATTTTTACTTACTAAAGAGCTTTGACATCAACCTACATTTTTTTTTTTTTTTTGGCATTTTAAAGCATTATTAGACAGTACAGAGTTGAAATGGGGGGGGGGGGGGGAGGAGAGAGAGAGAGAGAGGGAAAGAGACAGAGAGGGTGTGCGTGTCTATATATCAATGTTTGTGTATGAATCTCTCTCTCTTGCCCTGTGTATGTGTGTGTGTGAGTGAGTGAGTGAGTGAGTGAGTGAGTGAGAGAAAGAGAGAGAGACTCGTGTGTGTGTGTATATCTCTCCATGTGTGTATCTGTCTGTGTATGCCTGTGTGTGTATGTATTTCTGTGTACCTTTGTGTCTCTCTGTTTCGGTGTGTGTTTGTCTGTATCTGTACCGTGTGTGTGTGTCTGTTCAGTGTGTGTGCGT
>CM047526.1:20539401-20629401 GCA_026122265.1 Ammodytes dubius
CATGCAGTTTAAAAGTCCTGTTGAGGTCTTATTCGTTTAGTTACCCGATTATGAGTCTGCATGTAAACGCACTGACTGTCTACACCTTTAAGACAGAGGTGGAGTCTTAAAGATGGAGACACAGGCAGACAGACAGACAGACACACGCGCACACACACACACACACACACACGCACACACACGCACACACACAGAGACACACACACACACCGTTTTGCTGTCTTCGTTGGTGCTGGTGTCTTTCGTTTGGTAGTTGGGTCCGGGCAGCGCCGGGAAATCTTCGTTGTGGATCGAGAAGTCCTGAGACTGCTCACTGGACGGCTTGGTTACCATGCCAACTGGGAAACAATGCACTGATTATTGATTATAGCTGCCGTGCCACGAGTTTGTTCCATTCAAAAATACTAAATATTGAACTGTGGTCACTTTATATTATAGTTTAAAGATGGAGTCAGTGATTCTGGAGCTTTAACGCTTGTTAAAAAAAAAAAAAAAAATCACTTTTGGGTAGAAATCAGTGAATATCTCTCCTCATGATCCACCACCTGTCTGTACTGTGTATGTGTGCTGTTTTTTTTGTATTTCAGCACACACACACACACACACACACACACACACACACACACACCACACACACACACACACACACACACACACACACACGCACACACACACTACAGACAGATAGTGGATCATGAGGAGATATTCACTGATTTGGACAAAAAAGTGATTTTGACAACAAGCGTTCTCCAGAATCACTGACTACACCTTTAAGAGACAAATCTAGTCATTGCATCACAGATAAAAACATATTTGATACATTGAAAAACAATTAAACAATCTTAATAAATGGACTAAAAAGGTGCTACGAGGAACTTTTAAATATTTCTGAAACAGTCTCATTTTTCCTCTGATGATCATAAATCACATGTAACAGCAAACGAGACCATCAGTGCAAAGAATGCTATTTTTCTATAGTTTTTTCTTAATGCCCTTTGTCATGGGTACACGCTCACCCAGGAACAACAGCTGGTGTGGTAAAAACACTACCTGCTTTTGTCCAAAAGGGGGCTGCAAGAATTAACACACACTGAAAGTTCCTCGGAGCACCTTTTAATTAATAAATTAAAAAAATTGCCCCTCACAATATGTGATATGTGATTTTTTTAACAGTTACATTTTATATCCAAAATATATAATCATTTCACCCTTTGAGTCCAAGTGTAAATTTTTATGCTAAATTTGACAAAAAATATCCCACAATGCATTAAGAAAATATTGTGCTCACGAGATTTGAAGTCACAGTAACCGTTGTCCCCTGAAATACAACCCGAAAACATAAATCAGGACATCGTCATAAGACTGTAGGGTTAGCGAAATTCACCATTACACTTAGAATGAAAAGTCACCACCATCAACATATTGTGAGTGTTATAATATGTATTGCATTTTGTGATAAAAATCATATATATTGGGTCGTCATTTTTAAATATTAAATATACACAGACAGAAACACAGACAGACATGCAGATAGAGAGGCAGACAGGTAGAGAGATGGACAGACAGACAGACAGGCAGGCAGGCAGAGAGACAGACATACAGACAGACAAGCAGATAGAGAGAGAGACAGACAAACATACACACACAGCCAGACGGACAGGCAGACAGACAGACACAACCACACACACAGACAGACACAACAACAAACACCCACAGACAGACAGACACACACACAAACACACACACACAGACAGAGAAACAGGCAGACATGCAGATAGAGAGGCAGACAGACAGAAACACACACACTCACACAACAACAAACACAGACAGACAGACAAACACACACAGACAGAGACACGCACACACACAACAACAACAAACACAGACAGACAGAGAGACAGACACACACACAGACAGACTGATAGACACAAGCACACCCAGACAGACACACACACACACACAGACAAACAGACAGAACAACAAACACAGACAGACACATAGATGCAGACACAGACATACAGACACATAGATGCAGACACAGATAGAGAGACAAACAGACAGACAGACACAGCCAGATAGAGAGACAGACAGACACATAGATGCAGACACAGACAGACACACACACAGACAGACACAGACAGACACACACACACACAGACAGAGAGACAGACAGACACAGAGACACACACTAAACGCTGGAGGTCCTCACCGTAAGGCGCCCTCCCGGCTAGCGGGTTGAGGAGCGGTGTGGGGTTGGAGCCGCCGTCTCTCCGACTCCGGTCCGCCAGCGCCGGGAAATCTGACAGATCCAAACCCGTCACATTCTCACTGCCGTCTGTACACACACACACACACACACACACACACACACACACACACACACACACACACACACAACACACACACACACACACACACACACACACACACACACACACACACACACACACACACACACACACACACACACACACACACAGCAGGGGTTAAACAGCCTTATTAAGAGCCCAACACTGCAACTTTTTACTAGGAAACCATCACCTTTAAAGACGACAATAAGACATTTATGAACATTGAGCAGAATTTTTTCTTTTTTTCTTTCTTTTCTCTCAAATTTACAAACTTTAAAAGGATGTTCAGAAAGTACTATAAGTTTAAAAACAGAAGCACAGAAGTTGAAGTATATCTACAGTGAGGCATAAGGGACATTTGGGTTGAAAAAATAATAATCATCGTAAATAATAATAAAGCTTGTTTGCATTTTGTACCTGTGCCATTGAAGATGTTGTTGGATAGGGAGTTGTTCATGTTGAAGCCTGGATTCCTGTTCACCCCAAACCCTGACATACTGACACACAAACACAGACAGACAGAGATTAGTATATTTCTTCAAAGGCTTTTTTTGTTGTTTGTATGACGCCATTAAATAAAATGTACCATTATTTATTTGTTATTATCTGTTGTATGTTGTTAAATTGCAGCGCCAGGAAATCCTACATGACATGTTTGAGCATTTTTATGACTTTTCTTCACTTTTACAATATTGAATTAAATGCCTGAAATGACAACATATTCACCATATGAAATTGTAATGGGAATAACTGTGGTTTGCAGCCACCCTCATAAATATAAAGTCACAAACTAAAGTGAATGCCTTTTAAATTTTCACATTAGTACCCTTTTAGGATCTGCAAAAAGCCCTACAGTACGTATGTTGTTCCTCCCAAACTACATATGAAAACCAATCACAACTAATATAAAAAGTCTCCAGCCAAAATGAACCAGTGTCTAATAAAGGATTTACCTGTATAAATAAAGGTTAAAATATAAATAATTTAATTTTTTTTTGTACCTGTTGATAGTGAAAGGCTGGCGCTGCTGCTGTTGCTTGGGCATCCCTATGATGCTGGGAGAGGCTCGGTTGGGACTGCCCATGGAGGAGCTCCTCGCTGCCCCCCTCTCCACTCCCACTCCCCCCACCATGCTGCCGGACGTGGGCCCGCCGACCTGCTGACTGTGGTTCATCACACTGCGACTCGACATGGGCAGGATGCCCCTACACGGGACAAGAGGAGAGATAGTGAGTGAGTGAGTGAGTGAGTGAGTGAGTGTGTGAGTGAGTGAGTGAGTGACTGATGAGTGACTGAGTGAGTGAGTGAGTGAGTGAGTGAGTGAGTGAGTGAGTGAGTGAGTAAGTGAGTGAGTGAGTGAGTGAGTGTGTGAGTGAGTGTGTATGTGTGAGGAGTGAGTGAGTGAGTGAGTGAGTGTAAGAGAGTGAGTGAGTGAGTGAGTGTGCGTCCGTCTGTGTGTGCGTGTGAGTGAGTGAGTGAGTGAGTGAGTGAGTGAGTGAGTGAGTGAGTGAGCGGCCGTCTGTGTGTGTGTGTGTGTGAGTGAGTGAGTGAGTGAGTGTGCGCGTCCATGTGTGTGCGCGTCCGTGTGTGTGTGTGTGTGTGTTACCTGCTTGGCGAGGGGGGTGTGTGCATGGTGCCAGAGTTGGCGGTACTCGGGTGGCTGGGCAGCTGGTTTCCCGACTGGTTCAAACCGCTCCGACTTAACTGAGGCGCCGCACTGCTGTTCATACCGCGCATAGGGAACCCCAATGTACCTACGGCAAGAGAGAGGCAGGGCAAGGCAAGTTTATTTATATAGCACAATTCAGACACAAGGCCATTCAAAGTCCTTTACAGGGGCAAGATTAAAATACATAAAACACATTAGAAGACATTTAAAAGCGAATGAAAAGAAGTAAAACATTTAAATTAAATTAAAAGTACAGGTTAAAATGGAAACAGAAAAGTCTTCAGACTCGATTTAAAAGAACTGAGAGTTGCAGCAGACCTCAAGTTCTCTGGGAGTTTGTTCCAGATTCTTGGTGAGGGGGACAAATACAGGTTTAAAATACATCCCTTTTTTTTTTAAATTAATCATTACTATTTTGTTAATCAACATAAAACACATACATACAACACACAGTCAGAAAAGCAAAACATAACAAGAAAAACAATCCTTTTAATGACACTAATAATATTATAAATAACAATAACGGTAAGACGAAATATATAAAAAAATAAAATAAATAATACATAAATATACATATTTAACTCGTCTCAATTAACTCAAACTAGATTAGAATTGACCGCACTTTTTTGTTAAGCTTTATTCCTATAACTTGGTGAGTGTGTGTGTGTGTGTGTACATGTGTGTGTGTGTGTGTATGTATGTGTGTGTGTGTGTGTGTGTGTATATGTATATGTGTGTGTGTGTGTGTGTGTGTGAGAGTGTGTGTGTGTGAGTGTGAGTGAGTGTGTGTGTGTGTGTGTGTGTGTGTGAGTGAGTGAGTGAGTGTGTGTGTATGTATGTATGTATGTGTGTGTGTGTGTGTCTTACTTTGTGGGCCATATAAACTGGCTCCGAGTTGTGACAGTTGACCCGTAGAGGAGGCAGAGGAAGACGCCAACATCTGAAACACAAACAAAGATTTTAGGAACTTCAAACCAAATCATGTTTTTTTACTATAAATAAATAAATAAATAAATAAGTAAGTAAGTAAGTAAGTAAGTAAGTAAGTAAGTAAGTAAGTAAGTAAGTAAGTAAGTAAGTAAGTAAGTAAGTAAGTAAGTAAGTAAGTAAGTAAGTAAGTAAGTAAGTAAGTAAGTAAGTAAGTAAGTAAGTAAGTAAGTAAGTAAGTAAGTAAGTAAGTAAGTAAGAACATATAAAGTTACAGATACAGTCCTAAAACAATCTATTATCGAGTCAGTGATTCTGGAGAACGCTTGTTGTCAAAATCAGTGAATATCTCCTTATGATCCAATACCTGTCTGTGTACTGAAAGAAAACAGTGTTAATACACAGCCTAGGCTCTGTAAACTGGTGCAAAAGGTATGTAAACAAAGGGGGCCCATTGTAGCTATAGCAACATACCAGATTACAGAGCCTAGACTGTTTATTAACACATGATTTTTTTCAGCACACACAGTACAGACAGGTAGCGGATCATGAGGAGATATTCACTGATTTTGCGAAAAAGTGATTTTGACAACAAGCGTTCTCCAGAATCACTGACTCCACCTTTAATTAAAGGAATACTTCACCTATACGGAACCGGCGTTCTATCATTATAAAATCACTATTATAATATAATGAATGAGGTTTTTCATCCCTCAGTCTTCCCTCAGTCTTCCCTTGGCCCAGCTGTCCTGTTAATCCTAACCCTACATGTTCCCATGTGTAATGTCACGCATGGTAAAATGTAAGGGTTAGTCAGTGAGACCATGAAACACTCTTTCTGCCTTTTCTCAGGCTAGGATGAACCGATTTCTATTTTTTTTTGCACATTTATACTACATATGATCTCAAGAGTTCAATATCAATACACCTTCATATTTCCACCGGTTGAAGTATAGGTCTTTAAGGAGAGCTTGGAACACAAACATTTCATTTTTTTTTTTTTTTTTTTTTTTTTTAAAGGTGCACTGTGTAATATGACATCATCAAGAAAGTTCTACAAAGTTCTAGAATGCAACACTCCCTGGGTAACCCCAACCCTTTTGAATAATCACAGAAGCTACAGTGGCCTTCAAGGACAAGAACAATTCTAAATTCCAAACAATGCACCTGATGACATTCCAAAAACATGGATTCCTCCATAAGACTTGCCCGCTCAATGTACAAAATGTAATATTAATATTTGTAATTCTCCGCTCAGGAGGATAATTCAGATTATTGGCAGAGGTGATTTTACACCAATGAGGACATATTTATGAATGAGGATATTGATTTTAGCTAATAAATTACTTAAAATGTTACACAGTGTCCCTTTAAGTGCTCACGTCTTTGTCTGGGCGGTGAGGAGGGAACATGGACTGTTGTGTGTAGTAGAGACTGGAGTCGTCCGCGTACTCGCTCTCTAGCCCGCCCTCCATAAACTTCTTCCGGTTAGCACCAAACATACCGCGTGTCACCTGAAGAGAAGAGAAGAGAAGAGAAGAGAAGAGAGAGAGAGAGAGAGAGAGAGAGAGAGAGAGAGAGAGAGAGAGAGAGAAAGAGAGGAGAGAGAGAGAGAGAGAGAGATAGATAGATAGATAGATAGATAGATAGATAGATAGATAGATAGATAGATAGATAGATAGATAGATAGATAGATAGATAGATAGATAGATAGATAGATAGATAGATAGATAGATAGATAGATAGATAGATAGATAGATAGATAGATAGATAGATAGATAGATAGATAGATAGATAGATAGATAGATACTTTATTTATCCCGAGGGAAATTCAGGTATCCAGTAGCATAAAAACAAGACATACATTAAACATACATTAGGCTAAAATTAAGATATATATCTAAATTAAAATATAAAAACTAACAGTACCTACAATAAACTTTAACCTAAATTAAGATATAAAATAAAATTAACAGTGGCTACAATAAACTTTAACCTAAATTAAAATATAACACACACACACACACACACACACACACACACACTGTCAGATTTACTAACAGAACAACAATGGCAGTATTTTGACAAAAGGAAGTGATTCATTACACAACATTATTTGAAGATGCTGTGGATAATACATATTTATTTAATCCGCATCTTTAGAGTACGCAAACACAAGCTGATACGAAGATTTGCAATATTACGCTTCTATTATTTAGGTTAATGCTATAGAATTTGTAAGGTAAAGTTATTCATTATCACTTTATAATAATTTATAATTAATAAATAATATAAATAATATTTTTTAGTACTTTCAACTTTAATATTGTGTTTAAATATTATTAAGATATGGTAATTTTCATGGGCAATACTCAGATGGTCCACTCACATCCAACATACACACACACATAGAACACATTAAAATACATTACTCAATAAAATACTGTACTAAAATAGGTGCAAGCTATCATGCCAATGCTTTGGAAGCCTGGATGTGAACCTATAGCCCGTCATAGGGTTGGTTAAGGCTATAATGATGCTATTTTCTGATAAATCCAATCGACACATGAAATTGAACATGAACATTGAATATGGCTTGTCACCATCACTATCTATTCTTTCTATGAGGCAATGTTTGCTTGACTTTACAATTTGTATTTTCATAACTTATTTTTTATTATTTATTTGAGTAATTTTTTTAGCAACATCATGGCAAAATAATTTCCTCCATGAATTAAGAAGACCTTATATTATTTTCTATACAATTCAATTCAATTCAAGGACCTTTAGTTCAACTTGATAAGACACTGATGTTGCCCTCAAGACAGGCAATAGTAAAACAATGAACAAGGAATAACCTAGACATAATAAAACATAATAAAATAAATAGGATTCAATACTTAAAACAGCAAGAAATTCAGCTAAAACAGTTCAGAAATCATAGTTTTAAATTTAACAAAAAGTAGAAAGAGTAAGAGTCATTTTTACAATCGCTTTGCAGGGCATGTTGCATGAACTTGAAGCATTTGAAAAGGCCAGTCATTCACAGGTTGGAACAAGCATCGAAGCTAGTTTAACTATACCACCAAATACAAAGCAAATAAATTCAACTAAATTATCCAGAAAAACAACAACAACAATAACGTAACGTATACAATGATTCTAATTATGTTGATAAATGTTTGTTCCTCCGTTTGATGGTGAATTTTGATGAGAAGCCACTTCATTTAATTGATGCAAAAATACACTTTATTTTAACGGGTTAGAACTGTTTACACACACACACAAGTTCAAAAGCATAATATCAGCTGAATTTCAGAGGGTGAAATTGGAACTAGATACACTGACTCTTCGATACGGTTTTCCAAAGTGAATATTTGAAATATAAGGGCAATAATACGTGTTAACAAACAATGTAAGGATGCCACGGTGGCTACATAGTTAAGTAGTTTACATTTGAGTACAGAATGATACAATATAACACAGCATAGGAGGTTGAGAGTAGAGTAAAATAGATGAGAGTTCGTTTATAGTAGGTCGGATAACAAAAGAGTGTAGGCTAATAGAGCAGTGCAGTTCATAATTGAGTAGCTAGTATTTGCCATGTACGCTAATGTTAGCTTTGTTAATCTGCCTTGCCTTATGTTTAATATAAAAACTAAACTTTTCCCGTTGGGTTTTCCACAAATGTTCCGTCGCGTGCAAATGTGTGTTGTTTCTGAGTCTAATTCAAACCGCAGCTTTAAGTAGGAATTAACTAATTCGTTTTTTTTTTAATGTGTCAGTAGCTGCTGGTAGCCGACTAGCGAGTGTGAGCTAACAGCTAATTCTATAGAGATGAATAGGGATGCTAGCGCGAGAGCTAACGGGAGCTAACGAACGGCTTAGAGCACCGTACGAAAACCAATGCAAATGTAGTTAAGAGCGGTTGTGAGGCAGTATGACATGCCGAATACGACGTGTGATATTCGGGTGTACGGACAGGGGACGTGGGTAAATAGGAACCGTGGGCTAAGTGTGTGTGTTTGTCAGGGTTTGGGCCCTGTTAGCTTCAAAACAACAACAACAAAAAGACCATACACACCGCGCTGCCTAGGTTCAAACTGCTATTAACCGCTCCCGCTCGCGACCTAAACACACGGTAACTTCCACGCGAAGAGTGCGTTTATTCAAAGTTGGTTTCTGTGAGTTTTTGCTGATAAAATAAATAAAATGAATTTAAAAAAGGAGCTTACCGCATCAATCTTTCTTCCCCGCTACAATCCAAGATGGCCGACATCACTTCGCCAATCAGCGAGGATGCTGGGAAGAGTTTCACCTCCGACCCCCGAGCCTCCATCACTCAAGGCCTAGGCTACCGTGTGTGTGTGCGCGTGCGTGTGTGTATAGCCTACTGTAGTGGCATTCCGTCTGTATACTTAAAATTTCGATACCACAATCCAGCTGTAGGCACAGTAACTTACTCTGACGCGAATGACATGAGATATTGTTTCTGGTTCAAAAGATTTACTGAAAAAAGGTCAAAAAATATACAAAATCACAAATCACACGGTAAAGAAATATTATGCTCCCGTGCCTATGGGCAGCTGTCTTCCAAACTAAAATGGCGCGAGTAATTACGTCACATAAATAAAGCATTTGGCCTAAACATATTAAATATTACAAAATTACTTTAGCTGAAAATACACTTATAAAAAGCAAATAACATGAACTGTAAATTATTATGAATTATAAAAAACACATATTACTTGCACAAATATTATTAAACAATTTCTTATGTTTTATGCAATCTGGCTCTTACATATCCGGCCCCTAATTGGTTAAGCAGGAAGATTAAACAATTATCAAATTAAATTAAAATACCAAGAGCCATCAGACTAAAACAATAGACTGCAATTAACTAAGTTTCTCTTTTCTTATCAGTCCATTTTTTCACGATTCAGTTCTCTTGTCTTCACGCTGCTTCCTGCAACAAGCAGAGTTTATTTACAGGTCTCTCCAGCGTGCTGGTTTTGGTCCGAAGCTTCACTCGGCGTACTGTTCCACTGGAGTCAGGTATGGTTTGGATTATTCTTCCCATAGTCCATGTGTTCCGTGGAGATGAACTGTCAACCACAAGCACCACATCTCCAGGCTCAAAGTTTCTTTTCAGACTTGACCACTTCTGGCGCTCTTGGAGAAGAGGCAAGTACTCCCGAGTCCATCTAATCCAAAATAGATCTGCAAGATATTGCACTTGTCTCCACCTTCGCCTAGCATACAGGTCATCTTTGCTGAAGGTTCCTGGTGGCATGTTAGGTTGCGTCTTCATGAGCAGCAGATGGTTAGGTGTCAAAGGCTCAATATCACATGGATCATCTGATGGGCTGGTGATAGGTCGGTCGTTGATTATGCTTTCAACTTCACACATGAGAGTTTGAAGACTGTCGTCTGTGAGAGTCTGCTCTCTCACCAGGGCATTGAGTATACGACGTACAGTGCGGATTTGCCGCTCCCAAACCCCTCCTTGATGAGAGGCCGCTGGAGTATTAAAAATCCACTTGATGCCTTTCCTCTGCATAGCTCTTTCAATCTGTGGTTGGTTCAGGTTTTCAAGGGCCTCTCGCAGCTCCTTCTCTGCACCGACAAAATTAGTGCCATTATCGGAACGCATGATGGTGACCTGGCCTCTTCTGCTTATGAAGCGACGCAGGGCGTTGATACAGGAACTGGTGTCGAGACTGTCTGATATTTCAATGTGCACTGCTCTGATGGTGAGGCAGGTAAACATTACACCATACCTTTTAACAGTGCCCCGGCCCCGTTTAACATCAAACGGGCCAAAGAAGTCGATGCCTACATTTGTGAACGGCGGCTTGTCTGGTAAAAGTCGATCTTCTGGCAGATTTGCCATTTTTTGTTCTCCAACTCTGGCTCGAAGTCGTCTACAGACTATGCACTCTGATATAAGCTTCCTGATGGCTGAGTTAGACTGAGGAATCCAAAACTTTTGTCTAAGCTGTGACAACATGTAGTTGCGCCCGCTATGTCCAATTCTTTCATGAAGATCACGCAGGATGAGAGTGGCAACTCTGGAGTGTTTAGAAAGAATGACTGGATGTTTTGCAGTCTCTGACATAGCGGATCTATCCAGGCGTCCTCCCACTCTCAGGACACCATCTTGCAGAGTGGGGTCAAGCTTGTACAGCTGACTACTTCTCTTGAGAGGCAGATTACTGCAGAGAGCCTTCACTTCTTCTGAAAAGTATTCATCTTGACTGTAACGGATGATTTCTGTTTCCGCAGCCATCAGCTGTTCCAAGGTAAGTGTTTTCCTTTCCATTGTAGATTTGTACCTATCCATGTGCTGTTGGATTAGTACCCTTAGTTTCTCTGGATCGTTTTCTGACTGACTGATGGAGCTTTGCAACTCTTTTCTTTTGTTTTTCAGGTGGATTAAGGTTTCCCTGATTCTCAAAATCCACGCAAATGCTCTTTTCAGTCGGTCCCAGCTTGAGTAGTATTGAATCAACTTGTTCACAGGGTCAGACTTTTCTTCGACTGTGATGGTGTTCACTGTGATGTTCCTGACCTCTGGATCATTTTGTAGAGTTTGGGGTCCTCATCTGGTCTCTGTGGCCATTCACCCTCTGGCTGCAACAAGAACTGTGGTCCATTTATCCATTTTTCCCCTTGCTTCAAGCTCTTAGCGTCCATTCCTCTGGTGGCCTGATCAGCAGGATTCTGCGCCGTTCTGACATACCTCCATTGCGATGGTTTGGTAGCCTCTTTATAAGGGTAACCCTGTTTGCCACGAAGGTCTTGAAGCGTGCCGTTTGACTTTCTATGTATTTGAGGACTGTTGTACTGTCCGTCCAAAATACAGAGTGCTGAAGTGGGACTTGCATTTCCTCTTGCAGCATCTTGTCCACCTTTACTGCGACAACTGCTGCGGTCAACTCAAGTCTTGGAATAGTGACTTGTTTAAGTGGGGCCACCCTGGACTTACCCATTACAAAAGAACAATGTAGTTCTACCAATGCTCATTGACCAGGACAAGATACGATGCTGTACCATATGCCACCTCACTCGCATCTGAAAAATGAATGCAGCTGTGCTTCCTTTGTCCTTCCAAAGTCAACAGTTTCACACACAGCTGCTTATGCTGAAGCCTGAGAGGTGAGTGAGGATCTTCCATCCATTTACACCATTGCTCCGCTCGCTTACCACCTATTTCCTCATCCCATCCTTGTTTTTCTTGCACAGTCCCTCATGAGAAGCTTGGCAGGAAGTACCAGTGGTGCCAGTGACCAAAGGTCGTAGATGGAGTTTAACACAGAAAGAATACCCTTCTGGTCATTGGCTTGTCCTGACTTGATACTGTATGTAAACATATCATCTTCTGTGCACCACTGTACACCAAGGGCTCGTTCAGTGGGTATGCATCATGAGGAGATCGAGTCCTTCAGCTCGCTGCCACGGTGCTCTGCAGGGATGGATGTCAGAACTTTCCTGCTATTGCTCACCCAATTTCGTGAGGTTAACCTCCTTCTGCACACAGTCTTGAAGGTTCTTCGCCAAGGCAACTGCTTCCTCTCAGAAACCCACTGATTTTAGCTGTCGTCTACGTAGAAGTTGCGCAGTACTGTTTCGACGGCGTCTGGTGCAGCTTTGTCTCTTCGTCTTCCGCTGTTCTCCGTAAAGCATAAGAAGCAACACTAGGAACGACGTCGCTCCAAAGAGGTGCACCGCCATCCGATACTCTTTAACCGTGTGCTCAGGTTGCCGTCCGGCCACCACAAAAACCTGCAACAGGTCGGCGTCTTCCTCTGATACTCTCACCTGTAAACATTGACTCAATGTCTGCATCATTGCGATCTGAAGTTCTTCGACAACCTCATTAAAGCACCAATGAGTGTGTTGGTGAGGTCAGGTCCCTGTAGCAACTGACCATTTAGCGACACTAACGTCACTGGTATGAGGCTGTGCAGTCAAAAACCACCGCGATTTTCTTTTTCTTCGGGTGGTACACCCCATGGTGTGGGACGTACCCAACCCTGTTGTCGCGCGTAGCAAGCTGTTCTTGAGGAACCTCAACAGCATAGCCTTTTTCCAAAATGGTCTTCATGAAGCCTTTGTAATCTTCTAGAAACGCTTCACTCTTAGCCAGCTTTCTCCTCAGACTAGCAGCTCGGTGCTCCGCCACGCAGCGATTGTTTGGCATCTTAACTGCTTCGTTTCTCAGTGGAAGTCCTACACAATAATGTCCATCTTCAAACCTGGTTGTCTTTTGTACTGACAGCATAAACTGTTTGTCCTCCTGAGACATCTCCTCCTTGTCATCATAATGACGCTCCGGGAAGTCTGTGTTGTACTGCTGGACCAGTAGCTGTTCTACTTCCACCACTGAGATTCGGTTTACACTGTAATGAGCTGTCACATCCTTGGTAAGTATGTTCTCATCCTTTACAGGTCCACACACCATCCAGCCCAGGACAGTCTTCACCGCGTAGGGCCCTTCATCTTGGCTATTAATAATATGCCACGGCTCCATTGCCTTTGAGTCGTTACATCCTATGAGAAGGCCCACATCGGCGTCAATGTGTGGTAAGTTAACTTCACTCAGATATGGCCACTTTTGCAGATATTGTTGACTGGGGATGTTTTCTCTCTGAACAGGGATGTTGCTGTGTGTGAAGACCTTGGGCAAATGAAGGTAATCCATACTCTCCAGGCCACACACCTCCAAGTCTGAGAGCATGTAACTGTTAATCAGCTTCTGTCCACCAGGTTCATCTCTGCCCATTGTGCTCAACAAGATCTGAGTTGGCTTTCCTTTCAGGTTCAGCTTTCTTTCGAAGATCCTCAGTACAGAACGTGGCTGTACTTCCAGCATCCATGAAGGCATATGTTTCTATGTACCTTCCACTGTTACGGGCTTTCACTTTCACTGGCACAATCGATAGCATACACTTTGTCTCTCCGGCCCCAGTGTAGCCAACTACTTCTTTTGTAGTAGAACTTTGCGCATGTGAGCTCTCTTCGGTCAGAGTGTGATCAGCAATCGTCAACATAGATGTGTTCTTAGTGGGTTCTTTTTCCAGATGAAGAATGTCTGGGTGCTTATGTGAGCACTGCTTGCACACCATTCTCCTCTTGCAGGTTTTGCTAAGATGGCCTTGTGTCAAACATCCAAAACATAGCCCCTTGGTCTTTAAGAATTCAACACGTTCATTATTTGCTAGCCTTTTAATCTTGAAGCAGGACTCCAAAGCGTGATTATTTTCACAAAAAAGACATGGTGCCTCAAAGGCGTTAGCTGCTGTGAACGGTTTAACCTGTTTGGCTATAGAATCTGGCTTCTCGTTTTCCACTGACACATTGGTCGCAAAGCTGCTTCCTTTAACTCCACTTTTGACAAACTTCCCCCTTTCCTGAACTTTCACTGGTGTAGAGGTGCGGTTGTCTTGAAGGTCACCAAAGAGTGGATCCACAGCTATTTTTGCTTGACGATCAATGTACATGACAAGGTCAGCAAATCTTGCTCTGCGTCCTCTCTTTTCTTTGATGTTGAATGCTTCATTGCGCCATTTTTCTCTCATCCTGAATGGCAACTTGGATACCACTAGCCTCATATTTGTGGGATTATCCATCTCCTCCATGAACTCAACATCTTCCATAGTGTTATGACAGCCAGTCAAAAACACAGCATATGCGGTCAACGCTTTTCCATCTTCTGTTTTAATCTGCGGCCACTTCAAAGCTTTATCGATATATGCGCTAGCTATAGTTAGCTCATCTCCATAATGCTTGTGAAGCAGTCGTTTTGCTTCCTTGAAACCTCTGTGCGTTGGCATGTGCTCGCAGCTACGCACAAGCTCTTGTGGTTCACCTGCAGTGTACTGTTGCAAGTAATACAGATTGTCCTGATCGTTATCAGTTCTCTGCTCGATAGTCTGTTCGAAAGCTCTAATAAAGGACTTGTAGTTAAGCGGGTTTCCTTTAAACACTGGTACCTCTTTAGCTGGAAGCTGAGCCTGTCTCTGTTGCTTAACCAGCATTTCAGTGATCATATTTTGGTTCTGCATTACCTTAAGTAAACCATCACTGCTTCTGCCTTGGTTGTCAGTGTTATCTGTGTGTCTTGGCCTCACAACATGGGAACCTGTAGCTTGCGGTAACCTGGATGGACTCTTACCTTTAAGCACAGGCATGTTTATGGGTAACGAGCTTACATGTTCCTCCTCCTTCACTTGAGCTCTGGCTGCTACATGTGAGCGGACATAGCTGTTCATGCCATCATCTGTTCTTTCATACTCTTTAAGTACTTTTACTTGAGCTCTTTTTTCTGCAATAACTGACTCTAAAGTCAGCTTCTCCAGTTTGGCCTTAATACGTGCTCCTTCTAGTTCAAGCTCCTGTTTCTTCTGCAGGTTTGCTGCACGTTCTACCAATGCGGCTAGCTTTGCTTCTTCAGCACAAACTGACGAGCGAACAGATACGACAGATGAGCGTCCATTAATAGAACCCTTTTTTTTCTGGAATTTTTCATCAACTGGCACTTGTGATGCGCTATCTTCAGGGCCTATGTCATCTTCTATATCCTCCACATGAGCCTCTATTTTTCCTTTGTTGGTTTTGCTTTCTCTTAAAGCATCCATCCACTTTTCAGTTTCTTCTTCAAACTGGGTGATAGTCAACATCTTAGGCTCAAACCAGTTTATTCTATCTGCATCTTTTTCATCTTCAAGTAAAAGATCTTCTATTTGCTCACTTAAATCTCTAAACTCAGTGACGAGAATGGTGAAGTCATTGTGCATACACTCTTGCACTCTATGTAAGTTGTCAGCATCAGCCATCCAATTTTCAACTTCTTTCTTTTTGATAAGTATTCGAGCCAATACTCCTCTTCTGGCTCCAATAAGCCTATGCAGTTTATTCTCCAATGCTTTCTCTGTTAACTTGACCGTTCTTTTAGGTTCCATTTCTACAGCGTTAATAACCTCTTTATCTTCAGCCATCATATCAGCAAAGCCATGCGTAAATTGTGAGCAAATGAGCCAAAAATATCTTTCTTGTACTTTTCCTCATCAAACAGGTGCATCACAACTTCTGAACACGCAGACATCAAAGGGTTTTTTAGCTGAGTCGGCAATCATAATGCGCACGTAGAAAGACGATTACGTCACAGAATAGCGATGATCTTGAATCAAACTTGCATTTGTTGAGGCTTTCATAAGTTTTCCATCCTTTCATTACCTTTTCTGAAGTTTACTTTCACTCAACAGCCTACCACAAAGTTGCGCTGAGTAACTCCATTGGATGACGATGCCTCCTTTTCTTTCTCCCCCGCGATCTGTCAGTTGCGCTGGCTGCATGCAGCGATCACGAGGACACCGTCAATCACTCCCGCGGTCCGTTCGTGAGCTTATTTCTTTACTTAATGTAGTGGCATTCCGTCTGTATACTTAAAATTTCGATACCACAATCCAGCTGTAGGCACAGTAACTTACTCTGACGCGAATGACATGAGATATTGTTTCTGGTTCAAAAGATTTACTGAAAAAAGGTCAAAAAATATACAAAATCACAAATCACACGGTAAAGAAATATTATGCTCCCGTGCCTATGGGCAGCTGTCTTCCAAACTAAAATGGCGCGAGTAATTACGTCACATAAATAAAGCATTTGGCCTAAACATATTAAATATTACAAAATTACTTTAGCTGAAAATACACTTATAAAAAGCAAATAACATGAACTGTAAATTATTATGAATTAAAAAAAAACACATATTACTTGCACAAATATTATTAAACAATTTCTTATGTTTTATGCAATCTGGCTCTTACACCTACTCTACTCTTAAGTTTCATGATGATATCTATAAGTTAAAAATTAAAAATCACCCAAGCCACACACACACAAACACACACACACACACACACACACACACACACACACACACACACACACACACACACACACACACACACACACACACACACACACACACACACACACACACACACACACACACACACACACACACTGCTGTCACTGCATCCCTAACCCTAACCCTACTCTTAAGTTTCATGATGCTATCTATAAATTAAGCATTTTACCCTATTCACCTGCAGTATTGGAGACAGTGATTCTGGAGAACGCTTGTTGTCAAAATCAATTTTAGTCAAAATCAGTGAACATCTCCTCATGATCCCCCTGTAGGCCTACTGTGCTTGCACTGAATACAAATAAATCTAGAGTTAATGAGCAGCCAAGTAAAGGCTCTGTGAAGGGGTATGTAAAACAAAGGGGGCCCATAATGGCTATAGCAACATGCCTGTTTACAGAGCCTAGGCTGTATATTAACACTGGATTTTTCTCCAGCACTAACACACACACACACACACACACACACACACACACACACACACACACACACACACACACACACACACACACACACACACACACACACACACACACACACACACACACACACACACACCACACTATGGGCCTACATACAGGACGTGGATCTCGAGGAAGTATTCACTGATTTTGCCAACAATCATTCTCCATAATTGTTGACTCAACATTTACAGAAGCATCAATAAGACGAGTTAGTTATTTTTCAACTGCTTCTGACACATGACAAAAAATTAAAACTTTGCAAATTTCAAATTCAATAAAAAAAAAAAAAAAAAAAAACATAATTCAAACCAATACAGTCTAAGATTTTGCAAATTTTACAAAGTGATCCTCCACAAACCAAATTTAAATCCTTTAATTACTCCTTCAAATTCAACAACATATTATTAACAAAATACAAGCTCTACAATGCAATTTCTTTGCTCTCTCTATATATATAATATTATGTAGACAACAGTATACAGAAACCGTAGTACAAATAAATAAAAGGTATAGATAACACGGATAAAGCGTAAGCAAGACAATTCTAAAAGAAGTAAACAAATATATATATGTTTTAAATAACATGAAAAGATGCCATGAATAAATACAAAGAGGTTTAAGTGAAAACAAAGTGTGAGCACAGTGATAATACTCCAGAATGATATACGTATGACACAATGGCGACACCTAGTGTGTGGAATAAGCAATAACATCATTTGAGAAATGTGAACATATGAGCACTCTCACATCACAGCATAGACACTGCAACAACAGGACATTAATAACAAGATACACAGCTCTATAATGCACTTTCTTTGCTCCAGAACTATGTGTATATATGTGTATATACCAAAATGAATTATGTAGACAATAACAGGATATAGAAACAATATATAAAAAAGGTGAATGAAAAGGATAAAGTGTAAGAAAGACAAATAAATTAAGAAAAAAAAATTACATAAAAAATGCAATGAAATAAATACAAAGTGGGCTAAGTTAAAAAAAAGTAGAAGCAGACCTAATACTCAAGAACTACTGTATATGAACTGTATATGCTTATACCTTGTATATACTATTTGGCTTATACTCATATAATCTAGATAGTATAATAAAGCTTATACTGTACTTCCTGAACCGAATGCCCCAATCTTGACACAATGGCGCCCCCTAGTGGCTAGAGTAAGATATGACATAACACTAAATGAGCACTATCACATCACAGCATACACACTGTAAACACTACAGTTTTGACTTGTATTTGTAGTAGGGAAAATATCCAAGACAAAATATATCTACTGTATGTTTGGGAGGAAAAATATTTCTACATTGTGTACAAATTCACATACTGATTTGAAGAGGAAAAAAAGCCCCCAAACAGCTTGTTTATAAATAAAGAACATGAGTTTAAATGGTAAAACAGTAACAGTTAAACATTTGTAAGTTGTTATTTTAAGTGTTTAAAATTTAAATACAACAAACAAATAAAATGTATAGAAATATAAAAAAATATATATACAGTATATATATAGAAATAATACTTCTGCAGTTCTACAATAAATACAAAACTTCTCAAATAAAAGTGCAAGATCCCAACCGCAATCCAAACAAGTCTGTACATTTGGCATATTCACGCAATAATAACATAACGGCCTGGTTGTTGCACAGACTTCTGTTCAAGTCACAGAAATCAAAAACGGTTCTATTTGGGCTAGTGGTTAGACCCCCCCCCTCCCTCCATAGAGTCTCAGTCCTCTTCACAGCAGACCCGGGTTAGAATCCAGCCCGGGTCGTTCTCTGCATGTCATTCCACTCTCTGCCCCCATTATATCTCTGTCTCTCCAAAACGGTCTAATAAAGCATAAAAATTGCAAAAGAAAAAATCTGTACAAAAAATAACAAATAAAAAGTGGTGGTGATGAGCAACAACTGCTGGAGAGCTTAGCCTGGTGCTACCAGACCATCGTACTTAATTTCATTTGTACAGAAGGTCTGGAATCGCTCTATTGACAAACGCTCACTCACTTGAAGGCAGGTGTCTGTTGAAGTTTTAAAACTATTGGATCTGCCCAGTGCCACTCTGGATCTGCCAACCAATCGCATAACGTTTGGTCGTGACGTATGTCATGCGCCGGCTTCTGACTACAACTGAAACTGGCGCAAGACCTCAACGTCATTGTTCTCAGCCGCTCCCTCTGTTCGCTGATTGGACCGGTATACAAATCTACAGGAGAAAACCCGCGAATATACCGCAGACCCAGACTGACTACTGAAGGGGAAAGGAACATTGAGAGGAAGTATTAAGGCAGGCGGTGCCGGGCTAATGCAGAGCCCCATCTCTGCTTCTGGATGGATGAGATGCAAACTGCTGCCTTCAGCGGAGGTTGGAATTGGGATCCGGTTCCTCCTCCCGACATGTCCTCTGGCCCAAAGAGTGAACGGCCTTGTAAGCAGCCAACCTAAAGAGACTGATGAAAACAAATACAGTTATTGATTAGATATAACATTTAGATGATGTAAAATAGTTTTAATTCTATTCTATAGCCCTTTATCAGACCCGCTCCACTGACTATGCTAATACTTTATGTCCCACAAGCCCAGTCTGAGCTAGGAAAGACAGCTATTAGCTTCAGTGCCCCTGACCCCTGGAACAACTTACAGCAACAAATTAAACTAAATACCTTCATATCCTTTAACCAATTTAAACACATTATTTTGAATCAGCCCCACTCCACCTGTAACTGTTTTAATTATACTATTGTTCTGCTTCACTCATTTGATCTGAATGTTTTAATAGTTATTGTCTCTTTGTCAGCTTGTTGTATATTTGCATTGTGTTTGTTTGTGTGTGTGTGTGTGTGTGTGTGTGTGTGTGTGTGTGTGTGTGTGTATTGTATTTTCACTCTACATCATTGAGGGTCATCACCCCTCAATTGATCTTTCGAGGATAAAAAAAGGAAATGTGTAATGGCTCTTCTTCATTGCAGTTTGTTAACATAAAGGAATCTATTTATCATAATCACAGGTTAAGCGTAAATTCAACAGGTAACTGAGAAAGGTTTAGGTTTTATATCGACCAGAGGGTGTAATGACAAAGTTACTCACATGCTCTGAGTTTACACATAGTCTCTTTACTGGTATGTTTATGCATTTTAGATTTTGCCATATTAATTAAGCCTACTACTAGCCCATAACCTACTAGCTAACCCGCATAGTCATACCATAGGGCTGGGCGATTTTACCACACATTATAAATCACTTTTAGTAGAACCGCTTTTATGATCCAAGACATAGCATAATCGAGCTAATATGTTCCATTAGTTAATTTGAGGTTAAAAACCACCAAGCCCTATTGGTTTGTGGTATCTTACAGCATGTCATGGCTAACGAATGGGTTAGCTATTAATCCTAATTAATATGGAAGAATATAAATGCATAAACTTACCAGTAAAGAGACTATATAAACTCAGAGCCTCTGGTCAATATAACACCTTATAGTTTATATTATTCACTGCATTATTTGCACTTGTTACATCTCCATGTAGCACTTACATGTGGCACCTTGCAGTTTAGTTTATTTGAAGCTAAAGTAGCCTACTGACGTGATTCTTGTTGTTCTGAGTGTGTACCTTCATGGTTGAATGCACTTAATGGAAGTCGCTTTGGATTAAAGCGTCAGCTAAATAAAATGTAATGTAAAGTAATGCAAAGGGTTAGCCCAGCTAGCTTAGCTTACCTGCTATTTGACAGGACGCTCCCGCTCGTCATGCTAAATGAGCGCAGATGTTTGATGAACGAGACCTTGTCAGCAAGTGGACTCGGTACTGTGAACATCCTACGTAGTTTTACCGACATTACCGCTACTAACTGGCCCCAAATCACCGGCTTCACCCATTCATCCATGATTCATCCACTCATTCAGTAGGCTACATCTCTCTATGAAATCATCTGGAGATATTATACTCACACGGACCGTTAGCACTTGGAACAGTAACTTGAGTAGAACATTTCTGATTGGTTGATTAAACTCACGAGCCACAAACTGACCAATGGAGAGTGAGCATGTTGAACGTTCGATGCTATATAAGTATTTGATTCTGTGTGTTATTCATCATTTGACTTTTCACACATCTGAAGTCAAAATGTCTGGACATGACAACCCCGCCGCGGCTGACGCTTGGTTCCGCCCCTGGATCGACTCTGAGCCACAGGAAGAGGCAGCGTGTCCCGCGGCTTCCCCTGCCCGTATGCAGAGGCCGGAGCCCGGGGCCGCAGTGCCCGTCTCAGTGCTCAGGCCTCTGATGGAAGAGTTGCCTGGTATCATCGCCAGGGCAGCCGCGAACAGAGGGCTCTCTGTCCCGCTGCCTCATGGACGTGACCCGATCTGGCCGCTATTTCCCGCCATCATACCCTATCTCCAAAAGGCTGGGGCGGAGCCAGGGAGTCTCCAAGCTCCAGTCAAATTATTCCGCCAGATCAATAAAACGGAGGGTCTGACAGACTGCGCGATCAGGGTGGTACCGCCTCTGGATCCGGCTCTCTATGCTGTGTTTGGGGCCCGGCCGGGGCTCAGCGGCCGCCGCCCCGTTCCCAAGGACCAGCTGACGGCTCGGCTGGCCGACAAGAGCCATCAGTGTCTGGTGCAGCAGCAGGCGGTGATGAATAACATCGCCTTAATGGCCGATTTCATCACCTCCATGGCGGCCGAGCCTGAACGATTGGCCGAACGATCGGTCGAACTGGCTAAAGGCGCCGGAGTGATCCTCTGCCTCTGCAGCCTCGGGGCCGTGGCCGCCTGGCAGCACGTGATCCACCGGAACCTGTGGCTGCGACAGACCCCGGGCCTCCCGAAGCCTCTGGAGAAGCAGCTGCTGTGGAGCCCCATCAGCCCGGACGGGCTCTTCGGGCCGCAGCCGGAGCTCCGCTTCTGGAGGTTCCGACAGCACCCCCTTCCACCCCAGCATCAGCGCTCCACTGCAGATTCCCGCCGCCGCAGACGGCCCCGGCCCGCCGACGGTCCGGGATCGTGGAGCAACTCTCCCGCAGAGCAGCAGAACAAGAGGAGGAGGCAGTGACTCCAAGAGGGAGAAGTGTGTGACACAACAACGGCTCTTTTCAGAGCCACCCATCGCTTCACTAAAGCGCCGCTTCCTTCCTCCAACTCAGGGGCACTTTACACGGTGAAAACGTGAGTTTTCCCGTTTTTGGTTTTAAAAAAAAAAGCCCGTTCAGACACAATTTATCTGACATCTTCACCCGTACACAAAGTTTTCAGAGGAAACGGGCCGAAATCGCTGAAGTAGCAGCCATGCCAAGCCAATAGTCAGCGGTGACACAGCCTAGTAGATAGCTCTTCCGGTACAATTTGATGCATAAAACCTTACTGTAACCGAAAATTAATGCCACTAACGTTCATAAAGCGGTTGGTGTAAGCTTGGGGTTACTAATATTGTAAAAGACAAGCTTATTTCACCGCATTGAACTCGGAAAAACAGCAGACTTGCTGATAGTGAAGGGGCTTCGTGAGCAGATACTTTCCTGTTAGGCGTACTTCAGAATAAAAGTCAACTCACGTGTGTCCAGCGAAATGCTATGAATGTTTAGCCAGTGAAATGCTTTTACTGTGAAGCCGTAGCCTTAATGCTCCTTTTGTTGAACAGTAGCCTAACTTAACCGCTGCACGCTGATAGTGTTTTTTTAATGTAGAGAGAGCCGTGTCCCTGGCATATAGAAGTGACACACGTTTATTTAGCTAGAAAAACAGGCAGAGCACAACTCTTTCCCTATTTGCTTGTAGGAGCGATTGGTGGCACGATAACAAATTCATCAGCAACAGCACAACGTCCATGAGCACAATGAATACAGCTCGGTGATCCGCCATTGTTGTTGTTGTTGTTTTCCAACTGGCGCACATGGACCTACAAAGACGGCGCATGCCTATTTATATCCAAACGCAATGCGCATGTGTGAGGGTGGAGCCGTGACGTCAGCGTTATCAGGGGAAATGGTTTCGGTGTTTACAGGAAACCAAAACCGTTAAGTTTTCCAAAAAATCCTCCCTCGGAGGTGATCTCAAAAATCTGCGGTTCATGCCTGCGTTTGCGTTTGCGTTTGCTGTTTTCCTGTAAATGATATAGTGCAACCGCAGAAATTTTTCTGCGTATGCACCGTTTTGCGTGGCCGTGTAAAGTGCCCCTCAGTTTACATCCGAGCCTGTCTGCCGGCAACAACTGACACAACTGACACACTTCCCTCCGCACACAGGCCACCAATAGACATCCGATTATTGTGCAGGGATTCTAGCTATGAAGTCAAAATGATACAGGTTATTATATTCACAGATGCATCTAGAAAAAAGTGTGTAGCCTATCTCAAGTTCAGAGCTTGGAAGAGCTAAAAAAGAAAAACACTTTTTAGATTTACACAATTACTTTTGCCCCTTGCTCTTTTATTTTTGTTCATCAATCTCTCTTGATTAATCTGTTTGTAATTTGGATCTATGTTGTTGTGTATAGGCCTACTTTTATTAATATGTATTACATTAACTACATGTGTTCATCTCTTTAGATACAGGCCTACAATCTATCAATATACACACATACAATTTGCTATACTATGATATATTTGATATTTACAATCTATAACTTGATATACTATGATTTTTTTTATAAATAATTAAGTATACGATCCATATATTTATATATACATATCTATTGTACATTTCGATGTACTATATTAACACTTTATATATTTATACAATCTATATACAATTTGATATAGGCTACCATATGTCTATATGTACAATTTATATATAATACACATATTAACATACACTTTATTTTAACCTTTATTTATCCACCTTATATATCCTATTATATACATATATATATATATATATATATATATATATATATATATATCCTTCAAAGCTCTCCCTGTACCTTTTGAAAATAATTAATTTGTACCTTTTTTTGAACTGGATCATGTTTGGACATCGCTTTAGTAATATACAATATAATATTTACAGAATTTAAATAAAGCTTTGACAACATTCAGAGCGATAGACTGTAAAAAATATAAATAATTCAGCTACTCTCCTCTGATTGGCCGACACACTAACGTTCTATCCAGCCAATCAACGGCCAGCAGGGAGGGTATATAAACTCGATTGTCACCACCAGGCGGCATTCTTTCTCACTTTTCTCTCGAAATAAGTAAGAAATAGCCCAATCGTTACAATATGTCTGGACGCGGAAAAGGTGCCGGTAAGACCAGGCAGAAGTCCAAGACCCGCTCCTCTCGTGCCGGGCTCCAGTTCCCCGTGGGCCGTGTCCACAGGCTGCTGAGAAAGGGCAACTATGCCAAGCGCGTCGGTGCCGGCGGCCCCGTGTATCTGGCGGCGGTGCTGGAGTATCTGACCGCTGAGATCCTGGAGCTGGCTGGAAACGCTGCCCGCGACAACAAGAAGAGCCGCATCATCCCCCGCCACCTGCAGCTGGCCGTCCGCAACGACGAGGAGCTCAACAAGCTGCTGGGCGGAGTGACCATCGCTCAGGGCGGCGTGCTGCCCAACATCCAGGCGGTGCTGCTGCCCAAGAAGACCGAGAAGGCCGCCAAGAAGTAGAGACCCAACACCTCTAACATCACAACGGCTCTTTTAAGAGCCACCCACTTCTATCTAAAGAGTTAACGCTCAGTCTTATATTATTATCGATATAAATGTATGTTTTTTGTTTGTTTGTTTGGATGAGATTAGAATGTAGAACCATTTTTACACTATGACAAATAATTATCAAAACAAACATGGACATAGGAGTGTTGGGGGGAGCATAGAATAATTCAGATTCATAAACAAGGCAAAACAATATTCAACAAAAAAGCAGACATAAGGCTGAATGACACAGAGCAGGATCCTGAAAGGAATATAAAATATTATAACATTCTTCATATCCACCATCATTTGATCCCTGAAAGTCACAAGCAGTACACGTCTAGCTCATATCAAGGGGAAATAATGGCACACAATGAAGTGATAGAAATAAACAAAATAGGTACATACTATTACAATATTTTCAATCTCTTGTAACTTAAAATGCACATGTATTTATGCATACACTCAAATAGTTAGTTTACAAATGAATTTCAATCTATAACTGTGTCATCACATTTAGCCTTATTTAATGTAACACAATTATTTTATTGAAGAGATAAGGGCACATGTACAACTTTAAAATCATGCCTGATAAAGTCTGATAATAGTAAATAGTACAAATTAAAAAGAAAAGTTAATATCTTAAAACAATCTTTTTTAAAACAATAAGTTGCCAATGTAAGCTATTGCTTTGAGGATATCCCACAATCCTTTGCACTTACCGCTCGCAGATTCAAATTTTAGCGGGATATCAACTGAACATTATCATATCTCTTCTCCTCTGCCTACCCCTAGATCACCCACCAACCCAAGCCCCATCAACTCTACATTTCCCTTTTGTTTGTTTACTGTTGTGCTCCTATGTAAAGCGCTTTGAGTGCGAGAAAAGCGCTATATAAATTGAACATATTATTATTATTGGTAGTATACATTTTACATTAGAACTATAGGCTTTTTTTTGTATATTATTTTGAAGGGAATGTTCTAAAACGGAATTGAAACGTGTTGCCATCTCTGGCTTGATCTCTATCTTTGGACATGACGAAGGGAAAACGGTGGGGCTGCCTGTTCTCTATTACGTCCGCGAAACATTTTCTGTTGCCTTTGTTCCAGTCTGTTACAATTTACTAGTGTCAATACAGGTTAAATATGTAAAACAAATACTGTATTACTTCACTGGTAGGAATATAACTATCCACAATTCCGATACTTTGTAATTTCTTTTATTTTAAGAGGGAAAATGATCATTTCAGCTCCTCCAACATGAATATTGGCTGTTTTTATGGCCTGTTTGTTTGGGATTGTTATTCAGAGTGAAAATAAATTTGAAAACGTCGAAATTAACGTGTGTAATAATGTGAGTACATGTGTATTAATACATATAACATACAACTGGCCTTGTTTAATGTAGGTTTAACTATAATAATATTACTGTAGCATGTTCTTTTATTGAAGAGATGAAAGCACATGTACAATTTACAAATCATGTCTGATAAATTCAGATTAAATCGAATAAAAATCAAATAGGAAAGGAATAAACACTCTAGCAAAGGTCCCCTTGAACAATGACAGGCTGCTAATTTGACTCCTCCCACCGCAGTTCGCACCCATGTCCTCTATCACGTCCGCAGACAGGCTTTAAATACTGAGACGCGCAGATATGAACTCATTCGTCTAGTTCGACTTATAACTATAAGTAATTATGTCTGGAAGAGGCAAGGGAGGAAAGGGACTCGGCAAAGGAGGCGCCAAGCGTCACCGTAAAGTTCTTCGTGATAACATCCAGGGAATCACCAAGCCCGCCATCCGCCGTCTGGCTCGCCGCGGCGGAGTGAAGCGTATCTCCGGTCTGATCTACGAGGAGACCCGCGGTGTGCTCAAGGTCTTCCTGGAGAACGTCATCCGTGACGCCGTCACCTACACCGAGCACGCCAAGAGGAAGACCGTCACCGCCATGGACGTGGTGTACGCTCTGAAGAGGCAGGGCCGCACTCTGTACGGCTTCGGAGGTTAAACAGGACCGACCATAACAACAACCCAAAGGCTCTTTTAAGAGCCACACACTTCACATAAAGAGAATATTTCTATCAACCTAGAACATAGATGATCCTATATAGTAAAATATCTATCACATATTTATTGTGCCTTCCAGACTGCATACTTAGTAAACATGTACATATTTTAAATGATCTCATTGCACCTCCAAATTTATTAAAAGCTGAACTAAGTAATTATTTCATTTGGTGGATATTTGCTAAACTTCTTTTCAAAGTACTTGCTATAAATGAAAATAATATTCTATTGGGATGAGAATGTTTTTATTGGGATACTAGAGTTACTGTATTGTGGCATGTTGTATGTATGACAGAGGTGCTGTTAAGTGTATGGGGGTTTAGTTTTCCTTGGATCGTCTGTTTTCTGAACGGCTTTGTCAATATTTGACTATTGTTTGTAAATCATTTGTTTCACAAGTAAACAGGCTCAACACTGATACATTTATATAAACATTTGAGGATAAGAAGTGGGAAGTAATAAGATGTGGCTTCCTCCTGCTCTTAGGACACTTATCACTGATTCATTTCTTCATACATATTGTTAATGAAGCTTTGTAATGTAATGTTTTGTTTATTAGTATGCTGTCACACTTGCTTTTTACTTTCCATTTTGTATGTTCGTTTGAAATAAAGAAAACATTTTATCCATGATTTTCTGAGATACTAATTGGAAAATATTAATATCTCAATTGGAAATAATTTGTTAATTAAAGTAAAATCTCTATATGTCTAAATGTCACTATGTCAGAGCAACATTCGTATAATTAATTAAAAATATGTTTTGTATATATAATGAAATAAGATACACCTGTTTTGTATGTTGCGTATATAAAGCCATCTCATCCTACAGCACAACAGATCACTGCGCTGCTCCTCATAACTTTATACATGAAGATATCTTTAATGTAGCTGCAAAAACGTAAATAATTTAATAATTGTGGAGAAGGTTGGTTTTCTACCTGGCAACAACCAATCAGATTCCAGCTCCTGTTGCCAGGCAGAGGAGAGGCTCTTTTATTGGCTTTTAATTTCTATAGTAAATATTTGACTCATTCCGCATTTCTACAGCGTGTCTCACCAACACATAATAATAAAGAACCTGTCGATACATGATCAATCTCCGCTTCAGATTAAAAATGTGCTCAAAGACTATAATATCAAGGGCACGTACGTTGCATCTGCGCATGCTCAGTCTAGAACTCAAACACAACAGCCAATCCTGAGCGAGCAACAGCACATTCTAGTTTGCATCAGGCAAGTATATTTATAGCGCCTCCTCGTCATTACATCATTCTAGCCAGTTGACATCACTGACTCAATCATGCCTGGAGCAGCAGACACCGTCAAAGCGCCCAAGAAGGGCTCCAAGAAAGCCGTTTCTAAAGCCACCAAGACCGGCAAGAAGAGGCGCAAGTCCCGCAAAGAGAGCTACGCCATCTACGTGTACAAAGTCCTGAAGCAGGTCCACCCCGACACCGGCATCTCCTCCAAGGCGATGGGCATCATGAACTCCTTCGTGTCCGACATCTTTGAGCGTATTGCCGGCGAAGCTTCCCGCCTCGCTCACTACAACAAGCGGTCCACCATCACCTCCCGGGAGATCCAGACCGCCGTCCGCCTCCTGCTGCCCGGCGAGCTCGCCAAGCACGCCGTGTCCGAGGGAACCAAGGCTGTGACCAAGTACACCAGCTCCAAGTAAACGACTGTTTAACCAACGACACAACGGCTCTTCTAAGAGCCACCCACTACCACAGTGAAGAGCTGCTTTCCTAATGTCTACTCCAAAGCAAATATTTAAATATCAAATAACATTTCAACTGTAAACAATTAATATTATTCTGGTGGTCACAAATATTTATTGTCTAAACACACTGGGTCTTTCATCTCATCACATACTCCTTATTTGGCCTTGAATGAATTTACTGTTTCATTGTACTGTAATTGAATGTGTCCTTTGAGTTGTGAATCCCATTTTATTGTTGCTAATTGAACATTATGTATTATGAACGCCATGGTAATATTACATTCATGCCAATAAAGCCATTTAAATGGTGTGAAAACTACAATGTCTCAAATTAATTCATTAGACATCCATGTGTAGATATATTGCTGGTGTATAACAATATGGGTAAAGCCTATAGTTCTTATGTAAAATGTATAATAATATATTCAATTTATATAGCGCTTTTCTCACTCAAAGCGCTTTACGTAGGAGCACAACAGTAAAGAAACAAAAGGAAAATGTAGAGTGATGGGCTCGGGTTGGTGGTGATCTAGGGGTAGGCAGAGGAGAAGAAATATGATAATGTTCAGTTGATCGCCCGCTTAAAATTTGAATCTGCGAGCGGTATTTGCAAAGGATTGTGGGATATCCTCAAAGCAATAGCTTACATTGGCAATCTATTGTTTTAAAAAAGATTGTTTTATATAATATATAATAATGATATTAACTTTTCTTTTTAATTTGTACTATTTACTATTATCAGACTTTATCAGGCATGGTTTTAAAGTTGTACATGCGCCATTATCTTTTCAATAAAATAATATGTGTTACATTAAATAAGGCAAAATGTGATGACATAGTTGTAGAAATTAATTTGTAAAAAAAATTGTTTAGTGTATGTGTATACAATACATAAATACATGTACATTTTAAGTTAGAAGACATTGTAATAGTATGTACTGATAATCGGAGCCTCGCTCTGATTGGTCAAAGTGTACAGCTCATGTTAACTTTGACCAATCAGAAATCATATACCCCAGCTTTAAGACTTGACTTGACAATTAGGCTCTTTCTTACTTTTTTACATCTTCATACTACTTCAGCTGATTTATATGAATTCAAGCCATCGATCTAGTTGAGCTCCAAGTCCATTAAAGGACTATTTCTTTTGCTTTTTATGTCTTTGAACTTATATATAATTTCAGCAAATAGCTAAAAAAAAAAAACTTTTAGATATTTCACATCTTTCATGGAGAGAGAGAGACAGAGACAGAGAAAATACCCACATTCGCCTATGTTGTGTGTTCAACATTTAGCTAATTTCATACTAGTGAGACCTTTTCAAAGTGTTCATACTCAGCTGTCCAGTTTAGCCATTTCAGCATGCAGCATATATATATTTTTGTGACATTTATTATGTTTAGCATTTACAAATTACGAACACACGTGAAGTTTCTATAATTTAAAGAATGACGCGAACACATTTCTCAATCAAACTTGTCTTTATTGATTCATTGACAAGCAGGAAGTTTCCAGAATAAGATACAGAGCTCCAATGTTTAATTGGTCGTTAAGATCCCTATCGTTAATCAGACATTAGTTTGATTTTAATCCGACAGATGTTTAATACAATGAACCCAGCACAGCGTTGATCTTTCTGAAGACAAAGAGTTCAATAAACCATCACCAAAATGATTACAACAACTTTAGTACTATTTGCCCAGTAGAGTATCACCTGCGGTTGGGATCACAGACGACCTTCGTATTTTATTAAGAGACCTCACTATTATCTCTTCATCCAGAGGTAGATGAAGTTTCCCCCGCCCCGCTGTTCAGATCACCGTGCAGTTTCTCCCAGCCGGCAGCAAGCATTCTGGGCCTCTTCGGTGAATTGGTTGTGACATCAATGTCCACGATAGGAGCTTCCAGAGCCTCTTTGGTACCACAGGTAGATCCAATCGCCGCCTGCTCCATCATTGAGATCGTGATTGATCTTGGTGAAGCCTGGGACATTGGCACTGTATGTGAATGTGAGTTGAAGACTAGTGATGCCCCAGGAGTCTCCTGTCTTGAACCATAGATAGATATAATCTCCTCCTCCCCCTTGTTCAGATCAACATAGATTCGAGTGTAACCTCGCGTGAGAGTTGTTGTTCCTGCCTTCATCGAGAGACACATCAAGGTGTGTGATGTGGCTGGCATCACCGTGGAGACAACACAGCGCGAGCGCCAGCAGTACGAGGCATGACGTCATCACCATGGCGACTACAGCTGTAAGAAAACATGGAACAAATAAACAAATGCTTTAGAATTCTAAAAAAAGTTCTAGAATCCAACCGGGCATTCTGAGAGATACACATAGAACCCAGTGACATCACATACTCACACTCACACGAGCGCTAGACATTTTTTTAAACAGAAGCGCACACTTTGAAACGGTCAAATCTTATATTTACAGAAGGCCAAATAGGCCTACATTTATTTTATGACCCAAAACACGAGTTCTTAGCAAGTTCTGGTGGTTGGAAGTAAGGTGATATTTCATGAATTAAATAAACCCCTTTAAAATAGGCCTATAGTAGAAAGTCTATTTGTATATTTAGAAAATTTAGAAAAATAAAATGAAGGTTATGGGTTATACACTTTATTTTTTTTCTTTCACTGAAGTTAACCCACCATGAGAAATTTAGGGTTTGACAAAAAGTGCAATTCTAATACCAGGGGTTTAAAAATACATTAGAAAATAAGAATATTGCATTTAAGAGATAATAAAAAAGGTCTAAAACTTGGTTAAAAACTATAAGAAATTGCATCTATAAGGCAGTAAAAACAGGCATATAAAGGTTAGGCTACAGGTTATAAGAAAAACAGAAAATAATGCTAATATGCTTAACATTAACATTGTTACAAATGAAAATAAATTACTTTTATAAGGCAGTAAAAGCCAGCAAAATAAAAAGTTTCAAGTTAGTGGCAAACTTTGAGTTAAAAGTAGGCTAATAGACAAGCTACTATACATTGGCTAAAATAAAATATAGGCTAAGAGACAATATAACTAGAGCTGTGCCACACACTTTTCTTACCTGTATTTTCGCAGATTCAAGTTGTTTTTCTGCTCAAAATCTGGTCCAACGTTCTGCTGCTTGATGCTTCGGTCAGTTCTCGGTGAAGGAGTGAAGACAGGTGAGATGTGTGTCGGACTCTCGTCCACTTTATAGTGACGTGCGATCCCGACACGCCCACCATGGACCAGCTACTTGTGTCTGAAAAAACAGGTTGGGTACCTTTTGCAGTTCTTCTACATTCTTATAAACAGGACAGGCTAGTTACTCTGTCATTGTCCTGACAGGTTTAAAAGAAGGAAAAAGAATTTCCCTTTGGGGACAATAACTTCTAAAGGCTTTGACATAAGTCTTCAGGTTGACACGGCCAGCCAGGTCTGACCAGTTTTTCAGAAACCTGGCTAATCGACCAACCAGCCGGGACGGGTCATACCACAATGACCCGTCTTGTGTGTGTGTGTGTGTGTGTGTGTGTGTGTGGTGTGTGTTTACAATACATGACCCGGCATGTGGAACGCTCTCGGGGCCGAGCGCGGGCACATCGATCCCCCCGCGCTCCTCCGCCTCACCTGCAGCCAGGCCCACCGACACAAATGGCTGGGCCCCTGAAAACCTCCAGTCAATGGGCCCCCCTTACCCATTACTCCTATCAACAATGAGTGTGAGTGTGCTCATCCCTCAATAAACACATACATGTATTTGTAGAGAGACTAACTATCTTATCAACCAGGGACTTGCAGGGACAGTTGGGGGAGCAAGGGCTCATTAGCATTTTAAAATAGTAGCACATTTCTGACTTAGCCCAGCAGACCAATTTATTTTGATTCCCTTACACTCACACAATTGTTTAACAGATCAACAGATCTCTACAAAATAATCAGTTCACACAGAGACATTGTTCTTCTTTAGTATTCACTAAAGCAAACAGTTTTTTCACAATTTGCACATTTTCTATGCTACTAGTTTATGGTAAGATACATTTACACTAATTGACTGCACCAAATATTGCACTTTTTTGTATTTCTGCACATGACATTAAATCATTTGAAATCTGTTGGTGGTATTGTTGAAATAAATAACACTTAAAAAACAACATCAACAACAAATTCTTCACACACATGAAAAAAGGCGGTTCTCTACATGAATAACCAAACCAACCTACCCTCACAACTATAAAGTTGGCCTATGTTTGGTTACAACATTTAGGCTTAGTTCATTCTGCTCTCATCACTGCAAAAGCACTGAAATCATTACAAAAAAAGTTCTTAATCTTTGAACTCAAATCTGTTCCTTAAATTATTTCCAACTTCTTTGTGCCTTGTGTCTTTCTTTGCACTAAGAACTTTTTTAGGTCTATTTTTATTTTTATTTTTAGAAACAATACAGAAAGCAGGACCTGGGTGGTTAAGGCAAAAATTAAAACAGGATGATGCTGCTCGTCAGCTTCATTGTGGTAGGACCCGGCTGGTTGGTCGATTAGCCAGGTTTGTGAAAAACTGGTCAGACCTGGCTGGCCGTGTCAACCTGAAGACTTATGTCAAAGCCTTTAGAAGTTATTGTCCCCAAAGGGAAATTCTTTTTCACAAAAATGTATGAGGGAGAGATAATTTAAACCTGTTTGTAGACCCAGGAAAATTACAGAGTAACTAGCCTGTCCTCTTTATACGAATGTAGAAGAACTACAAAAGGTACCCAACCTGTTTTTTCATGGGGTCCAAATCCTTTTCACAGCCACACCCAGACACAAGTAGCAGGTACATATGTTTTCTATGAGCAGGAACGACTCAGGAAATATAATCCAGACAAAACGGTTTGATATCAAAACCCAATCTTGTCACCATTTGGCACACAAAGGGTTTATAGGATGGATTATGTTTGAAACAGTTACACTCCGCTGTGCTCAATCTGAAACATTTTGAACATTTCTGCTTTTCTACTGCTTTTTAAATGGCCCTAAGAGGAGCTGCGGCTCTGTGTAAACACCCAACTTCGAATAGATATGGACATAAATATCTAAAAATCTAAATATGAAGTTTAGCTTAGTTAGGTTCTTGGCTTCCAAAGACCATGGGCCCCCCAAGTGGCTGGGCCCTAGAAAGCCTTCCCACTTTCTACCCCTTATGGGCGGCCCTGCCCCACCCCTACCCATTAGTCATCAACAATGAGTGTGAGTGTGCTCATCCCTCAATAAACACATTCATGTATTTGTAGAGAGACTAACTATCTTATCAACAAGGGACTTGCAGGGACAGTTGGGAGAGCAAGGGCTCATTATTATTTTAAAATAGTAGCACATTTCTGACTTAGCCCAGCAGACCAATTTATTTTGATTCCCTTACACTCACACAATTGTTTAACAGATCAACAGATCTCTACAAAATAATCAGTTCACACAGAGACATTGTTCTTCTTTAGTATTCACTAAAGCAAACAGTTTTTTCACAATTTGCACGTTTTCTATGCTACTAGTTTATGGTAAGATATTTACACTAATTGACTGCACCAAAAATTGCACTCTTTTGTATTTCTGCACATGACATTAAATCATTTGAAATCTGTTGGTGGTATTGTTGAAATAAATAACACTTAAAAAAACAACATCAACAACAAATTCTTCACACACATGAAAAAAGGCGGTTCTCTACATGAATAACCAAACCAACCTACCCTCAAAACTATAAAGTTGGCCTATGTTTGGTTACAACATTTAGGCTTAGTTCATTCTGTTCTCATCACTGCAAAAGCACTGAAATCATTACAAAAAAAGTTCTTAATCTTTGAACTCAAATCTGTTCCTTCAATTATTTCCAACTTCTTTGTGCCTTTTGTCTTTCTTTGCATTAAGAACTTTTTTAGGTCTATTTTTATTTTTAGAAACAATACAGAAAGCAGGACCTTGGTGGTTAAGGCAAAAATTGAAACAGGATGATGCTGCTCGTCAGCTTCATTGTGGTATGACCCGTCACGGCTGGTTGGTCAATTAGCCAGGTTTGCGAAAAACTGGTCAGACCTGGCTGGCCGTGTCATCCTGAAGACTTATGTCAAAGCCTTTAGAAGTTATTGTCCCCAAAGGGAAATTCTTTTTCACAAAAATGTCTGAGGGAGAGATAATTTAAACCCGTTTGTAGACCCAGGAAAATTACAGAGTAACTAGCCTGTCCTCTTTATAAAAATGTAGAATAACTACAAAAGGTACCCAACCTGTTTTTTTCATGGGGTCCAAATCCTTTTCACAGCCACACCCAGACACAAGTAGCAGGTACATGTGGAACGACTCAGGAAATATAATTCAGACAAAACTGTTTGATATCAAAACCCAATCTTGTCACCATTTGGCACACAAAGGGTTTATGGATTATGTTTGAAACAGTTACACTCCGTTGTGCTCAATCTGAAACATTTTGAACATTTCTGCTTTTCTACTGCTTTTTAAACGGCCGTAAGCGGAGCTGCGGCTCTGTGTAAACACCCAACTCTGAATAGATATGGACATAAATATCTAAAAATCTAAAAATAAAGTTTAGCTTAGTTAGGTTCTTGGCTTCCAAAGACCATGGGCCCCCCAAGTGGCTGGGCCCTAGAAAGCCTTCCCACTTTCTACCCCTTATGGGCGGCCCTGCCCCCCCCCCCCCCACCCATTACTCCTATCAACAATGAGTGTGAGTGCGCTCCTCCCTCAATAAACACATAGGGGAGAGTGGCCTAAGTTGTGCAACTTTTCACTCAAAGTGACTTTAAAGTAAGGCCTTGACAGTAAAGTCTCCAACTGAAATATGTACATATATTTCAGGGTGTTGTGCATCCCTGGCAATAAAAACTTTGGATCTGGAATAGACTGTTGAAGAAATATAGCTTCCGGAAAAAAGTTGTCTTGTTGCACAACTTGCCCCCGGTGTGGTGTAAATTGTGCGGTTGGAGAGAATACCATGGGGTAAATTGTGCCATTGCTATATATCTCATAAACTGTAATGCAAGACAAATCCATTAGACAATTACTTATTTAAGGTTTATTTAAAGTAAATAAAGTAAATAGTTGACAAAGATTGAAGGACAATTTTCTTAAACAAGGCCTAGCAGATCTAATGGTTTTACCTGCAAAGCTCACAATGACAAAGTCACCATCATCATCTTTCTGGCCATCTGAACTCTCATCAGTGGTGTCGTTAAGTGGAATTGAGATGTCACTCTCTTCTGAGCTACTGTAGACAATCACTTTCTTTTGGTGACCAGCGTATACAGCCATGCCACTGGCACAACTCTCAGAAATGTACTTTGCACTAGTTGCTCCGTGCTTGTGGAACCAACTGCCACCTGACAAATGTGATTCCCTCTACATTTCTGCCTTTAAATCAAGGCTCAAAACCCATATGTACACCCTGGTGTTTCCTCCCCATTGACTATCTTACCTCTGCACTACTATCTGTGTTTATGTGGATGTATGGGCTTTACGTCTTTTATTTTGGTTATTGTTATTTTACCTTCATTGTTTACCTACTGAATGCACTATGTACAGCACTTTGGACAATGCAAACTGTCATAAATGTGCTTTTATAAATACATTTTACTTACTTACTTACTTACTTATAACTCACCTAGGCCCTTTGGCACAAATCACCCCAATCCCAGAAATTTGGATAATAAGCATGATGCAGCAATTTAGGGCTGATATCGTGCTAACTGTATAGACTCAAAGTGTAGCATACCAAAGCACTAAAGCATGTGTCAAATGTTTTCAAACTTGTCTATAAGTGTTCAGACACAATAATCAAAAAACCTTGATCATGGAAATTTTACTTAGAAAGGCAAAACACAGTTTTTTTAGCTTAAATGTGCTTATGTCTTATTCCTTGTGTCTCCCTTCTTTACAGGATGAGTCAAATGGATGGCTCTTCTTAAATATGTGGTCACATTTCCAATTTCTTCCACGGTTTTCTAGAAACAAGGGGTGGCACAACTTCCAAAATGCACAACTTAGGCCACTCTCCCCTACATGTATTTGTAGAGAGACTAACTATCTTATCAACCAGGGACTTGCAGGGACAGTTGGGAGAGCGAAGGCTCATTATCATTTTAAAATAGTAGCACATTTCTGACTTAGCCCAGCAGACCAATGTATTTGAATTCCCTTACACTCACACAATTGTTTAACAGATCAACAGATCTCTACAAAATAATCAGTTCACACAGAGACATTGTTCTTCTTTAGTATTCACTAAAGCAAACAGTTTTTTCACAATTTGCACGTTTTCTATGTTACTAGTTTATGGTAAGATACATTTACACTAATTGACTGCACCAAAAATTGCACTCTTTTGTATTTCTGCACATGACATTAAATCATTTGAAATCTGTTGGTGGTATTGTTGAAATAAATAACACTTAAAAAACAACATCAACAACAAATTCTTCACACACAAATGAAAAAAGGCGGTTCTCTACATGAATAACCAAACCAACCTACCCTCACAACTATAAAGTTGGCCTATGTTTGGTTGCAACATTTAGGCTTAGTTCATTCTGCTCTCATCACTGCAAAAGCACTGAAATCATTACAAAAAAAGTTCTTAATCTTTGAACTCAAATCTGTTCCTTCAATTATTTCCAACTTCTTTGTGCCTTGTGTCTTTCTTTGCATAAAGAACTTGTTTAGGTCTATTTTTATTTTTAGAAACAATACAGAAAGCAGGACCTTGGTGGTTAAGGCAAAAATTAAAACAGGATGATGCTGCTCGTCAGCTTCATTGTGGTAGGACCCGGCTGGTTGGTCAATTAGCCAGGTTTCTGAAAAACTGGTCAGACCTGGCTGGCCGTGTCATCCTGAAGACTTATGTCAAAGCCTTTAGAAGTTATTGTCCCCAAAGGGAAATTCTTTTTCACAAAAATGTATAAGGGAGAGATAATTTAAACCTGTTTCTAGACCCAGGAAAATTACAGAGTAACTAGCTTGTCCTCTTTATAAGAATGTAGAAGAACTACAAAAGGTACCCAACCTGTTTTTTCATGGGGTCCAAATCCTTTTCACAGCCACACCCAGACACAAGTAGCAGGTACATATGTTTTCCATGAGCAGGAACGACTCTGGAAATATAATCCAGACAAAACTGTTTGATATCAAAACCCAATCTTGTCACCATTTGGCACACAAAGGGTTTATAGGATGGATTATGTTTGAAACAGTTACACTCCGTTGTGTGCTCAATCTGAAACATTTTGAACATTTCTGCTTTTCTACTGCTTTTTAAATGGCCGTAAGCGGAGCTGCGGCTCTGTGTAAACACCCAACTTTGAATAGATATGGACATAAATATCTAAAAATAAAGTTTAGCTTAGTTAGGTTATTGGCTTCCAAAGACCATGGGCCCCCCAAGTGGCTGGGCCCTAGAAAGCCTTCCCACTTTCTACCCCTTATGGGCGGCCCTGCCCCCCCCCCCATCCATTACTCCTATCAACAATGAGTGTGAGTGCGCTCATCCCTTAATAAACACATGTATTTGTAGAGAGACTAAATATCTTATCAACCAGGGACTTGCAGGGACAGTTGGGAGAGCAAAGGCTCATTATTATTTTTTAAATAGTAGCACATTTCTGACTTAGCCCAGCCTACCTACCAGCTTAAATCTGTTATGTTAGAAAGCACACACCAAGCTAGAAATCTTGGAGTAGTCATAGATTCAGACTTGAATTTCAAAAAACACATTAAATCAATTACTAAGTCAGCCTACTACCACCTTAAAAATATATCAAGAATTAAAGGGCTACTGTCTCAGCAGGACTTAGAAAAACTTGTCCATGCATTTATTTTTAGTAGACTTGACTACTGTAATAGTGTCCTTGCTGGCCTTCCTAAAAAATCAATCAGACAGCTTCAGCTAATTCAAAACGCTGCTGCTCGAGTCCTCACTAGGACCAACAAAGTGGATCACATTACCCCAGTTCTTAGGTCTTTACACTGGCTTCCTGTCACTCAACGAATTGATTTTAAAATATTGATGTTGGTTTATAAAGCCCTAAATGGTTTAGGCCCCAAATACATTGCTGACCTGCTGATCCCATACAAACCAGTCAGAGCTCTCAGATCGTCTGACACTGGGCTACTGACAGTCCCCAGAGTAAGGACTAGACAGGGAGAGTCAGCCTTCAGTTTTAATGCACCCAAGCTCTGGAATAAACTTCCAGGGGACTTGAGGTCCGCTTCAACACTCGGCTCTTTTAAATCAGGTCTGAAGACTTTATTGTTTCCGTTTTAACCTGTAATTTTTAATTTTTATTTCTTTTTATACTTTTTAAATGTTTTAATTATTTTATGTTTTATTTATATACATGTTTCTCATTCACTTTTTTTAAATTTTTTTAATGTGTGCTCTATTCTTGATGTATTTTGTTTTTGCATCTGTAAAGCACCTTGAATGGCCTTGTGTCCGAAATGTGCTTTAGAAATAAACTTGCCTTGCCTTACCAATTTATCTTGATTCCCTTACACTCACACAATTGTTTAACAGATCAACAGATCTCTAGAAAATAATCAGTTCACACAGAGACATTGTTCTTCGTTAGTATTCACTAAAGCAAACAGTTTTTTCACAATTTGCACGTTTTCTATGCTACTAGTTTATGGTAAGATACATTTACACTAATTGACTGCACCAAATATTGCACTCTTTTGTATTTCTGCACATGACATTAAATCATTTGAAATCTGTTGGTGGTATTGTTGAAATAAATAACACTTAAAAAACAACATCAACAACAAATTCTTCACACACAAATGAAAAAAGGCGGTTCTCTACATGAATAACCAAACCAACCTACCCTCAAAACTATAAAGTTGGCCTTTGTTTGGTTACAACATTTAGGCTTAGTTACGGTGGCCCTGAGAGGTCACAGCACGCAACATCAGAAAACACATGCAAGAAGACAAAACACCAGCAAATTAAGAAAACATCTTCATCAATTTGAAAACATGCGCAGCATTTAGAAAACGCGCAGCAAAGACCACAACACAACACATTAAAAAAACGCTGCAAATAGGCCACAACACAACGGAAATAGGCCACAACACGACGGAAGTGTTTCCAGAGGACACTTAAAAGTGATGCACACGTCCAGGCAGGCTTGTTAGCTGTATCCCATTACAGAGACCGCCTCCTTGGTAGGACGCGGTTTCGCGGTCTATGAAGGCCGATTCGAAGGCCGAACCAGGGCCGAACGAGCGTTGTTAAACTTAAAATTAGATAATGCTGTGGGGTTTAGTAGTTAGCGTCCGCTAGCTTAAGGCTAACCGTTTGAGCTGTGGAGTCTTTGACAATGACTGTTGTCGCTTGCGGCTCGTTTTTGTGAACTCACATTAGACCTGCAATGAAGGTCCCTGTGTGAAAAACAAATGGTGAAACTGACTGGTGTGTTGGAAACTGTAAAGAGTATTTTTTTT
This sequence comes from Ammodytes dubius, assembly GCA_026122265.1. NCBI lineage: Eukaryota > Metazoa > Chordata > Actinopteri > Uranoscopiformes > Ammodytidae > Ammodytes > Ammodytes dubius. The sequence continues at coordinate 20,579,660 of CM047526.1, forward strand.
AATAGCTTCAGGCTGCTACCTGCTAGCTGTCTGACTAAGCAGTAGTGGTACAAGCAGCAGTATATATCTCCAGTGTAATGTGTATAGCTAACGGTTAAGCTACTAACGCTAACTACTAAACCCCACAGCATGATCTAATTTCAGTCAGTGTTGGTGATTATAGGAGGGATATGATAAAGGACATCACAGACATTCAACTAACAATGGGCCATGATGATTTAAAAAATATGGCTACTTACATTTCGGACAGATGGTGTCTCAGTCTTCTCCTCCACAGTCCAGTAAAACGGCTTTAATCACACTTTTAGATTGCCAACATTTGCTACACAGCGTAGGCTAGTGTAGACGGAAAGATAACCTTAATAGCACTGTGAGTCAAAATCATGGTCAAAATATGCGTAAACAACAAGCCTGCCTGGACGTGTGCATCACTTTTAAGTGTCCTCTGGAAACACTTCCGTCGTGTTGTGGCCTATTTCCGTTGTGTTGTGGCCTATTTGCAGCGTTTTTTTAATGTGTTGTGTTGTGGTCTTTGCTGCGCGTTTTCTAAATGCTGCGCATGTTTTCAAATTGATGAAGATGTTTTCTTAATTTGCTGGTGTTTTGTCTTCTTGCATGTGTTTTCTGATGTTGCGTGCTGTGACCTCTCAGGGCCACAGTACATATCATCTTATTTCTACTTTCAGCAGCAAAGCCAGTGTCTACATATTTACATGCTTACAGGTCATGAGGCGCAATGTAAAACAGATTTGTAAGTTAATTGCGCAGTTAAAAACATGTTTTTAAAGAAAATACTCACCAGCCGCCAAAAAGGTAGCAGAATGTGATAGGTGCTCACGCAGGATTATTATTTTTTTCGGAATGCGCATGCGCAGAACCACTAGGGAGCAAAATCTGACGGGTAGCAGAAAATGACAAGTCACCGGCGAAGCTTCCCGCCTCGCTCACTACAACAAGCGTTCCACCATCACCTCCCGGGAGATCCAGACCGCCGTCCGCCTCCTGCTGCCCGGTGAGCTCGCCAAGCACGCCGTGTCTGAGGGAACCAAGGCTGTGACCAAGTACACCAGCTCCAAGTAAACGACTGTTTAACCAACGACACAACGGCTCTTCTAAGAGCCACCCACTACCACAGTGAAGAGCTGCTTTCCTAATGTCTATTCCAAAGCAAATATTTAAATATCAAGTAACAGTTCACCTGTAAACAATTTATTTATTCTGGTGGTCACTAATATTTAGTGTCTAAACACTGGGTCTTTCAGTCTCATCACATACTCCTTATTTGGCCTTGAATTAATTTACTGTTTCATTGTACTGTAATTGAATGTGTCCTTTGAGTTGTGAATCCCATGTTATTGTTGCTAATTGAACATTATGCATTATGAAGCCATGGCAATATTACATTCATGCCAATAAAGCCATTTAAATGGTGTGAAAACTACAATGTCTCAAATTAATTCATTAGACATCCATGTGTAGATATATTGCTGGTGTATAACAATATGGGTAAAGCCTATAGTTATGTAAAATGTATAATAATAATATATTCAATTTATATAGCACTTTTCTTGCACTCAAAGCGCTTTACATAGGAGCACAACAGTAAACAAACAAAAGGAAAATGTAGATGGGGCTTGGGTTGGTGGGTGATCTAGGGGTAGGCAGAGGAGAAGAGATAAGAGGGCGGCAGTGGCGAGGTGGTAGGGAGTTCGCCTCTGGTGTGCAGGGTCGGAGGTTCGATCCCCCGTCTCCTGGGCAAGACACTGAACCCCGAATTGCTCCCGATAGTTAGCTTAGTTAACTTAGCACCCTAGTGCTAAGCCTACCCTGCGTGGTAGCTGCTGCTATCGGTGTATGAATGTGTGTGTGAATGTGTACAAAACAATGTAAAGCGCTTTGAGTCTGTGAATAACGGAGATATATAAGTCCATTTACCATTTTTTTTTTACCAGATATGATAATGTTCAGTTGATCGCCCGCTTACATTTGAATCTGTGAGCGGTATTTGCAAAGGATTGTGGGATATCCTCAAAGCAATAGCTTACATTGGCAACCTATTGTTTTAAAAAAGATTGTTTTATGTAATATATAATAATGATATTAACTTTTCTTTTTAATTTGTACTATTTACTATAATCAGACTTTATCAGGCATGCTTTTAAAGTTGTACATGTGCCCTTATCTCTTCAATAAAATAATATGTTAGGCTACATTAAATAAGGCTAAATGTGATGACAGTTATAGATTGAAATGAATTAGTAAAATAACCATTTGCGTGTATGCATAAATGTATGTACATTTTAAGTTACAAGACAATAAAAACATTGTAATAGTAGAGCCATGTTTTGCTTGTGACTTTCAGGGATCAAATGATGGTGGATATGAAGAATGTTATAATATTTTATATTTCCTTTAAGGATCCTTGCCCTCAGTAAGTGGGTGGCTCTGGTGGTATTTCTGCATTTGCTGAATATTGTTTTCCCTTGTTTATTAATCCAAATTATTTTGTGCTTCCCCCCATCCACATATGTAATTAATACATTCCAATCTCATCCAAATAACAGTATACAGTAAATGATAAGTATATAAGGTTGAGTGTTAACTCTTCAGATAGAAGTGGGTGGTGGCTCTTAAAAGAGCCGTTGTGTTGTTCGAAGTGTTGTGTCTCTACTTCTTGGCGGCCTTCTCGGTCTTCTTGGGCAGCAGCACCGCCTGGATGTTGGGCAGCACGCCGCCCTGAGCGATGGTCACTCCGCCCAGCAGCTTGTTGAGCTCCTCGTCGTTGCGGACGGCCAGCTGCAGGTGGCGGGGGATGATGCGGCTCTTCTTGTTGTCGCGGGCAGCGTTTCCAGCCAGCTCCAGGATCTCAGCGGTCAGGTACTCCAGCACTGCCGCCAGATACACGGGGCCGCCGGCACCGACGCGCTTGGCATAGTTGCCCTTTCTCAGCAGCCTGTGGACACGACCCACGGGGAACTGGAGCCCGGCACGAGAGGAGCGGGTCTTGGACTTCTGTCTGGTCTTACCGGCACCTTTTCCGCGTCCAGACATATTGTAAAGATTGGGATATTTCTTACTTATTTCGAGAGAAAAGTGAGAAAGAATGCCGCCTGGTGGTGACAATCGAGTTTATATACCCTCCCTGCTGGCCGTTGATTGGCTGGATAGAACGTTAGTGTATCGGCCAATCAGAGGAGAGTGGCTGAATTCAGCTCTCCCGCTCAGGCCCAGCTCTGAGCGTGTAGGGTTGTTTCAAAATAAAATATTACAGATCGAATTCCCTGTAATAATTTCAAATAACCTCAACCAAACTCAGTTAACTGTGTTTAGATAGTCTTGAGGTGTGTCTGTAATTGCATTGTTTCCTTTATCTTTCACAATATTGTTAGACATAGCACGATTAACCAACATTATGCTATTACTCTCTATCAGCTCTCACCAAAAATTAAAGTTAGAATACAGTTTACAGATTAATTAATATAGACAGCGATTGTTCAGTCAATAGGAGAACCGCGCTTGGTAGAAAAGCGACAAATAAACTCTAAAATAAAGCCTACACAGGAAAGTCTAATGAGAAGAATAAAGCCTAATCAGAGCTAGGGAAATTAATGATAAAACATTTGTTGATCATAAACATATTAGAGCCACGTGACGTTACAATCGTATCAGAGTGGGAAATAATTGACTCAATCATGTTGAGTAAAGACATATTTTCGATATGTTTTCTATCAGACTTAATCAGGGGCAAAATACATTTTCTGGCACACGTAATAGAGATTAACGTTTAGTTTTCTGGGAACGGAATCTTGATGAGACAGTCAGCCAGTATTCAGCCTTGTACAGTCATAGACGTGGCCAGAATAACAACAATATAATAATATAAATATGTTACAGCAAACATATTTTCTATAACAATTTTTGAGTATAAGCATTGTAATGGCTAAAATCCTGAGTTATATTAGTATGGTTCAATATTAGTGAATGATGAAACCAGTGGGACAGTGAAGGGGCCCCGTTTGATCTTATTCAGTTGGTTTCGTCTTCTAAAAGAAAATACTATTGGAAGTTATCTGGTTGTAGATGATTAATTTAGTGCCAAAAATGTGTGATTTCTCCTTGTATGTGGCAATATGTATGTTGTATTTCAGATGTATTGTCTTCATACAAGTGACCCCACATATATCAAGCTTGAAAAAAAAATTAGTTTTTATTGCACACATTACCTAGTATGTGGTGCTATAGTAAACAATGTAGTGTTTGTAAATTAAACTAATGACAGCAAGTTGACATGCAACAGTCTGTATATGTATCTATTATCTTACTGTATACCACTATTCAAATTGTATGTTAATACAATATGTATAAACCAAAATGAGCAGCGTGGCATGTATTTTATTTATTTTTTTAAATCTGGTGAAAGTAATTTACTTAATCATTCCCTGCTTGATGTATATTACAGTAGCATCTTCCAGAGCCGTGACCTTTTATTGAAGTTAACTGATTGTCTGTCATTTTCATATAAGAGCAACTGTTAAGCTTTAAATTCGTCCATACTTATTGTGATGTTGACACATTTCATATTTTGCAAGTTCAGGAAAGTCGCTCTATGGTTGCGAGTATGTGGCTCTTAAAAGAGCCGTTGGTGTGTGAAGCAGCTATGAATCAGATCAGATCTATGCTCTCTCTCCACGGATGCGGCGGGCCAGCTGGATGTCTTTGGGCATGATGGTAACCCTCTTGGCGTGGATGGCGCACAGGTTGGTGTCCTCGAACAGGCCGACCAGGTAAGCCTCGCTGGCCTCCTGAAGGGCCATGACGGCGGAGCTCTGGAAGCGCAGGTCGGTCTTGAAGTCCTGAGCGATCTCCCTCACCAGGCGCTGGAAGGGCAGCTTGCGGATCAGCAGCTCGGTGGACTTCTGGTAGCGACGGATCTCCCTCAGAGCTACGGTGCCGGGCCTGTAACGATGGGGCTTCTTCACTCCGCCGGTGGCCGGGGCGCTCTTACGGGCAGCCTTGGTGGCGAGCTGCTTCCTGGGAGCCTTTCCTCCGGTGGATTTGCGGGCGGTCTGCTTGGTACGAGCCATTGTAGTTTCTCGAGTCTTCTCTGTGTGGACAGGATAAGATAGAATGACTTCTGCCAGCGAGCAGCGGCTTTATATAGGAACTGCAGGCGCGAGCTCAGCGCTGATTGGTCCAGAACGAGAGTAGAGCGCGAAATTCAAATCTGAGCCGTTTAGGAGAGCCAACGGCTCTGACTCAAACTAACCGCTCCTCCTTCGCCAGCTGCTCTAGCGTCTAAAGTTCGAGGTAAAGGCATATAATCAATATCAAGCAAATATTGGATTAAACCTCGGCCCTCTTTTGATTGATTTACTTAGATATAACCACCGTTGGTCGTCAGTGTCTGGTCCGAAATACATTTTTTTCACTAACAGACAACAGATATCATCTCATTCCTGCATCAACAACCACCTTGTGAGAGGCTATAAGAAGGCTTTATTATTATTAATTAAATGGTAATAATATTGACCCTCTTTCTTCTTTATGTTTAGAAAAGGATTTGTTTGATGTTCATGAAGTTACAAATTCAGTAAATCCTAAACCCAATGTGTAGTTTTTGAACATGAAACTCAGCAAAACATTAACATTGTTCTCTCCTCCCAACACAAAAGGTTTGTAAAACAGTTTAATCTGTCCTAATGTTAACCTTTTGGCAGAGAAAATCAGATAATACCTGAACATCAGTGGTTGTTGAAAATTAGACACTAAAATACAGACAGGAATACAATATTTCTTATCAAAACATATGCTCCCAGCTGTCTTGAGTGAATGTGTGTCCCCTTGCATTTACTAGCCAAGATGTTGTCTTGTTACTTCACTTTCTTATATATTTAATAGCTTATCTATACTATAACTAAATATTTACATGTTTTTAATGCAATAAAGAAAAGAGAAAAAGGAGGCCTCAAGCAGCATAGTGAGGACTACACCATTCTTGTACTTACAGTAAAAACCAAACAAATAAAGGGTCAATAGGTCACTCAATACTGTAACTCTCAGAAACACTTTCCACTTAAATCATACTTTTTACTTTTATACTCAGTCTGCACATTGTAATGCCCTTACATTGTACACTTTCAATTTCTTCAGTCTACTGCATATTGCACATGTTGTAAATATTATTTATCATACTGCAGTACATATTTAAATTCATATACTTTTTTATACCGCTTGGTTTTGCTTTACATTTTGCACTATATTTAGAATATATTTGTTGTATATTTTACATCTTATCTTATTTTATCCTTTTGTTCTTATTGCACCGTGGGTCAGAGAGAAATGTATGTACGTGCTTGTGTGTGTGTGTGTGTGTGTGTGTGTGTGTGTGTGTGTGTGTGTGTGTGTGTGTGTGTGTGTGTGTGTGTGTGTGTGTGTGTGTGTGTGTGTGTGTGTGTGTGTGTGTGTGTGTGTGTGTGTGTGTGTGTGTGTGTGTGTGTGTGTGTGTGTGTGTGTGTGTGTGTGTGTTGTGTGTGTGTGTGTGTGTGTGTGTGTGTGTGTGTCTGTCTGTCTGTCTGTCTGTCTGTCTGGAAGATATTGCAGAAATTGACAATAAAGTTGACTTGACTTGAAGTTTGAAATGAGCCATTCTGCATTATGTAGATTAGAACAACCTGTAGAATTTATAAACTCAGAACTATGAAGACAATATGCCACATTTGAAAATACATATTTCACTAACACGTAGTAGTTGGGCAACATTTTAAGGGAATATTTACATGATTCTTGCTGTTTTGGGCCTGTGCAGGATGAATTAAGGTTGTTATGTTTTAAAATTAAACAAAGTGAATGATAATGTTGTATCTTGTTTTGCAGTTTGCAGAGCTGTGAATTGGAACAAGCTACCTTTGCATATTCAAAACATTGAATCAATTTAGTTTTAAATAAAGCTGAAAACTTGGATGCTGGATAATTTGGATTTGAAATATGAGAAAGGTAGATAATGTGAAGTTATGTTACAGTTGTACTCTTGTCTGTTGATTAGCTGAATTGTAGAATGAATGTTTTTTTTTCATGGTTGCTGAATTGTCTAGAATTTATGGTTGTTGTTGTTGCTGTCTGGCATTTTCGACCTTGTACCCTAACCTCTTTTATACACCGCTCACTGTATGTCTAGGTGTGTCTATCCATGACGTATAAAAGCTCTTGATGTATTTTTTACTACTGATTTCATATTGGCAAATTAACTACATTGGTTTGTTTTGGAGTTTGTATTGATGTTGTTTTTCTATAGTTTTCAAAACATTCTTTTATTTATTTATTACTACCAGCTGAGAGACAGTAAATTGATCACACATTAACAGGTTAGGCCCATCCTGCCTGCAATCTGTTCACATCATACACAGCTCAATGCTGCCATCTTCTGGCAGACCGCAGAATAACAAAACAGAGGGACTCTGAACAACAAATATTTCTTCCTTTGTCTGCACTGCTTTTCTATGCATGAGGTAGATAATGTTCTAAGGGAGGACTGTTCTCATTTAAAAGGTACACATTTGGGTTGAGTTTAATTCACCTTACAATCATGTATATATAACGTTGACAATTACAATAAAAAACTATTCCCTTGTATAATATTTAAAATAATATAATAAAATAAACAATGAAAATAAATAAAAACGTCTTTAAAATCCAAGTGTAAAATCATCGAGAATGTCTTCTATTTACTATTATATTATAAGCTTATATCATATCATCTTAATTGTGTCTTATGTATTCCCTTACTGTTTAATATAATGTCACCCTCGCAAAAGACAAACACGTAGAACTAAAGCTTTGTGTATTCCCTTTAAAAATGAAAGTTTGTATAAATAGATGTAGTCAGTGTTTGGGTGCAACACTATTTTATGTTAAAAATTCTCTAAATCGCCACTACAGGGAAATAAATGCTCCTGATTTATTCTTGCCTGTTTACCTCTCTCTTTTCCCACACACACACACCTAGTCACATGCATTATGAATTAATGTTTATAAAAGTACACTGAAATACAGATTGAGACTGTTGATGTATTGACATTGCTAAGGCAGTATTTGCTTTAATCTTACCTGTCAACCTTGAATTTCAACATCATTATAATGTGTGGATAAAAAGTATTGATATTGTAAAATTTGTATTTAATTTAATTCAATTCTGATCTAAAAATATTCAATTTTAATCGCCGTCATAGTGTGGTTGTGGTAGGAAAAGCTCTTTAGTGGAAGTTGTGGTGGCTCTTAAAAGAGCCTTTGGTTATTTAAGCTGGAAGCGGATTTACTTCTTTGCCTTCTTGGATGCGACCTTCTTTGCTGGTGCTCTCCTGGCCGCTGGCTTCTTGGCTGCGACTTTCTTCACGGTCTTCTTGGCGACAGCTTTCTTGGGGCTTTTCTTCGCCACGGGCTTCTTGGCTGCTGCCTTCTTGGCGGGTGCCTTCTTGACCGGGGTTCTCTTGGCCGCTGGCTTCTTGGCTGCTGCCTTCTTGGCCGGTGACTTCTTCACGGCGGGTTTCTTGGCCTTGGCAGGTGCCTTCTTCTTGACCACTTTCTTCGCTGCTTTGGGGGCCGCCTCCTTCTTGGCGATCTTGAAAGACCCGGTGGCTCCGGTGCCCTTGGCTGGCTCAGGCTGCCGGCGGACACAAGTCTGGTCACGGCGAGTTGATGCGCTTGTTGGCCTTCTGGACATCGACACCCTTGGCGGCGAGCACCTTCTTGACGGCGGCCAGAGAGACGCCCTTGCGCTCCTTGGAGTCGGCCACGGCGGCCAGGATCAGCTTGGGCAGCGTGGGTCCATCCTTCTTGGGGCGGGCTGCTGCCCTCTTCTTGGGGGCCTTTGCTGGGGCTTTCGCCGGGGCAACTGCGGGAGCTGTTTCTTCTACCATGTTGACGATTTAGTCGGTTGTTGAGTTCGTTCAGAACAAGTGTGGAGTCCGGGCGCACGAGGCGTGGTTTATACATTCCATGAGAACCGTGGAGAGTCAACCACACAGCCGCTCTGCCGCGCTGGCTCAAATGTGGCGACACTTTGTGTTTTCTCCTCCACTTTTCGGCGTTAATAGTCATATAATGTAAAACATTTTACTCCATAAAAGTATTCTAATAGATAGAAAACGTTCTTATCTTCAGATTGAGCTCTTATTTATAGCCGTGGACGCGTTAATTTTACTCCAGGAAGCTTCAAACCTCTCCCAAACACCGTCATTTTGGGCAACTCATAGCGACTTTCTTTCACATTTCGTCTCCAAAAATGTCTAAAAGTTATTTGTATTAAATGTAAAAGTGGTTTTCCAGTTAGCAGAGATGTCTGACTATGGAATTAACGTGAAATCTCTATATGAGATGGTTTTATTTTGCTTAAATCTGAGCTCTTTTCGGTGGAAGTAAACACACGGATGTTGCCTGTGATTTAGGCGCTCAGACCGACTCCTAACAATAGGATCAGCTGGGAAAAGATTTTCTGTCTCCACAAAATGTAGATTTAACATGAAAAGACTGACAGTGCAATGTAATAAGATACAAATAGTCAGTTTTAGCATTTCAGTTAAGTATTATTTATTAATTCTGATGTATTTAGACCTGATTTAATCACTTTAACAGCTCCAGTTGGGAAAATGGTCATTCTGTCTGTGACATGATTTGGTTGGCTCAGACATAGAAGTATAAAGCAACATTAAAACACTTTTATTTCGTAATTTAACATGATATTCTTGATTAGTCTCATCAAGTCACTTAGCTGCCACTGTGTTTCAGCTGTTTTGACATCTGCATTGTATGTTATTGGGAGATTTAATGGCATGTGGTGCGTTTAAGCCTTTTTACGTCTACATTTCAGCTATTGGTGTGGAATATAATGTTTTTTTTTTTACTTTTGTGATGACAGATACATTTTAAACTAATTTCACTTGACTTTTTTTCTGATTCCAACCATAGACTGAATATAAGATTTCAACCCAGTCTTTTCAATCGGCTCGTGATGCTATAGGCCTATATCATATGCACGCAAAATGTATGTAGGCCTATTGCATGCGTTTTTTAAGTGTAAAATCTTGCTATTTATGAGCAGATTGAAGTGACTCTGTTTCTGATTCATATAGGCCTATAGGTAATACAATAACAAACAAAAAATTGCAATGGTATTAAATATGTGATTCACTGGCTGCATGACTGATTCAAGCCAAATGCTGTTTAAAAAAAACTTCATGTGAGACTTAGCTATGCAAAATCTGATTCTTCAAATTGTATCAATGATCAAACTCGCACATGGTTCACTATTTATTCATATTTCTACAATGACATATGTCACAGAAAGCCTTATATTCAGTGCAGCAGCAACAATATATTAAACTAAATTACAACATGTATCATTAACTAACAATAGGCTAATACATGATTCTTTCTTCAGCCTCAGGATTGAAGATATTGACATATGAACTAAAGAGGCCTAAAACATGCTGTTGCAATGCCAACTTTGATCTCATTTACACTTAGAATTAAATCAATTTATAAGTTATAACAAACATATATATTTTTTTCAAGTACAATTTGAAAAAGGGGCTCTATAGGAGAACTGTGTGCACTTTTCAGTTGAAAAATAAAGTATCATTTTGCATACAGAGTAAAGTGCATGATGTGCTACAGAAAACAATTTACATAGCAGAGTGGCCATGTATAGTATATAAATAAATAAACACCGAGTGAATAAAGATATATCACTGTAATCAGTCAGGTGTGGTTCCCTTTTTTAACAGGGTAAAAGCATTTAAAAAAGCATTCTACTGGGTAATACATCAAAATTAAAGTCAAGACCACATGTCCAATTCCAATACTTGTTATATAGACAGGAGTAATATGGAAAGATAGTTTACCAGAAGTGAATGTGACTGTCATTTTAAGTATGAAATGCAAAGTTGATATGGAGACAGGACTAAGGACAAATAGGCCTACAGGCCAGGGAGGGAACTGTTTATTATATTCACTTTTTAAAATCAGATTTCTATTTCTAATTGTTTTCAGGTACGTTCACACACAAAAGGAATTTGCCTTTGGTCAAACTGTGAACACAATAAACATAGCATAACATCATAACTATAATATTTAAAATTAAATGTTAGAAAAATATGTTCAATTGTTTTATTTAAATAAATAAAAATCGGTTCTGTACAATTGCGTGACATCTGCACTGAAATAAAGATATTATATGAATTATATGAATATTGTATATGGGTCAATATATTGTGAGCTATCCTATTAGAAACAGTTGATTATCATTATGTGTCATGACATGTACATACTATTATATATTATAAACAGATTATACTAAATAGGAAAACTCACTATTGATTCCATAAATTGTGTTTTTTCATTTTTTACTTTAAAATAAAAAACACTTTACATCGAGTAAATCCACTATCAGGTCATCTATATTGCTTAACAGTATTATCAGACTTTATACATGTTATTACAGGAAAGTTGCTCTATGGTTGCGAGTATGTGGCTCTTAAAAGAGCCGTTGTTGGGTCAGTAGACGTGTGGTCAGATCTATGCTCTCTCTCCACGGATGCGGCGGGCCAGCTGGATGTCTTTGGGCATGATGGTGACCCTCTTGGCGTGGATGGCGCACAGGTTGGTGTCCTCGAACAGGCCGACCAGGTAAGCCTCGCTGGCCTCCTGAAGGGCCATGACGGCGGAGCTCTGGAAGCGCAGGTCGGTCTTGAAGTCCTGAGCGATCTCCCTCACCAGGCGCTGGAAGGGCAGCTTGCGGATCAGCAGCTCGGTGGACTTCTGGTAGCGACGGATCTCCCTCAGAGCCACGGTGCCGGGCCTGTAACGATGGGGCTTCTTCACTCCGCCGGTGGCCGGGGCGCTCTTACGGGCAGCCTTGGTGGCGAGCTGCTTCCTGGGAGCCTTTCCACCGGTGGATTTACGAGCGGTCTGCTTGGTACGGGCCATTTTTGAGCGGATGCTTTTCTAGACGTGTAAAGGACGTTGTGAGTCCTCTCGCGGATGAGAACTGGCTTATATCGAGCAGAGGAGACGATGATTGGTTGAAAGTTCACACGTGACGCAGCTCAGCATTTTATTGGTCGAAATTTGAATTTTCAAACTTCCCGCTCGCTCTGAAGACGGTTAGTCAGTTACACTCTTTTGTATGTTGTATAACAATATAAAAACGTATTAAAAACATATCCACAAAGAATAACGTGCCCCATCTTAATATACAAATAACTACACTTTTAAGAACACAAATTCTCCCATTTTACACATTATTTATAAACACTTATCAGTATACAAGCCAGATGTAACAAAAGGACAGGAGCTATTGATTTCACTGTGATTTGTTTCTTCTTCAATTTGATAGCTATCTAATTCAATTTCAAACCCTGAACTAAATTGAAAATATACATTTTCTCTCTTTTATTGTATGTATTGTCTGTGTTTGTTTGATTTTACAAAAAATAAATAAAGATTTAAAAAGAAGAAATAACTACTTTCATTGAACGATGTGAATTTATATCGGTCATCATTCAGTAAAAGTCACTTAGATTAAGGACTTTGTAAAACATTTTTAAGAAAACAATCCATAAGATGAGTATAATTGGAGAAGAGACATGTAGATGTTTTCTTTTTTTAATTATTCACATAAATTCTGCTTCCATGTTATTTTGTAATGAGCTCAAAACATTTTTCGCTTTAATAGAGGGGATGATTGAGAGAAATGCCATATTGATAATCTATGCTCATCTATGCCACTCCACATCAGTTTACATGTTAAAAAAATCTGTTTACACTTCAATGTTATCATATCAAAGTCATCATTACTGTGAATATCGAGTCACTCTTTATTTAAACATTATCCAATTTCACTTAGTTATTATTTCCACACAGTATTGTTTCATCTATTCTGCATTCTAAAATGACTTTATATTTTATGATTTGCACCTTTATCTTTTTGCTCTACTGTTGTAATTATTTGTCTCGGGTGTTGCCGTCTTCACTTGTTTTTCCTTCTATATTGCATTGTTGAAAGGAGCTTAGGTCATTTGTCATTAACTGTTGCTGTAATTGTTAATGTGCATATGACAAATCAACCTGAGCCATATATTGTTCAGGCACACTGTGGATTGATCTATTCATGGAGCTGGGGTGCTTTGGGATGAGCACATGCTTTACCATTTCATTCATTGTTTTATATGTAATTTGTCTCAATAGATTGTTCTGTGGACGATCTAACATCACATTAGAAAACTACATATTAACTTGTTGCTTGATCATCATGTCATGGTTAATAATGGTAAGATTAATTAAGAATATATTCTCTTTATATGAAGTGCGTGGCTCTTAAAAGAGCCGTTGGGTTGTTGTTATGGTCGGTCCTGTTTAACCTCCGAAGCCGTACAGAGTGCGGCCCTGCCTCTTCAGAGCGTACACCACGTCCATGGCGGTGACGGTCTTCCTCTTGGCGTGCTCGGTGTAGGTGACGGCGTCACGGATGACGTTCTCCAGGAACACCTTGAGCACACCGCGGGTCTCCTCGTAGATCAGACCGGAGATACGCTTCACTCCGCCGCGGCGAGCCAGACGGCGGATGGCGGGCTTGGTGATTCCCTGGATGTTATCACGAAGAACTTTACGGTGACGCTTGGCGCCTCCTTTGCCGAGTCCCTTTCCTCCCTTACCTCTCCAGACATAATTACTTCTAGTGGTTTAAACGACTAGATGAATGAGGCTAACTGCAGCGCGGCTCACTATTTAAAGCCTGTCTGCGGACGTGATAGAGGACATGGGGCAGAACTGCGGTGGGAGGAGCCAACTCAGCCGTTGGAAAACGTTAACTTGGCAGCAGTTTGTTCTTATCTGAACCTTTGTCATCAGGAATTTTTTCTTTCCTTATAACTTTTTATTGTGTTTTTAATCAGGCATCAAGGACGTCATTAGTGCTTTTAAATCATCTTCAGTAAAATATATGAAACTATGAACTTTCACCAAATATATATATTTTAGCAAGATTTATTGACAAAAATCTCTAGTCTTATCGCTTCAGTCCCAAATTGAACACAAATTGAAACATATTCTTTTAATATTTAATGTGATTTAAATGAATGTCTTTATCATTCTCATGAGGCCTTTAGCTGCCAAACATTTGACCTCTGAACTTGTGTTGAATTTATTTAGGACTATTTTAAGTTATTTATGTCAAATGTTTAACTTTTTTTTTTGTAATGATATTATAGATGTGTTTGTTTATATGGTTGAATATGACTTATTAAAGTCTGTAAGGTGATGATTTATCGCAGAGCTGCTTAAGACGTTTCTCATATATCGGAAACGCTCACATACACTTATGATCACATCAACTTTCCTGAAGTACACATTAAATATTGATTGGACAGAGATGCTTCATATTATATTATCACTGAATCAATAAGATCAAGTGTTGTCCACAGTATACTCACACTTTTCACTGATGGTATAGGCTTAAAAGTCTATGTTTTTCACTGCCTTATTGCTTTAACCTTTTATGGTCCAAGATCGAATATGTTTATCTTTTGTAGTGCTCTTATTCTCTCCACCTTATTGTTGTTCTCTACATGTGAGATTTTTTTTAAATGTATCGTTTTGTTAATTATTCTAATTTTATTTCTTGATGACAATGTCCCATTATGAAGGTTACACAGGAATCACTTTATTCTTGGGCCCCATAAAATGAAACTTGTTTTATTGACTGAATATTTTTTGTAATAAATACAATTTGAATAATTAATTGTCTGATTCCCTATTAAAAAATAGTACATGTGAACATTTCATTCATAATTTTTTTCGACTTAAAACATTGAAAATAAAAAGTAAAATGCATATTTACTCTACAAGGGTTTGGACATTTTACATTCACACACATGGACACAAGAGGGCAGTGCAACATCAGCTGAATTGCACCCACAGCCATAGCCCTCATGGACAATGCAATGGAAAGATGGGCTTAGTTGAGCCAAGCCAGAGTAATATAGATGCTACCTACTTCATTTGTTTAAACTTTAAACAGTTATTGGTATGAGTGTATACAATAAAAATGTTTGTTTAAATTGCCCTTTTTTACGTAGCCTATTTCATGGAGGGAAATACTGATGTCTAGAAGCAGCAAACATACCACACATTTAAAATATGAACAAAAGTCAACTAAACATCACCAATGTACAAACTTAGTATATTTGCCCAGTATGAGTATCACCTGCGGTTGGGATCATAGAAGACCTTCGTATTTTATTAAGAGACTTCACTATTCACACATCGTCTAATCATGCTTCGTCCAGAGATGGATTAAGTCTCCCCCCGCCCCGCTGTTAAGATCACCGTGCAGTTTCTCCCAGCCGGTAGCAAGCTTCTGGGCCTCTTCGTCTGATTGGGTTGTGAAAGAAATGTCCACGATGGGACATCCAGAGCTTCTTTGGTACCACAGGTAGATGTCATCGCCGCCTGCTCCTTTATTGAGATCCTTATTGATCTTGGTGTAGCCTGGGGCCGTGCTGCTCTTGTCGAATGTGAGATGAAGCCGAGTGATGGCCGCGGAGTTTCCTGTCTTGAACCATAGAGAGATATAATTTCCTCCTAACCCACTGTTCAGATCAACATCGATTCGAGTGTAACCTCGCGCTGTGAGTTCTTGTGCCTCGTCTGCATCGAGAGACACATCAAGTTCTGTGATGTGGCTGGCATCACCGTGGAGACAACACAGCGCGAGCGCCAGCAGTACGAGGCATGACGTCATCACCATGGCGACTACAGCTGTAAGAAAACATGGAACAAATAAACAAATGCTTTAGAATTCTAAAAAAAGTTCTAGAATCCAACCGGGCATTCTGAGAGATAGAACCCAGTGACATCACATACTCTCACTCACACACGAGCGCAAGACATTTTTATAAACAGAAGTGCACACTTTAACGGTCAAATCTTATATTTACTGAAGATATAAATAGGCCTACATTTATTTTATGACCCAAAACACGAGTTCTTAGCCAGTTCTGGTGGTTGGAAGTAAGGTGATATTTCATGAATTAAATAAACCCCTTTAAAATAGGCCTATAGGCTAGTAGAAAGCCTATTTGTATATTTAGAAAATTTTGAATAATAAAATGAAGGCTATACAGGGTTATACACTTTATTGTTTTCACTGAAGTTAACCCACTATGAGAAATTTAGGGTTTGACAAAAAATGCAATTCTAATACCAGGGGTTTAAAAATACATTAGAAAATAAGAATATTGCATTTAAGAGATAATAAAAAAGGTCTAAAACTTGGTTAAAAACGATAAGAAATTGCATCTATAAGGCAGTAAAAACACGCATATAAAGGTTAGGCTACAGGTTATAAGAAAAACAGAAAATAATGCTAATATGCTTAACATTAACATTGTTACAAATGAAAATAAATTACTTTTATAAGGCAGTAAAAGCCAGCAAAATAAAAAGTTTCAAGTTAGTGGCAAACTTTGAGTTAAAAGTAGGCTAATAGACAAGCTACTATACATTGGCTAAAATAAAATATAGGCTAAGAGACAATATAACTAAGAGCTGTGCCACACACTTTTCTTACCTGTATTTTCGTAGATTCAAGTTGTTTTTCTGCTCAAAATCTGGTCCAACGTTCTGCTGCTTGATGCTTCGGTCAGTTCTCGGTGAAGGAGTGAAGACAGGTGAGATGTGTGTCGGACTCTCGTCCACTTTATAGTGATGCGCGATCCCGACACGCCCACCATGGACCAGCTACTTGTGTCTGAAAAAACAGGTTGGGTACCTTTTGCAGTTCTTCTACATTCTTAAAGGATTACTTCACCGATACAGAACCTGCTTTCTATCATTATAAAATGGCTATTATAATATAAGGAAAGAGGTGTGTCTTGACTCAGTCTTCCCTTGGCCCAGCTGTCCTGATATTCCACACCCCACACACTCCAATGGATGACGTATTCTGCGTCATCAATTGGAGTGTGTGGTGTGTGGAAGTTTGCGTGCCAGAGGGCCCGAGGACTACAGGCCTTTAGTTCCGCTGCTCCGCACATTTGTATGCCCACCAATAAGGAATGAGGGGGGCGGGAGCTCGCGTACAAAATGTAAACACAACGTCCGCCATGATTATTCCCCGCTAAGCGAGAGAACTACAGACTCAAACCTACGACCATGGCAGAAGCAAACGTTCAATTTGATATGACCGAAGTGGATTTTTTTAATCTAATGTTGGATTCGGACATTCAGGGCTATCTATATGAGCCAGAATACAGCGAGGAAGAGCTGAAAGTTATAGAGGAGGAGGAGGCTGCTGCGGCGGCTGCACAAGCCTTGGCTGAGGACGACGACGAGCCGCCGCGAGCTGGACTGAATTCGTGGTCCAATTGTTTGCTGTGTTCGCCTATGGACAGTAACGAAGAGTCAATTTGCTGCAATGAAG
Source organism: Ammodytes dubius (assembly GCA_026122265.1). Classification (NCBI taxonomy): domain Eukaryota; kingdom Metazoa; phylum Chordata; class Actinopteri; order Uranoscopiformes; family Ammodytidae; genus Ammodytes; species Ammodytes dubius. The sequence continues at coordinate 20,597,133 of CM047526.1, forward strand.
TTCAGCGTTGCCAGTTTCGTAAGGAAGAAATGGTTGAATCTGGCTTGGACGAGGACACGTGTATAACTTCGCACCCAAGCTTTTGGGCACTCATGGACAGTGGGGTCTTGGATACCTATTTCCATACACCGAGAGTAAATTGGAAGCGCCAACCCAGGCCCGCCGGGAGAAACGGACGTCTGAGCATAGAGTAAGTGTTTTTTTATTAACCAAAAAAGCTATTTAAAAGGGATTCCCGGTTTCATGACAATGCAGTTATCCGAAAGTAGCCTATGTTATTGGCAGAGCAAAGGCTACGTTACGTTAGCTTGAAGTTTGTGTAATGCTAGCTACTCAAGGCATAATATATGTTATTTGCTAATGTTGTGCTCACTGCTCATTCTTCCTCAGACAGTATCGGCTTACAGCATACCGTCATTTCCTGGAGTGGATACTACGAGGCGAGAGATTGGGGAGAGGCAACCGACTTGTTTTGCCAGCCTGTGTTGTTCAGGCCATCAGGACTAAATATCCAGCTGAAGACGGGCAGTACCGTGGCTTCCAGGAGACATTAGATAGTCAGGATGACCTGTGAATATTTAGACGCACCCTACACGTTTTATTGATGTACATAGTTCCTTTTTTATCCACTAATAAAACTTCAAATTCATGTTGGTGGTTGTTGTTTTTTACTAAACCTGTGCTGTAATGGGTCATTCATCGCTATTGTTGACATTTCAACTTTTGGGAGAATCATAATCATGTTTTTAACATTACATCAGTTCAATAATATATTTAACTTTTATGAACCGAAAGCAGAAGTCTGAACAGGTCAACGTATCACGAGGATATGTTTACAAAAAGTCGCGGCACCACATTTATTTCCGACTGAAAACGGAAACAGGGGGGCGGGACAGCAAGCTGGGAGCGAGCGCGGTGCATTGTTGGAGTTGGAGGATTTATTACATTTGAGCATGAAAAAAAGAAAAACACACATAAAAACACTCTTTCTGCCTTTTCTCAGGCTAGGATGAACCGATTTCGAAAATTTTTGCACATTTATACTACACAGAATCATATACTTCGTATAACCTTCATGTTTCCACCGGGGGAATAATCCTTTAAGGTGCGAACACACTGCACTCTGCGGCGCGGCGGTTGGCCGCAGGAATCGCAGGATCCGGCCGCCTGATAATTTTGGCTCATTTGGCTCATTTGTGTCCGCCGCCGGCCGCCGCCCGCCGCCCGATGAGTCATTGAATGTGCACGTGGTCCCGAAGTGAGTGACGTCGGGAGGAGCTCAACGCTGATTGGCTATCGCGGCGCGGCCGGCGGCGAAAAGTTCAATATTTTCAACTTCTGCGGCGGCCGCGCCGCCGATTCGTGCCGCGCCGCGCCGCCCCTGGCCGCGCCGCGTGAACCGCTCGCCGCCGGCCGCCGCCGATTCGCGCGGCGGCGCTCGAAATACATTGACTTTCTCTGTAAACTCGCCGCGCGGCGATGTGCAGTGTGTTCGCACCTTTATAAACAGGACAGGCTAGTTACTCTGTCATTGTAAAAAAGGAAAAAGAATTTCCCTTTGGGGACAATAACTTCTAAAGGCTTTGACATAAGTCTTCAGGTTGACACGGCCAGCCAGGTCTGACCAGTTTTTCAGAAACCTGGCTAATCGACCAACCAGCCGGGACGGGTCATACCACAATGACCCGTCTTTGTGTGTGTGTGTGTGTGTGTGTGTGTGTGTGTGTGTTTACAATACATGACCCGGCATGTGGAACGCTCTCGGGGCCGAGCGCGGGCACATCGATCCCCCCGCGCTCCTCCGCCTCACCTGCAGCCAGGCCCACCGACACAAATGGCTGGGCCCCTGAAAACCTCCAGTCAATGGGCCCCCCCTTACCCATTACTCCTATCAACAATGAGTGTGAGTGCGCTCATCCCTCAATAAACACATACATGTATTTGTAGAGAGACTAACTATCTTATCAACCAGGGACTTGCAGGGACAGTTGGGGGAGCAAAGGCTCATTAGCATTTTAAAATAGTAGCACATTTCTGACTTAGCCCAGCAGACCAATTTATTTTGATTCCCTCACACTCACACAATTGTTTAACAGATCAACAGATCACTACAAAATAATCAGTTCACACAGAGACGTTGTTCTTCTTTAGTATTCACTAAAGCAAACAGTTTGTGCACATTTTCTATGCTACTATTTTTATGGTAAGATACATTTACACTAATTGATTGCACCAAATATTGCACTTTTTTGGATTTCTGCACATGACATTAAATCATTTGAAATCTGTTGGTGGTATTGTTGAAATAAATAACACTTAAAAAACAACATCAACAACAAATTCTTCACACACATGAAAAAAGGCGGTTCTCTGAATAACCAAACCAACCTACCCTCAAAACTATAAAGTTGGCTTATGTTTGGTTGCAACATTTAGGCTTTGTTCATTCTGCTCTCATCAATGCAAAAGCACTGAAATCATTACTAAAAAAGTTTTTAATCTTTGAACTCAAATCTGTTCCTTCAATTATTTCCAACTTCTTTGTGCCTTGTGTCTTTCTTTGCACTAAGAACTTTTTTAGGTCTATTTTAATTTTTAATTTTTAGAAACAATACAGAAAGCAGGACCTGGGTGGTTAAGGCAAAAATTAAAACAGGATGATGCTGCTCGTCAGCTTCATTGTGGTATGACCCGGCTGGTTGGTCGATTAGCCAGGTTTCTGAAAAACTGGTCAGACCTGGCTGGCCGTGTCATCCTGAAGACTTATGTCAAAGCCTTTAGAAGTTATTGTCCCCAAAGGGAAATTCTTTTTCACAAAAATGTATGAGGGAGAGATAATTTAAACCTGTTTATAGACCCAGGAAAATTACAGAGTAACTAGCATGTCCTCTTTATAAGGATGTAGAAGAACTACAAAAGGTACCCAACCTGTTTTTTTCATGGGGTCCAAATCCTTTTCACAGCCACACCCAGACACAAGTAGCAGGTACATATGTTTTCCATGAGCAGGAACGACTCAGGAAATATAATCCAGACAAAACTGTTTGATATCAAAACCCAATCTTGTCACCATTTGGCACACAAAGGGTTTATAGGATGGATTATGTTTGAAACAGTTACACTCCGTTGTGCTCAATCTGAAACATTTTGAACATTTCTGCTTTTCTACTGCTTTTTAAATGGCCGTAAGCGGAGCTGCGGCTCTATGTAAACACCCAACTTTGAATAGATATGGACATAAATATCTAAAAATCTAAAAATAAAGTTTAGCTTAGTTAGGTTCTTGGCTTCCAAAGACCAAGGGCCCCCCAAGTGGCTGGGCCCTAGAAAGCCTTCCCACTTTCTACCCCTTATGGGCGGCCCTGCCCCCCCCCCCCCCTACCCTACCCTACCCATTACTCCTATCAACAATGAGTGTGAGGGCGCTCATCCCTCAATAAACACATAGGGGAGAGTGGCCTAAGTTGTGCAACTTTTCACTCAAAGTGACTTTAAAGTAAGGCCTTGACAGTAAAGTCTCCAACTAAAATATGTACATATATTTCAGGGTGTTGTGCATCCCTGGCAATAAAAACTTTGCATCTGGAATAGACTGTTGAAGAAATATAGCTTTCGGAAAAAAAGTCTTGTTGCACAACTTGCCCCCGGTGTGGTGTAAATTGTGAGGTTGTGCCATTGCTATATATCTCATAAACTGTAATGCAAGACAAATCCATTAGACAATCACTTATTTAAGGTGTATTTAAAGTAAATAAAGTAAATAGTTGACAAAGATTGAAGGTACATTTTCTTAAACAAGGCCTAGCAGATCTAGGTGGTTTTGCCTGCAAAGCTCACAATGACAAAGTCACCATCATCATCTTTCTGGCCATCTGAACTCTCATCAGTGGTGTCGTTAAGTGGAATTGAGATGTCACTCTCTTCTGAGCTACTGTAGACAATCACTTTCTTTTGGTGACCAGCGTATACAGCCATGCCACTGGCACGACTCTCAGAAATGTACTTTGCACTAGTTGCTCCGTGCTTGTGGAACCAACTGCCACCTGACAAATGTGATTCCCCCTACATTTCTGCCTTTAAATCAAGGCTCAAAACCCATATGTACACCCTGGTGTTTCCTCCCCATTAACTATATCGTGTGTGAGAGATATACAAAAACCAATGCATATTCCTTATATGTAACCTGCATTTAGGGAGGGATTAATATTGCTCCATTAATGTGTAATAGAGACAAGCCAACCAGAATAAATAAGATGTACAGTATGTGCATTGGCAGCTCTTCACTGGTAGTGGTTTTACATTCACACACATGGCCACAAGAGGGCGGTGCATCATCAGCTGAATTGCAGCCTCAGACCAGTAGCCCTGCTGCTATGGAGAGATGGGTTTAGCTGAGACAAGCCAGCAGAGTAATCACACGATTTCTGTAGATGTTATGTTGGACAATAGATGGCGAATAGATACATATAAATAAATCATTACATTCGTATGGACTTCATTAGGAAAGCAGCTCTTCACTGTGGTAGTGGTATTCTCTCCAACCGCACAATTTACACCACACCGGGGGCAAGTTGTGCAACAAGACAACTTTTTTTCCGAAAGCTGTACAGGGCCGCCCATAAGGGGTAGAAAGTGGGAAGGCTTTCTAGGGCCCAGCCACTTGGGGGGCCCATGGTCTTTGGAAGCCAAGAACCTAACTAAGCTAAACTTTATTTTTAGATTTTTAGATATTTATGTCCATATCTATTGAAAGTTGGGTGTTTACACAGAGCCGCGGCTCCGCTTACGGCCATTTAAAAAGCAGCAGAAAAGCAGAAATGTTCAAAATTTTTCAGATTGAGCACAACGGAGTGTAACTGTTTCAAACATAATCCATCCTATAAACCCTTTGTGTGCCAAATGGTGACAAGATTGGGTTTTGATATCAAACCGTTTTGTCTGGATTATATTTCCTGAGTCGTTCCACATGTACCTGCTACTTGTGTCTGGGTGTGGCTGTGAAAAGGATTTGGACCCCATGAAAAAACAGGTTGGGTACCTTTTGTACTTCTTCTATATTCTTATAAAGAGGACAGGCTAGTTCCTCTGTAATTTTCCTGGGTCTACAAACAGGTTTAAATTATCTCTCCCTCATACATTTTTGTGAAAAAGAATTTCCCTTTGGGGACAATAACTTCTAAAGGCTTTGACATAAGTCTTCAGGATGACACGGCCAGCCAGGTCTGACCAGTTTTTCAGAAACCTGGCTAATTGACCAACCAGCCGGGTCCTACCACAATGAAGCTGACGAACAGCATCAGCCTGTTTTAATTTTTGTAACCACCAAGGTCCTGCTTTCTGTATTGTTTCTAAAAATAAAAATAGACCTAAAAAAGTTCTTCATGCAAAGAAAGACACAAGGCACAAAGAAGTTGGAAATAATTGAAGGAACAGATTTGAGTTCAAAGATTAAGAACTTTTTTTGTAATGATTTCGGTGCTTTTGCAGTGATGAGAGCAGAATGAACTAAGCCTAAATGTTGCAACCAAACATACGCCAACTTTATAGTTTTGAGGGTAGGTTGGTTTGGTTATTCGAACCGCCTTTTTTCATGTGTGTGAAGAATTTGTTGTTGATGTTGTTTTTTAAGTGTTATTTATTTCAACAATACCACCAACAGATTTAAAATGATTTGTCATGTGCAGAAATACAAAAGAATGCAATTTTTGGTGCAGTCAGAAACTATAGCATAGAAAACTGTTTGCTTTAGTGAATTCTAAAGAAGAACAATGTTTCTGTGTGAACTGGTTATTTTGTAATAAACAATTATGTGAGTGTAAGGGAATCAAACTAAATTGGTCTGCTGGGTTAAGTCAGAAATGTGCTACTATTTTAAAATGATAATGAGCCTTTGCTCTCCCAACTGTCCCTGCAAGTCCCTTGTTGATAAGATAGTTAGTCTCTCTACAAATACATGTAGGGGAGAGTAGTCTAAGTTGTGCATTTTGGAAGTTGCAAACCCCTTGTTTCTAGAAAACCGTGGAAGAAATTGGAAATGTGACCACATATTTAAGAAGAGCCATCCATTTGACTCATCCTGTAAAGAAGGGAGACACAAGGAATAAGATATAAGCACATTTAAGCTCAAAAAACTGTGTTTTGCCTTTCAAAGTAAAATTTCCATGATCAAGGTTTTTTGATTATTGTGTCTGAACAATTATAGACACGTTTGAAAACATTTGACACATGTTTTAGTGCTTTGCACAACATCCTGAAATATATGTATATATTTGAGTTGGAGACATAACTGTCAAGGCCTCACTTTAAAATCACTTTGAGTAAAACGTTGCACAACTTAGGCCACTCTCCCCTATGTGTTTATTGAGGGATGAGCACACTCACACTCATTGTTGATAGGAGTAATGGGTAGGGGGGGCAGGGCCGCCATAAGGGGTAGAAAGTGGGAAGGCTTTCTAGGGCCCAGCCACTTGGGGGGCCCATGGTCTTTGTAAGCCAATAACCTAACTAAGCTAAACTTTATTTTTAGATATTTATGTCAATATCTATTCAAAGTTGGGTGTTTACAAAGAGCCGCAGCTCCGCTTACGGCCATTTAAAAAGCAGCAGAAAAGCAGAAATGTTCAAAATGTTTCAGATTGAGCACAGCGGAGTGTAACTGTTTCAAACATAATCCATCCTACCCTTTGTGTGCCAAATGGTGACAAGATTGGGTTTTGATATCAAACCGTTTTGTCTGGATTATATTTCCTGAGTCGTTCCACATGTACCTGCTACTTGTGTCTGGGTGTGGCTGTGAAAAATATTTGGACCCCATGAAAAAACAGGTTGGGTACCTTTTGTAGTTCTTCTATATTCTTATAAAGAGGACAAGCTAGTTACTCTGTAATTTTCCTTGGTCTACAAACAGGTTTAAATTATCTCTCCCTCATACATTTTTGTGAAAAAGAATTTCCCTTTGGGGACAATAACTTCTAAAGGCTTTGACATAAGTCTTCAGGATGACACGGCCAGCCAGGTCTGACCAGTTTTTCAGAAACCTGGCTAATCGACCAACCAGCCGGGTCCTACCACAATGAAGCTGACGAGCAGCATCAGCCTGTTTTAATTTTTGCCTTAACCACCAAGGTCCTGCTTTCTGTAATGTTTCTAAAAATCAAAAATTAAAATAGACCTAAAAAAGTTCTTAATGCAAAGAAAGACACAAGGCACAAAGAAGTTGGAAATAATTGAAGGAACAGATTTGAGTTCAAAGATTAAGAACTTTTTTTGTAATGATGTCAGTGCTTTTGCAGTGATGAGAGCAGAATGAACTAAGCCTAAATGTTGCAACCAAACATACGCCAACTTTATAGTTTTGAGGGTAGGTTGGTTTGGTTATTCATGTAGAGAACCGCCTTTTTTCATGTGTGTGAAGAATTTGTTGTTGATGTTGTTTTTTAAGTGTTATTTATTTCAACAATACCACCAACAGATTTCAAATGATTTAATGTCATGTGCAGAAATACATAAAAGTGCAATATTTGGTGCAGTCAATTAGTGTAAATGTATCTTACCATAAACTAGTAGCATAGAAAACGTGCAAATTGTGAAAAAACTGTTTGCTTTAGTGAATACTAAAGAAGAACAATGTCTCTGTGTGAACTGATTATGTTGTAGAGATTTGTTGATCTGTTAAACAATTGTGTGAGTGTAAGGGAATCAAAATAAATTGGTAGGTAGGCTGGGCTAAGTCAGAAATGTGCTACTATTTTAAAAATGATAATGAGCCCTTGCTCTCCCAACTGTCCTATGTGTTTATTGAGGGATGAGCGCACTCACACTCATTGTTGATAGGAATAATGGGTAAGGGGGGGGGGGGGGGGGGGGGGGGGGGGGGGGGGGACTTGGTGGAGGTTTTCAGGGGCGCCAGCTTTGTGGTCGGTGGGCTGGCTGAGGTGAGGGGGGGAGGCGGGGGCATACGATTTCGGTGCCCGCTTGTCGTGGCCCCACGAGAGCGGTTCCACATGCCCGGGTCATGTATGTAACCACACCACACACACACACACACACACACACACACACACACACACACACACACACACACAAGACGGGTCATTGTAGTATGACCCGTCCCGGCTGGTTGGTTATTTAGCCAGGTTTCTGAAAAACTGGTCAGACCTGGCTGGCCGTGTCAACCTGAAGACTTATGTCAAAGCCTTTAGAAGTTATTGTCCCCAAAGGGAAATTCTTTTTCCTTTTTTACAATGACAGAGTAACTAGCCTGTCCTGTTTATATGTAGAAGAACTGCAAAAGGTTCCCAACCTGTTTTTTCAGACACAAGTAGCTGGTCCATGGTGGGCGTGTCGGGATCGCGCATCACTATAAAGTGGACGAGAGTCCGACACACATCTCACCTGTCTTCACTCCTTCACCGAGAACTGACCGAAGCATCAAGCAGCAGAACGTTGGACCAGATTTTGAGCAGAAAAACAACTTGAATCTACGAAAATACAGGTAAGAAAAGTGTGTGGCACAGCTCTTAGTTATATTGTCTCTTAGCCTGTATTTTATTTTAGCCGATGTATAGTAGCTTGTCTATTAGCCTACTTTTAACTCAAAGTTTGCCACTAACTTGAAACTTTTTATTTTGCTGGCTTTTACTGCCTTATAAAAGTAATTTATTTTCATTTGTAACAATGTTAATGTTAAGCATATTAGCATTCTTTTCTGTTTTTCTTATAACCTGTAGCCTAACCTTTATATGCGTGTTTTTACTGCCTTATAGATGCAATTTCTTATCGTTTTTAACCAAGTTTTAGACCTTTTTTATTATCTCTTAAATGCAATATTCTTATTTTCTAATGTATTTTTAAACCCCTGGTATTAAAATTGCATTTTGTCAAACCCTAAATTTCTCATAGTGGGTTAACTTCAGTGACAAAAAATAAAGTGTATAACCCTGTATAGCCTTCATTTTAATTTTCTAAATATACAAATATAGGCTTTCTACTATAGTAGCCTACCTAGGGGGCAAAACCCCTTTTTGGGGGGGAAAAACAGACATGGAGCGTTGTAAAAGGTTGTTCACCAGAAATGATATCTAGGACCTTCCAGGATCCCAACCTGGGTGGACAACCTGGTCAACTAGCTGCTGGAAAGCTACAGGGGGCCGACATAGAGCAAATCAGAACCACTGTTTAAGTGAATGGGGATGGGCTAATAGGGAATGTTTTAAACTTATAGATAGCCTATCATTATGAAACTTTGCAAGTTGATTACTGACATTAAAACAACAACTTTTTGTATTACAGTATTTTCCAAAAAGTTTGAATAAATATGAAAAATCATCAATTTCTTACTAATGATGCTACATTTGCATATCTGCAAAGCCCCAAAATCTAGATGTTGGACAAAAGCAGAGTCAATTTGTTTTTAAATTTTTAAAACAAAACAAGTGTCCAACTGCCTGAAGCTTTTCCTAATCACAGTTCAAATTTGATCAATAACCCATAGAAAATTAATTTTTTACACAGTTTTTTCCAAGGGAATGTCTAGCCGTTTCCTAAAATACCAGCTGGAGACACCAAAAGGACACTTTTGGTCCATATCACATGAAATGTAACTGTGTAAAAAATGTATTTTCTATGGGTTATTGATCAAATTTGAACTGTGATTAGGAAAGGCTTCAGGCAGTTGGACACTTGTTTTGTTTTACAAATTTAAAAACAAATTGACTTTGTTTTCTTCCAACATCTAGATTTTGGGGCTTTGCAGATAGGCCTATGCAAATGTACACATCATTAGTAAGATATTGATGATTTTTCATATTTATTTAAACATTTTGGAAAATACTGTAATACAAGAAGTCTTTGTTTTAATGTCAGTAATCAACTGGCAAAGTTTCATAATGATATTATAAGTTCAAAAAATTCCCCATTAGCCCATCCCCATTCACCCCCATTCACTTAAACAGTGGTTCTGATTTGCTATGTCGGCCCGCTGTAGCTTTCCAGCAGCTTGTTGACAAGGTTGTCCACCCAGGTTGTGATCGTGGAAGGTCCTAGATGTCATTTTTGGTGAACAACCTTTTACAACGTTCCATGTCCATAAAATCACTTTGCCCCCTGGGTATAGGCCTATTTTAAAGGGGTTTATTTAATTCATGAAATATCACCTTACTTCCAACCACCAGAACTCGTGTTTTGGGTCATAAAATAAATGTAGGCCTATTTATATCTTCTGTAAATATAAGATTTGACCGTTTCAAAGTTGTGCGCTTCTGTTGTTAAAGAAATGTCTTGCGCTGTGTGTGAGTGAGAGTATGTGATGTCACTGAGTTCTATGTGTATCTCTCAGAATGCCCGGTTGGATTCTAGAACTTTTTTTTAGAATTCTAACGCATTTGTTTATTTGTTCCATGTTTTCTTACAGCTGTAGTCGCCATGGTGATGACGTCATGCCTCGTACTGCTGGCGCTCGCGCTGTGTTGTCTCCACGGTGACGCCTACGTCACACACGTTGGTGTGTCTCTCGATGCAGAAGAGGCACTATGGTACTCAGACCATAGTTTCACTCGAATCGATGTTGATCTGAACAAGGGGGCAGGAGGAGACTTTATCTATCTATGGTTCAGGACAGGAAACTCCCCGGGCATCACTAATCTTCATCTCACATTCGACAAGAGCAGCACGGCCCCAGACTACTACACCAAGATCGATAAGGATCTCAATGCTGGAGCAGGCGGCGATTGGATCTACTTGTGGTATACCGGCGTAGGCCTTAGAACTCCTATCAACGACATTTCTGTCACAATCAATTCAGACGAAGAGCGCCAGAAGCGTGCTACCGGCTGGGAGAAAGTGCCCGGTGATCTGAACCGCGGGACGATTTTTGGAGCCAACATCTACCTCTGGGTGAAGAGAGCATAGTGAGGTCTCTTAATAAAATACGAAGGTCTTCTGTGATCCCAACCGCAGGTGATACTCATACTGGGCAAATAGTACTAAAGTTGTTGTAATCATTTTGGTGATGGTTTATTGAACCTCTTTTGTCTTCAGAAAGAATCAACGCTGTGCTGGGTTCATTGTATTGGAGCTCTGTATCTTATTCTGAAAACTCCCTGCTTGTCAATGAATCAATAAAGACAAGTTTGATTGAGAAATGTGTTCGCGTCATTCTTTAAATTATAGAAACTTCATGTGTGTTCGTAATTTGTAAATGCTAAACATAATAAATGTCACAAAAATATATATATGCTGCATGCTGAAATGGCTAAACTGGACAGCTGAGTGTGCACTTTGAAAAAGGTCTCACTAGTATGAAATGAGCTGAACTGTTTAATACACAACATAGGCGCATGTGGGTATTTTCTCTGTCTCTGTCTCTCTCTATCTCTGTCTCTCTCTCTAATGAAAGATGTGAAATATTTAAAAGTTTGCTTTTTTTTTGCTATTTGCTTAAATTATATATAAGTTCAAAGACATAAAAAACAAAAGAAATAGTCCTTTAATGGACTTGGAGCTCAACTAGATCAATGGCTTGAATTCATATAAATCAGCTGAAGTAGTATGAAGATGTAAAAAAAAAGTAAGAAAGAGCCTAATTGTCAAGTCTTAAAACTGAAAAAAAAAAAAAAAAAAAAATCTGGGTCGGTCGGTAGTCAAGGCGGAGGCCAATAAATATTCCTTAGCGGGCCGGACTTGGCCCGCGGGCCGCCTATTGATTAGCCCTGCAGTATGTGCATTGGCAGCTCTTCACTGGGAGTGGTTTTACATTCTCACACATGGCCACAAGAGGGCGGTGTATCATCAGCTGAATTGCAGCCTCAGACTAGTAGCCCTGCTGCAATGAGAGATGGGTTTAGCTGAGTCAAGCCAGCAGAGTAATCACAAGATTTCCTCATCGGTTTACACATATTTAACAGCATTAACATATAAAATTACTGCAAGCAAAACATACATCACACTTTGAAAGAATGTAAATGTAACTATAAGATTTTTTTTTTTTAAGATTTTTCTGTTGAAACAAATGTTGGGTAGGGGCTAATATAAATATGTAAACATGAATAAATAGATTACATTCGTATAGGAAAGCAGCTCTTCACTGTGGTAGTGGGTGGCTCTTAGAAGAGCCATTGTGTCGTTGGTTAAACAGTCGTTTACTTGGAGCTGGTGTACTTGGTCACAGCCTTGGTTCCCTCGGACACGGCGTGCTTGGCGAGCTCGCCGGGCAGCAGGAGCGGACGGCGGTCTGGATCTCCCGGGAGGTGATGGTGGACCGCTTGTTGTAGTGAGCGAGGCGGGAAGCTTCGCCGGCAATACGCTCAAAGATGTCGGACACGAAGGAGTTCATGATGCCCATCGCCTTGGAGGAAATGCCGGTGTCGGGGTGGACCTGCTTCAGGACTTTGTACACGTAGATGGCGTAGCTCTCTTTGCGGGACTTGCGCCTCTTCTTGCCGGTCTTGGTGGCTTTAGAAACGGCTTTCTTGGAGCCCTTCTTGGGCGCTTTGACGGTGTCTGCTGCTCCAGGCATGATTGAGTCAGTGAAGATCAACTGGCTAGAATGACGTAATGGCGAGGGGGCGCTATAATTATACTTGCCTGATGCAAACTAGAATGTGCTGTTGCTCGCTCAGGATTGGCTGTTGTGTTTGAGTTCTAGACTGAGCATGCGCAGATGCAACGTACGTGCCCTTGATATTATAGTCTTTGAGCACATTTTTAATCTGAAGCGGAGATTGATCATGTATCGACAGGTTCTTTATTATTATGTGTTGGTGAGACACGCTGTAAGAAATGCGGAATGAGTCAAATATTTACTATAGAAATGAAAAGCCAATAAAAGAGCCTCTCCTCTGCCTGGCAACAGGAGCTGGAATCTGATTGGTTGTTGCCAGGTAGAAAACCAACCTTCTCCACAATTATTAAATTATTTACGTTTTTGCAGCTACATTAAAGATATCTTAATGTATAAAGTTATGAGGAGCAGCGCAGTGATCTGTTGTTGTGCTGTAGGATGAGATGGCTTTATATACGCAACATACAAAACAGGTCTTTATTATATAATACAAAACATATTTTTAATTAATGATACGAATGATGCTCTGACATAGTGACATTTAGACATCTAGAGATTTTACTTTAATTAACAAAAATTATTTCCATTTGAGATATTAATATTTTCCAATTAGTATCTCAGAAAATCATGGATAAAATGTTTTCTTTATTTCGAACAAACATACACAATGGAAAGTAAAAAGCAAGTGACAGCATACCAATACACAAAACATTACATTACAAAGCTTCATTAACAATATGTGTGAAGAAATGAATCAGTGATAAGTGTCCTAAGAGCAGGAGGAAGCCACATCTTATTACTTCCCACTCCTTATTCAACCGTTTATATAAATGTAGCAGCTTTGAGCCTCTGTTTACTTGTGCACCAAAGTATATACAAACAATAGTCAAATATTGACAAAGCCGTTCAGAAAACAGACGATCCAAGAAAAACTAAACCCCCATACACTTAACAGCACCTCTGTCATACATAGAGCATACCCCAATACAATCAGTCTGCCTAATATCCCATATCCTCATCGCAATAATGTTTATTTATAAAAAGTACTATGTAAAGAACTTTAGCCAGTATCCACTAAGAGAAACAAGTACTCAGTGGAGCTTTTAATAAAAGTTTGGGGATGCAAAAGGATCCACCTGTCATTTAAAATATATTTATAAATATGTCCAATGTACTTTTAGTTATTGAACTCCAAGTCAGCAAGCCACATTGATTGGTGATAAATGGACTTGACTTATATAGCGCTTTTAAGCCGATTTTCTCAGCCCCAAAGCACTTTTCATTTCTTACCACATTCACACACACACTCATACACCAATAACTAATATTGTACTGCAAAGGCTAATCTATAGTCATGATATAAATTGGTAGGAATATATTCTCTTTATATGAAGTGTGTGGCCGTTGGGTTGTTGTTATGGTCGGTCCTGTTTAACCTCCGAAGCCGTACAGAGTGCGGCCCTGCCTCTTCAGAGCGTACACCACGTCCATGGCGGTGACGGTCTTCCTCTTGGCGTGCTCGGTGTAGGTGACGGCGTCACGGATGACGTTCTCCAGGAAAACCTTGAGCACACCGCGGGTCTCCTCGTAGATCAGACCGGAGATACGCTTCACTCCGCCGCGGCGAGCCAGACGGCGGATGGCGGGCTTGGTGATTCCCTGGATGTTATCACGAAGAACTTTACGGTGACGCTTAGCGCCTCCTTTGCCGAGTCCCTTTCCTCCCTTGCCTCGCCCAGACATGTTTACTTCTAGTTATGAGTCGAACTAGACGAATGAGTTCATAACTGCGCGTCTCAGTATTTAAAGCCTGTCTGCGGACGTGATAGAGGACAGGGAGCTCAGTGGGCGGGGCGTTGGGTTTCAAACAATAGAAACCGTTGAAGTGAAGCTTTCACTTTGAAAGGCAGAAAATTAACAAAGTCTAGTGGATATAATTTAGCGCCTAAATGAAGATTTTATTTTCACTCAATACAACTCTTTCTCTTCTCTGTGTTCACTTCATACACGATAATCAAACACATTTCACCAGCCCTTACTTTGTCCTTTTTATTTACATGTTTGGTCTAACATGTTTACAATGTACAACAAGTGAAAACAGACATATTAACATACATAAGAGCAAACACAAAGACAGTCAATAATAACATTTATAATGGCAAATTAAACATGTGCTTAGAGACAACAGTGAGTGAACATAAGGCTTTGAGTATAGGTATGTTGTATGTCTTATCTGTGTGTGTTAAGGATACTTTAGTCCTGGATGAAGATTGATTAATCGATATATCTAATGTATGTGAAAAGAAGATTGTAACTCCAATTTATGTGTTCATTTCATCAATGTTCAACTGTTTTAGCTGAATTCATTGTTGATTTAGTATTTCATCTTATTTTATTCTTGCTCTTTTTTGAATTTGATATACTTTATTTAAATTGATATATATATATATATATATATATATATATATATATATAATATATATATATATTATAATATATATATATATATATTTATATATTAATTGCTATCCTATTTTATTTCTGTTTTCTGTTATCTCTAATTGTGTTTATTGTGTATGCTCATCGTCACTGTATAATGAGGGAAACCTCAGTGTCTTTCGGGTGAAAATGAAGGTTATTGATTGATTGAGTTCAGTTCAATCACAGCAGTCTCAGTTAATGATAGTGTTTTGTAACAAAATCCATGATTATATAATAAGAGCCATGTAGAGCTCTTCAACCCATGTAAGATTCTCAGATATATCTCAGCAGAAAGCAGTATTTTGAGACCAACTCCCCTTATTTTCCCACCAGGCGTTGGGGGGCCTGAGGCATCGGGACGGCAAGGTCGAGGTTGCCGGCTACTCTGGCTATGATGCCCGTAGCTCGGCCACCAAAGCTCCTACCACTGGCAGTGAGGTGGTGGCGGAGACGGGCAGTGCTTGTGCACCGGGCTCCGGCCCCTCCGTCACGGAGGGGGAAGCCGGGGGAGACGCCGCCTCCTCCTCGTGGTCGGAGTCGTCCGACTCCGAGAACACGAGGAGAGGAGACGGCGTCGTCAAGCGGAACGGTGAAATCATCCGCACCGTCTACAGGTCGGCGGCCAGGACGGCACGGCGGTGCCGTTCGTCAACCGGCAGCGCCTTACAATGCCGGCACAGGCAGAGCGGAGAGAGTGCTAAGGCGGCATGTGGATGCCCCAAGCATCCCTCACACTCGTCATGGCCGTCGTTGGCATTATATACCCGTGTCGCAGGTGCACAGATGCGGATCGTCTTGGAATCCATTACAGTTACTACTACAGGTTAGTCCTGAAGAAAATGGGAGCAGAACGTCCGCCGGCGTCCGGCTATATGCGCGGACTGCGACGTAATAGAGGCCCACGCTGTTTGGTGGGCGGGAATTATTAATTTTTCAGTTGTCACGGCTAGCGCCGAGGATAAACCCAATAGCGATAGCCTTAAAGGCGAAAGCCTATACGATATAGAATAAATGAATATACAACAGTCTGAATCCAGATTGAGATTATGTTCAGGTGTTTATACTTATGACCAAAAGTGTATGGGCTTCATGTGTTTTTCCCTCATAATAGGTACACATAGTAGAGAATACATTTCCACTCGATAAACATTTTGTAAATTAGTCAGTGACTCTTTGAGATGACTATGCTTAATGATTACTGGATTAAGTAGTGATATTGCATATTGAAATGAAAGTTGTCTCTTAGTGAAAGTGAGTGGGCTCTTAAAAGAGCCGTTGGTTTGTTGGTGAAAGCGGCAACGTCGTTTACTTGGAGCTGGTGTACTTGGTCACGGCCTTGTTCCCTCGGACACGGCGTGCTTGGCGAGCTCACCGGGCAGCAGGAGGCGGACGGCGGTCTGGATCTCCCGGGAGGTGATGGTGGAACGCTTGTTGTAATGAGCGAGGCGGGAAGCTTCGCCGGCAATACGCTCAAAGATGTCGTTCACGAAGGAGTTCATGATTCCCATCGCCTTGGAGGAGATGCCGGTGTCGGGGTGGACCTGCTTCATCACCTTGTAGACATAGATGGAGTAGCTCTCCTTCCTGGTCTTACGCCTCTTTCCGACCTTCTTGCCGGCGGTCTTAGTCACCGCTTTCTTGGATCCCTTCTTGGGTGCTGGCTTTGCTGGTTCAGGCATGTTTTCAGATTCGCTGGGTTAGAGTGAATAGAATGATTTTTCTCTATCAAAGTGGCTTGTTTTAAAGCCAGCGTATGCTAATTGGAATGTTCTGTTGCCGCTCTGCCATTGGTCGGTCAGGGAGAAAGTGCGCGCGCGGGAGTCAGAATGCTCAGAGCCGTTGAAAGCGGTTGAAAGTGGTAACGGCTGTGAGCGCCTCGGCCTGTGATTGGTTCTCTAACTTTGAATGGAGGAGCAGTTTCAGCTCTTGTTTCTATGCAGTTACTATGTCACCTGAAAAAGCCTTTTGGAATTGGAAATATATGCTGGATATAAGTTTGGTCTCTTTCAGTCAATAAGGTCAATGTAAAGATGTTACCAGGTTTGGTGTATCGTTGTTTAATAAACAAACGATAGGCCTACCAAATGAAACTGTTAACAGAGGCTCATGTAACTCCCACACACTCACATTATTGTCCATTGACTTTGTTAACAAAAAAAGGCCCTAAAAAAATGGCTTAGGCATAATTAGGCTTGTGGGGGTCATTGTTGTGTGTGTGATGTTTATGTATGTGTATATTTTGTGTATGTTTGTACAGGGACCACAATGGAAATAAGCCTTTCGGGCTTTTTTGTGTCTATCCCTGGCTATGTTATGTATTTTAATGTGTGACAGAGTGCTGTTCATGTTTTTATATCAAAATTGTCAAATACAATCATTCATTCATGCATTCATTCATTCAACATGTTGACTGTTCTTGTAAATTTCATATATACATTTGTACGTACATTTATCTTCTGTAGCTTTATACGTAATGATGAGCTTCTACTATAAAATGTGTTATGTTGTTGGGGGTGCTTTGCAATAAACACAATATATGAAAAATATTTTCTTATCAATCTCATTGTGCATGTATAGGTTTTACATTCATAAAGAGACATTTGCTCAAGTGAAACATCATATCATGTGTTTTAAAGAAAATAAATTGAGCTTTAGCCTGTATATTAAGACAATAACTGTGAGACTTAGCTAACAATTTAATGTTTTTAATGTGTTCAATTAAAATACATACCCGCCTGGCATGGTCCTTTATTATTTTGACCACATTTTTCACTATTAAATATTGGTTTAATTTCAGGAGACTCCCTTCAATTATCTATTTGTGTCATTTGTAATGTCTACATATAGTGGAGTGTCAATTGTTCCTTTGTTAACCAATAATTGTCTCATGTCTCATGTTATAATGACCAAGGTAAAAGACTTAGAAGGTTAATATTGCCTAAATGTCACCTCTGTACGCTTTTTGTAGGCTATGTGATTAAACTTATTTTCATCTGGTTTTGGAGTTTGTACCTATGTCGATATACTATGGATTGATTTGATAACCAGGTGCTCTGAGGATCCTTTAGTTTTTGTTCATTCTTGAGCGTACCCATGACAAAGGCATCAAGAAAAACTATATCAAAATAGCATTCTTTCTTTGCACTGATGGTCTTGTTTGCTGTTACATGTAATTCATGATCATCAGAGGAAAAATTAGACTGTTTCAGAAATAAAAGTTCCTCCTAGCACATCTACCTCTTCAGAAAACTGTTAGTTGATCTGGTCACTTTCACTGACTGTGATTTCTTTCACACAAACTACCATCTATATATTGTATGATTGTACTGCCATCTAGTGGATAAAGTATGACATTGTAAATGTTTCATTTCCCACTGTCCCAGTTTTGTCATGTGAATAAAATCAACAACAACTTTTATTTTTAAGCAATTAACACTAATTAAAACATGCTTTTGACTATTTTCTACCAAGTCTGTTCTGAAAAATTCCAACACATTCTACATACTGCACCTTGAATGCTATGTGTTTTCTATTGCACCTTAGCTTGATAAATTCCTTGTGTGAATGTGACTGGCAATACCGAAAATATGTAGCCTACAGTAGCCTATGTATATAAAAATATGTATATAAATGTGTGTGTATAGTCAAATAATAAAAATAACCACATACGTTTCAGTCACACAGTTTGATGATGGTACAATTGAGTCACAAAACACTGAATCCACAAAACCAAACAGCCACATACTTTTTTTTTTTATAGATTGTTTCAGTTTATTTCGTAACTCTTTCGCATATTAGTAATTATTAACAATTTAACAAACAGGATTTTTCTTTTTTGTTAAAAACACAAATGTAACATTGAACGGGAATTAGGTTTAACATGTCAAACACTTAAACCACTGATACACAGAGAACGTCAGAAAAAAGTTTGGCTTATTCAGACCAATTTGGCAGCGTTGTATTTTTTTTTTTTTTTAAGGGGATCGGTAAAAAGGAATTTTAAATGGTGGTTAAAGGTATTTTCTGATAGACGGACGGACGGAGGCTTTATTCACACTCGAGCAAAAAGTTTACAGACTCCACACATTAAAAAAAAAAATGACCTCCACAACTTATTATTGGCTGGACACAACAGAACCTCTTGGGTGGATATGAACGTATATGGTTATTATGGTGTGGTATTGTATTCAACCCAGAAACCATGCATTTAAAAAAATAAGGTTACACTTTGCAAGTATACGCCTACGTACGTACAAACAGTCACTTCTCAAGAACTTTTTGGAAAATATTTTTTTTTAGAAAATTGCAGCAAAATGTTGATTATTTTGATTGAAATAAAAAAAACATAATTTGTGGATTGTGACAGTCAGTTTGGGCCTTTGATGGAATCACACTCTCTACATGTGAGAATTTTTCATTTAAAAAAAAATGTTGAAAAGCAAGAAAAGTAGGCTATGTTAAACTAAGAAAGTAAAAGCTGACATTGGGTAGTGAACCATTTCCCCTTGGAGCTGAATGCTAAAATGCTAATAGTCATGCTAGTCAATTTGCTTAGCTTCTTTTGTTTGTTTTTCTCTGTTTTGAGCTGTCCTAAGCAAGCACACTATTGGACACAAACTGGAAGACACAGTCACACCAGAAAGTAAGAACAACAACATTTAAGACGGCTTTATTTTGGTTTTAAGTGTTGTGTTGCTGGCTAGTTGTGTGAACTATTAGGCCTATTGTTGTTACCTTGAGCTACATGCTAACATGCTTTGCCAGCTGGGAGGTGGGAACATAGGCCTAGTAGTGCTTGTTACCTTACTGAACTTCTGTCTTTGAAATGGGCCATTCTGCAGGGTTAGGGTAAGTACTTTTACTTTTGGTTCTCTAAGAACAGTAAATGCAACTACTTGTGTAGGAAAGCAAATTTTTACTCTCTTACTATTTGTAATCTTGTA
The DNA here is from genome assembly GCA_026122265.1 of Ammodytes dubius. Classification (NCBI taxonomy): domain Eukaryota; kingdom Metazoa; phylum Chordata; class Actinopteri; order Uranoscopiformes; family Ammodytidae; genus Ammodytes; species Ammodytes dubius. The sequence continues at coordinate 20,617,116 of CM047526.1, forward strand.
AAACTTCTTAACACTTTTTCAACCACTGATTGGCATTAGCAACCAGACTACCATGCTTCTTTTTTTCTTTCTTTTGTTGTTAGTTAGGTTTTTGAGCTTTTATACCCAATAAATAACTCTTTATTATTTACAAACAAGCCACCAAACTTCCACAACCACACATTGGCTAAGAAATCTCAAGAAAGTCTACAGTCTGTGGTCTGACATTGTGTTTTTTTGTTTGTTGTCACTTCCTGGTGTGACTAGGCCTTTATGAAAACCTGCTAGTTAGTAACCAAACTAGCCTCAACCCCTATACTATCTGCTACATTATTAGCCTACTGTTAGCTTCTTAACCTCAAAGTAATGCTTTATTGAATGAAATTGTGTGTATGCTCTTGTAAAGTAGTGGCTCAGGTTTGCTGAAAAAAGATTAAGATGTATTGATAATGAATGCTGGTTAAGGTGGAGCTCATTTGACAGCAACACATTAAAATAAATACCTTCATATCCTTTAACAAATTTAAACATATAATCTGAAATCTGCCAAACTCTACCTGCAAACTGTTTTATTTAGGCTGTATGGTACTTTCACCCATTTCATTTTAATTGCAGCCATTCTACATCTCTGTCTAAATGTTTTTCTCTTTATCAGCTTGTTGTGTATTTGATGTATTAATTTGTTTTGTATATTGTGTTGTTGTTTTTATTTGCATTTGTTTGACTCGACATCATTGCAAATGAGTCACCCCTCAATTGATCTCTACAGTATAAATAAAGGTTAAATTAAATGAAAATTAAAATGTTTAATGACTGGTCAGTAGTTAGATTTACCATAAATGTAATACATGTAGTAGAATTATTAAGATGGATAAAGTACAAATGCTTGACTCCAAAAGTAGCCTGTACCTCAACATATCCACAGCCATTGTTTGTTTGAATACAGGTACTCCTTGCACAGTAAAAAAAAAATTTTTAATAAATCCACTTTTATAGTTGTTTTAAACGCTCTTTTTGGATGTAAACAATGTGTGTATGTGAAAAAGACAATTCCCAGTAAGGCCCAAACTGAATCTCTCTAACCACTGATGAATGTAATAGTGTAAAACGATGTATAATGGACTTTAACAACCAAATATTTGTGTTTTTTGTGCTTTGTGAGGTTGCTATTGAGACGCTGAGTGAGGGAGGCTTGTAGGACGTCAGGGATAAGGCTGGACATCTTCCGCTTCTACACAGTACAGGGATAGCAGCTTCAAGGAGAAACACACACACACATTTCACAACGGCAGAGAACAGGTTAGAAACAATCACACAGGCAGTACTGTACTGTAAATTCTCAAATAGTAGCTGTGTTCGAAAAGCACCTTACATACACATGTCTCTACTAAAGCCTTGCCCCCTAACATACTCAACATGTATATACTACATACTAAAAGCCCTACTAACGTCCTCCCTCCTACATACTCAACATGTATATACTACATACTGTTCACATTAACCATCCATTGTGTATGCGAGGTTCGTCGGACCGTTTAAACTTCTGTGTCGTTTGAAAAGACGCAATGCATTGTGGGGCGGTTGAGTAGTAAAAGTAACCAGTCGATCTATACACATTCTTCCCGGAAGTTAGTACTCATCCAGGCATTTCTCGCCTACACAAACTTGCATACACAACCGTCACATACTCAAATTGACATCAAAATAAGTATGAGTAGGACGTGAGGAGGGCTTTTAGTATGAGTAGGACGTTAGTAGGGCTTTTAGTATGAGTAGGACATTAGTAAGGCTTTTAGTATGAGTAGGACGTTAGTAGGGCTTTTAGTATGAGTAGGACGTTAGTAGGGCTTTTAGTATGAGTAGGACGTTAGTAGGGTTTTTAGTATGAGTAGGACGTTAGTAAGGCTTTTCAAACACAGCCACAGGCTCTAGAAACAGTTGATTATTTGAAATAGAGCCTGTTTTTTTTAAAGTAAGTTTCATATTATTTTTTATTAGAAGCCTCCATCTTCCCCGGTCATCAAAACATCCTTTTTCCTGTTTCAAAATAAAAGCCTTCTAGTTGTTTTCCTTGGCTTTTCTTTGGAAGACTTTTATTGTGGAACATTTATAGACATTGGAATTAGATTTCTTGTTGTTATCCCGGTAGGCATTTAATATATGATTTTCTTCAAATTTGGCACAAACTCACACTTAGATTTGAGGGTTAAACTGATTACATTTTGTAGGTCAAAGGTCACTGTAGCCTCCCATATAATGTCATTGTTTCACGGCTGGTCATTTCTTAATCAATATTCCCTCAATTCTGACCCAACTTAAAAAAAAAAAAAAAAAAAAACGTTATCATAGGTCCGCTTTTATTTGAGAATTTACAGTATTAAAACACACACACACACACACACACAAAAACAACACACACACATCTCTCTCTCTCATGCCACTTATAGGTGCTTGATTGATTGATATGTAGGAGAAAGTACAAAAATAACAGCAAAAAAGAAGTACAGGCCACACAAAGGTAGAGAATACTAAATACGTCAGATTCAAGCCCCTGAACATAACGGTAGAAACCCCCAAAACATCGCTCAAAAAAAAAACCTCAACAGCTAAGACGTGTGGAGCCTGTGATTTCAGACCCAAAATGCAGGACCCTGAATGCATCTTTTTGCTGTTGAGAAAACTGGTGCATTTTTTTAAATCTGAGATCTGAGGCTATGGCTTTCAGTGGGGGGGTTTAAGGAAAAACTAAACTTGGACACAATTGTCTTTTATAGCAACAACCGAACGTCCTCTCTCGCTTAGAATGTGTTGGAATGATATTTTCTTTTTATTTCTTTTCTTATCCGTTCATTTCTGCGTCGTCTCTTTCCACCATGTGATTATCATTTCTTAGAAAAATATAAATCAGGAAAAACATTGTTTACAAAAATAAAAACCAAAAGTCCATCCGAAAAAAAAAAAAAAGTCTAGAATCCACATGACAACGTGACGTTAATATGGATGATATTGCACAGCGAGGGATTTTTCTTCTGTTATGAAGTAAATCACTGACGCAACGTGTAGAAAAAAAAATTAAATAAAAGAGAAAAGGTTATAGGACGTTAAAATGGTGGAAATTGTGCATGTCCTGGACTGGTTATGGTTTAAAGGTGAGTCAGTGATTCTGGAGAACGCTTGTTGTCAAAATCACTTTTTGGTCAAAATCAGTGAATATCTCCTCATGATCCACTATACCTGTCTGTACTGTTTGTGTGTGTGTGTGTGTGTGTGTGCTGAAAAAAAACTATGTAAACAAAAGAAGGCCCACTGTAGCTAACAACATGCCCACTTACAGACCCTATAGGCTGTCTATTAAAACAGTTTTTTCTTTCCCCACTAGTACATAAGCATGTGGATCATGAGGAGATATTCACACATTATTTTTTTTGACACAAGGTTCTCCAGAATCACTGACTCCATCTTTAAATGTTATTTTTTCTTCTTCTTTCTTCTTTGCAGAGAGAAACAGAAGCCCTCCCACATCAGGCAGGTCAATCCTCGGAGTCCGGAGGTTTGGAAAAGAAAAAGAAAAAAAAAAAAAAACGTAAAAAAAAAAATCTTCATAAGAATCAGCGGTGGATTTTTGGTTGAAGGCACAGAGTTCCAAAGAAAGGGGTTGGTGATATCTGACGTGCAGCGATGAAAAAGGGGGATAACCCACCCGACAGCGATGAAAAAGGGGGATAACCCACCAGACGGATCCACTCCTGATGATCGGAGGGCAGGGCGGCAACTCTCTAAAGGTAAACAAACACACAAGACAAAGATGTTTTTAGTTCGAGAGGTTTTTTTTTTCTGAATGCTTAAACACTCCTATATGGGTTAATACTAGTCTGTATACAATAATATTATAAGATATCATTGTGGTGAGCGCAATATCTCTTTGAGGGATTTTCTTCAAATTTCCAAGTCAAATCCAATTAAGCTTTATTGTCAATAAACATGTGCAAGACAAATATTTTAGTGCAGGGTAAGATAACCGTTTTTTATTTCTCTGTGGTAAATAAGAACAAAGAAAAAGAAAGAATTGTTTAGTTGAATAGTTTTCTTATTCATTTCATTTACAGCTCTTGGCCATAGTATCATGGTATAGGGCATAAAACATTCAAATAATAGCAGAACAAAACAATGGTGCACACAAAAACACTACTTAAACAATTAAAGGACATGGGGCGCCCTTAGCTCAGTTGGTAGGGCGTCCCCCCCATGGGCCTCGGCCAGCAGCAGACCCGGGTTCGATTTCAGCCCGCGGTCGTCCTCTGCATGTCACTCCCCTCTTTGCCCCATTTCAACTCTGTCTCTACACTATCAATAAAGCATAAAAATGCCAAAAAAAAAAGATCTTAAAAAAAAACACAAAAAAAAAAAACACTTGAAGGACATTTTTCAGAAAGGCACTAAATCTTTTTCTGGCATACTAAATAGAAGAGAAGTATGGGGATTGGAACGCAGGGTTAGTCTGAATGCTTAAACACTCCTGTATGGGTTGATACTAGTCTGTATACAAGAGGATTCGAGGGATCTTCCTCAAATTTCCAAGTCAAGTCCATGTCAGCTTTATTGTCAATACCTTTATTGATTGATTGATTGATTGATTCAATTTATTTCAGACAAATCAAAATTACAAAACAAATTTAAAAGCCTGAAAATACAAAAAAATATGTAATTATTTCACAAAAAAAAAGTACATATTGAATTGATATGCCTGAAAAGGAGCAGGAAGAAGTATAAACGTATTTAATCCTAACCCCCTTTTCCACAGCTCAATAATTCAAACGTATTATATTAGCTTCCTGTGTTCCTTATAATCTCTTATGTAAGCTATACATTTTGTTATACTATATTTGGCAAGACGTGATGAACAGATATGCACAGGCACAAACAAACAAATAGACGAGGCAATTTCTAATACTAAAAATAGACAAGATAGACAATGATATATAAACACATAGGATATAGAAGTTATAGGAGAAATTTGGCACAAACTCACACATTCATTTGAGGATAAACTGATTATATTTTGGAGGTCAAAGGTCAATTTTTGGTTTGGTAATTTTTCTAGTTGTTTCTAGGGATATTTTTTTAGCTTTTGATGCAATTGAGTGTATAGTTCCTGAAAGAGTTTGTGTTGGTGTGGGCAGTTCATATAGCCTATATTTGCCTCTCTCTCTCCCCCCTCTCTCACTCTCTCTCTCTCTCTCTCTCTCTGTCTCTCTCTCCCCCCTACCCTCTCTCTCTCTCTCCCCCTCTCTGTCTCTCCCTCTCTCTCTCTCTCCCCGCTCTCTCTCTCTCCCTCTCCCTCCCCCCTCTCTCTCCCTCCCCCCACTCTCTATCTCTTCCTTGAGGTTTAATCCTTTTCGCCACCAGACAAGGATTAGTCAGATAAACACCTCACGTTTGGACCTTTTTATTCAGTATGAAAAAAGACATGTTATGGCAGCAAACAACACAAAACAATAATGATATTTGACCATTGCTTGAATAAACAATATTTTCTGCCTGCAGTAAAACAAGTTAAATAGCTTTAAAACCCTTTCAATATAGCATACAGTCCCTTAAAATATGTGTTGTTGGACATCTCTCATACAGTATTTGCCTGTGGTCTCTCTCCCACCCCCCACCCTCTCACTTCTTCTATGTTAATCCTTTTTCGCCGCCAGACAGGGTTTAGTCAGATAAAGACCTCAATGTACACTTTGGACCTTTTGATTTATACTAGTATGAAAGAAGACATAGATAGATAGACAAAAATCAACAACAAAAAATTAACCACGCATGCAGTGCTTGAAAAAACTACATTTTTGCCTGCTGTATCTCCACTTAAAATGCTTTCAAACTAATTCCTAAATGTACATGTTGGACCTCTGAATTATAGTGTGTGTGCGTGTGTGTGGTGTGTGTGTGTGTGTGTGTGTGTGTGTGTGTGTGTGTGTGTTGTGTGTGTGGTGTGGGTGTGTGTGTGTGTGTTGACAGACATCTCCTATATATCAGTATCTGCCTGTGGCCTTGTTCGCACCCCCTCTCTCTCCTCCTCTCTTCTCTCTCTCTCCATTCTCCCCTCCTCTCCCTCCCCCTCTCTCTCTCTCTCTCTCTCCTCTCTCCCCCCCTCCTCTCTCTCTCTCTCTCCCTCCCACCCCCTCCTCTCTCCTCTCTCCACTCCCCCTCTCTCTCTCTCTCTCTCCCACTCTCCCCCCCCTCTCTCTCTCTCTCTCCCCCCCCACCCCTCCCTCTCTCTCTCTCCCACCCCCCCTCTCTCTCTCCCCACCCCCTCTCCTCCCCCTCCCCCCTCCTCCTCTCACTTCTCTCCCCACCCCCCTCTCTCTCTCTCTCTCCCCACCCCTCCCTCCCTCTCTCTCTCTCCCTTTCTCCCCACCCTCCCACCTTCCATCTCCACCCCCCTCCTCTCTCTCTCTCTTCTCCCCAGCCCCCCTCTCTCTCTCTCTCCCCTCCTCTTTCTCCCCCACCCCTCTCTCTCTCCTTCTCCCACCCCTCCTCTCACTCTCCTCACCACCCCTCCCTCTCTCTCTTCCTAGAAGTTTAATCCTCCTTTCCATCCGTCCGTCTAGCGTCCAACCCGACAGATGTTGCCTGGTAGCGCCTGTGGCCTCCCAGCTCCTGTAGTTATGAATGATTGCACCGCGGCTTTAAGTTGGATCAGTGTTAATCCAGCCGCAGCATATGCAAGCCGGACGCGCGATGGCCAAATCCTAGAGGAACTTTACTCACTCGTTTTCTTCTTTTCCCCCTCTTTTTAAAATGCTTTTTGAAGAGGCCGGGAGCAGTTAGCATTAGCACGGACGGACGCAAAACATCCCACTATGCTGCTTAGGGAGAAAGATATGGAGGTTTTTAAATGTAGGATGGGATTTTAAATTTAAAGTAAACTCGATTGTGTAGGTGTGAATCAGTGAATGTGACCTAGATTCAGTTGAACACAACTTATACTGTCATTGAATTTTGTTATTTTATGTTTGATTTGTGTAGTTTTTACATGAGCAATTTCACGGTCTTATTTTATCCCCAATTTCTCAATTCTAATTATTCTTAAAGGGACAGTCAGTGATTCTGGAGAACGCTTGTTGTACTTATGTAGGTTTGAATTCAACCTAAATTCAACAGTCTCCGGGCCTAAGATGTAATTATTTTAATTTTCCTTTTCGTAATTTTACTTTATCTATTTCACGTTTTGTCTTATTTTATTCCTAATTCCTTTTGTCTTAAACATTAATGTTAAAGTGTTATACACATATCGTTATCATATTTGTTTTCTTTTTTAAATATCGTCTGACAGCCATGGTAATAATACATCTTGATAACGTGAATCTGCAAAGCTTTTTAAACTGAATGTAGTAAAAAGTACAATATTTCGGCGGGGCGCTCGTGGTGTATAGTGGCTAGAGCGTCCCCCATAGTGCCCACTTCCCCATTTCATCTCTGTCTCTACAAAACTCTCTTATAGAGTAAAACATTACAAAATAATCATCTTCAAAATAAAATAAAATTTCCCTTTGAGATGTTGTGTAGTAAAAGTATAAAGAAGCAGAAAATGAAAATACTCAATTACAAGTATCTCAAAATATATTTAAGACAAGTACTTAGTGACTATCCAACATTGCCATTTTATATATATACATATATAGCTCTGGAAAAAATTAAGAGACCAGACTGGATTTTTCTTAAATCTTCATCTCTTCATAACTAAAAATATTATAACAGCAAAATGTTCATTCTACTCAAACATATGCTTATAAATAGTAAAACGAGAGACACTGAATATTTGGAGTGGTGTCTTAATTTTTTCCAGAGCTGTATATATCCCGTCACCTTTCTGTGACCTGCCTGTGTGTTGTAAGCCTTGTCTGTCTGCTGGAGTTTTCTGAATGAATTCATTGATTATGACTGCGTTCACAGACCCTCCATCAGCCCGACTCAGACAGATTATCCAACTGCATATATCCAGCCCCGGAAAAAATTAAGAGACCAGTCTGGATTTTTCTTAAATCTTCATCCGTACATTACTTGTTGAAAATGCTCTTAAATGACAATATTTTTATTGTGAATTTGGTAGAAATGTTGTCAGTAGTTTATATTATAAAATCAAAATGTTCATTCTACTCAATCATATGCCTATAAATAGTAAAAAAAAAGAGACACTGAACATTTGGAGTGGTGTCTTATTTTTTTTCCAGAGCTGTATGTAACATACTGACTGAAAGACTAAATAAATAACCTATTGTATTAAATGTGAATCGTTAAATATCTCTTAACTTTGAATGTACAATGGTCTAAATAAAAAAAAAAAATCTTTTTAAGTCCACTTTTTTTATGTTAAATCTAAAATAAAGTGATGAAATTGACCAGAATATATTCCATTATATTATTAAATGAACGAATATATGGAGCTTAATGTATGCAGCATAAGTCAAGACATGTTATAATTAAACACTTTCACATATACGCTGTCCAAATGTGGATTCATCCGCAACGAAAAATAGTCCTTAACAAATGCAATAACTATTTCCTGTTAGTTTGACATTACCTACTGTGATGTATATAGTTAGGATCTGAATATGAAACTATAGTCTATATTTACGAGATGGGTTTTTTTGCCCATGTCATCAAATCCAATCAATAAATCCAACATTAGCTCTAGATGTCTTCATATTTAAAAAATTAAATAAAATATAAAAAATCTGAAATAAACAGTTGCAGTATCATGCTCGGCCACTAGATGGTGCTAAAGTACTTCTATATTCTCTTGTGTGGCAGGTTTGACAGAGGACAGAAGTGGCTCTATGTTGTTGTTGTAACGGTTTCACATTTGAATAGTCCACAGTTAGGACCCAGTTTTAGATTGAAGGAGAGATGCATTTGCTTTTTTGAAGATGTATCTTATATATATAAGGTCACTGCAGATGAATTACATTTTTAACTTATATAATCATCATGAAACTTTAAAATAATTATTTTTTTGCATCACAATTTTTTCAGATATGTTTGAATAAATATTTACTAAAATCAGGCAATTCAAAATTAGAAATAAATCCGTTTTAAAGATGTAGTTGTGGTTGTATAGGAGAAATATACAGATGCAAATAAAACACCTGAATGTACATGTTGGACCTTTTTGATTTATACTAGTATGAAAGAAGACATGTTATGGAAGAGAGGAGAGAGAGAGAGAGAGAGAGAGAGAGGGAGAAGAGAGAGAGAGAGAGGAGAGAGAGGAGAGATAGAGTATGAAAGAAGACATGTTATGGAAGAAGAGAGAGAGAGGAGAGAGAGAGAGAGAGAGAGGGGGATAGAGTATGAAAGAAGACATGTTATGGAAGATAGATGAAAAGAAATCTCCAAACTGACCAGTTGATTAAACAATGTTTTAGTTGCTGCCATGACTCACTGTGATGTAAACAATGTCTAGCTGGAAGCGTTCTCATGTTTCCTCTGATGAATCATGAGCGTGAACATGTCGTGCATTTGACGAAGCAAAGCAGATTACAGTTACATATGGAGGCCAACCTATATATGAAAATATGTATGGGGGAAAAAAAGCTGTGTGTGTGTGTGTGTGACTGTGTGTGTGACTGTGTGTGTGTTCGTCCGTGTAAGTTTGTATGTCTGTGTGTGTGTTGTGAGCTTGTTTATGAGCTTGCAAGTTTGTATGTGTGTGTGCATGCTTTGTTTTTTGTGTGTGTGTGTGTGTGCATTGTGTTTTGTGTGTGTGTGTGTGTGTGTGTTTTGTTCTGTGTGTTGTGTGTGTCTGTGTGTGTGTGTCATGATTGTGTTACGTTTGTGTGGTTGTGGTGTGTGTGTGTGTGTGATCTGATGATTCACTGCTTGGTTTGTGCAACATCACGCTAACCTGCAGGCTGCGTATGTTCGTCATAACTCATTATTCATGTTATGCTTCAAGCTTAGAAAGAAGCAGAAATATTTTAGATAATTTATATTATTATTTATTTATTTATTTATTTATTTATTCAGGCTATTGTTATATATGTAGTTGCTTTTTCCCACCACTCATTGACAGTTTAACACACACACACACACACACACACACACACACACACACACACACACACAAACACAAATCATTCACAGTTGCCATGGCTACTTTTAGAGCCTTTTCAATAAGCCCTTTCTGACCTTGACTCTCTCTTTCAACTCACACATTTACGATAATAGAATAATAAAATAATAATAATAATAATCGTGATAATAACAGTGGCTGTTGAAGGTCATCTAGTCTGAACTATAATGTTAAACTGTTGTTAAGCTTTTGATTGAATATGAAACGTGCTGGAGTACGGTGTGCAAGAGGGGACAAATGTCATTCACAAGCATTGAGAGTTCCGGCAGTAGTCAGTGTCACACACACACACACACACACACAGACACAAAAGAAACACACACACACACACACACACACACACACACACAACACACACACAACACACACACACACAACACACACGAAACACACACACACACACACACACACAGGCCACATAACGATTATCAGACTCAAAATATCACCATAGTATGTTGAGTTTGAGCTACCACATACGACTCGCATACATGGCAGCTTGATTTTTATTTTTTTTTAAATGTGTAAGCTGTATCTCGCCCAGGGTACAAAAGTTCACCATATATTTTTTAGATGTTTACTTCGAAGGCAGTGATGTATCCCAAGCAGAAAAACACACACACACACACACACAACACACACACAAAACATATGAGATTTTTAACATTAAGGATATTTAAAATAATCCGTCTCTTAGCAGCCTTAATACACAAAGTTCAGTATTGGTGGAATCCCTAAAATAGGTGAGCTGTTTTTTTTTTTCCACCAGAGACCCGTGTGTGTGGTTGTTTTGTGTGTGTGTGTGTGTGTGTGTGTGTGTGTGTGTGTGTGTGTGTGTGTGTGTGTGTGTGTGTGTGTGTGTGTGTGTGTGTGTGTGTATATGGTCGGCGGTCACGTAGCTAGCATACGCATTATGTACTTAATAACGGACTATGTAAATCAGTCGACATAGCTGCGCTGCCCCGCGACTTAACTTTCAGCATAAGTGATTTTTTTTTTTTTTTTTTTTACCAAACCATTACACAAATACAACTGCAGTTTTAAAAGGATCTGTACACATTTTAACATAAGGGGGGGGGAAATGAAACACACACACACACACACACACACACACACACAGAGAGAGAGAGCTCAAATCTCGACGCATAAATTGACCGTATCCAAATCTGTTTTCACACCAAAGTTATAGGCCTACATAATCCAAGGAACGACCCGGTTATATTTAGCTTTTTTTTGGAAGGAATTATGAGGACATTTTTAACAGTGACAGACACTCAGGAAAAGGCCCACACACACACACACACCACACACACAACAGCTGGTATAAACATAATTACTAAAAAACACAAGTTTAGTTTGGGCTTAAAATATTAAAATATTCACGTTGGTGGAGCCTTAAAATAGACAGTGTGACGGATCATGTGTAATACTATCATGTTCCCACACAAAATAGTTTCTTAGGCTGTGTTAGTAAAAGACCTTCTAACGTCCTCCCTCCTTCATACTCAACATGTACATACTGCATACTAAAAGCCCTACTAACGTCCTCCCTCCTACATACTCAACATGTATATACTGCATACTAAAAGCCCTACTAACGTCCTCCCTCCTACATACTCAACATGTATATACTACATACTAAAAGCCCTACTAACGTCCTCCCTCCTACATACTCAACAGTATTACTGCATACTAAAAAGCCACTACACAATCCTCATTTACATACTCAACATTATAACTAAAATATAAACCCTACTAACGTCCACCCTCATACAACTCAACATGTAAACTAAAAAAAGAGCCCTACTAACTGTCCTATCCCATCTACAACCAAAGTATATACTACATACTAAAACGCCTACTAAGCCTTCCTCTACAATACTCACATGTATTACATACATACCTAAAAAGGCCCTACTAACACCTCCCTACATACCAACTGTATAAACATCATACTAAAAGCCCTACAACGTCTCTCTCCTACATACTCAACATTTATAATATTCATACTAAAAGCATACTAAACGTCCTCTCTCCTACATACATCAACATGTCATACTACATCTAAAAGCCCTACTAATGTCCTCCCTCCTACATACTCAACATGTAATACTACATACTAAAAGCCCTACTAACGTCCTCCCTCCTACATACTCAACATGTATATACTACATACTAAAA
>CM047526.1:20634401-20659401 GCA_026122265.1 Ammodytes dubius
TGTAGGTCCTGTGACCGACGGATACGACGCTAACATAGAAACGCATGAAGCAGAAGTGATGTCAGCAGCTGCTCATGTGGAAAGACTCACTCTGGTTAGATAACCTTCACTGATGCCTCTCTATGTTCACTAGGTTTATGAGCGTTTCAGTCTTTCTCTCATAGCACAGACCCAAACTGCTGAGATGAATTTGATATGCTATAGAAGATATTCTGCACTAAAACTGATAAAGGAGGATTTCAAACCTATTATCATTTTTTTATACTCTTTTTAAGATTATTTTTGAGCAGTTTTTGGCTTTATTAGACATGTTTGTAGAGACAGAGATGAAATGTGTCAGAGAGAGGGGAATGACATGCAGAGAACGACCCGGGCTGGATTCTAACCCGGGTCTGCTGTGAAGAGGACAGACAGACAGACAGACAGACAGACAGACAGACAGACAGACAGACAGACAGACAGACAGACAGACAGACAGAGAGGGGAATGACATGCAGAGAACGACCCAGGCTGGATTCTAACCCGGGTCTGCTGTGAAGAGGACTGAGACTCTATGGAGGGAGGGGGGGGGGGGGTCTAACCACTACACCACGAGTGCCCCCTTTCAACCTATTTCTATGCCTGATAATTAATCAGGTATTTTTAAGCACATATATCATCAGCGTTTGTTTTCTGAGCATGTGCATGGGTAAGATTTAGTATTGATTTGATATTTTTATCATTAATCTGAGCACTGGGGAACCTGTAGGTAAACATTGGGCCGGTTTCGCACACGTGGATTTAGCCTAGTTCTGGACTAAATTGTACTTGCAGTGGACAATCTCCATTCAATTTTCCATTTATTCCTGGACTAAGCTATATCCATGTCTGTGAAACTGGCCCATTGTGTTTTAATATCTCCTTCAAAACACATTTTCACATGGCTTTAAATAAAATAAATTAAAATAATTCAGATTTTTTTTTTAATATTATCATTTTATCTTTTGAAATGTAAAGCAGGACTCACTAGATTCAAGCTAAGTCCTACAGTAAAACAGGCAGTTGCTCTGTAAAATTACTAAGTTTTCTATTTGGAATACTAAAGCTGACATATAAGCAATTATATGAAATGTAAAATAAAGCACAATATAATACATGTGTTGAAAAGAAGCTATGCTCAAAAGTATCATGATGAGGTGAAGATGTATTTATTTATTCTATACTTCCAGTTACAGCCTAACATTCAGACACACAGTAAGAGCATCTTCTTGCTGCAAAGATCTTGTATTTTCTTCTACGTAATTAGAAATCAGTTCATTTGCGTTTCACACACACACACACACACACACACACACACACACACACACACACACACACACACACACACACACACACACACACACACACACACACACACAGCGTTCGTCATTATGAGTCAGAGAGTGTTACAGTGGAGGTGATGTTAATTTCTCATCTTCGGTTCGTCACATTTAAAAAGGAAACAGAGGCTTAAATTACATGGCTGCTGATTAACAACCATCTCCAGCTGAGTTTAGATAGGCCTACAGCTCTTGAAAAAAAAATAAGAGACCACTCCAAATGTACAGTGTCTCTCGTTTTACTATTTATAGGCATATGTTTGAGTAGAATGAACATTTTGGTTTTATACTATAAACTACTGACAACATTTCTACCAAATTCCAATACATTTTTTGTCATTAAGAGCAATTCTTTTTAAAGTAATGTAGACCAGTCTGGATTTTTTCTTCAATCTTCATCTTTAAATTCCTAATATAAATGCTCTTAATGACAATATTCTTATTGTGAATTTGGTAAAAATGTTGTCAGTAGTTTATATTATAAAACCAAAATGTTCATTCTACTCAAACATATGCCTATAAATAGTAAAACGAGAGACAGTGAACATTTGGAGTGTGTCTCTTCATTTTTTTCCAGAGCTATAAATAGTTTGGAAGTTATGGGGATTGGAACGCAGGGTAAGACACAGCAACTCAAACATGGGAAGTCGATTAAAGCTGGGGTATGTGATTTCTGATTGGTCAAAATTAACATGAGCTGTACACTTTGACCAATCAGAGCGAGGTTCCGATTCTTTAAAAAAAAATAAAAATCCAATTCTCTGTTCTTATTGGCTGTTGGGACTGTCCATTCACTTTGGCACGACTTTGTTGGTGTAGAGCGTGTCAGGGAGGGACCATAGGGGAGGGACCAAAGAGAACAAGTGGAGCGGTTGAGGTATTTGGATTAAAATCTCTATCCCAACTGACATTTTCTCCCCAAATCCTCCACCCCAGCTTTAATTTAGCATATCCAGTTTAGTATATTAGATGAATACTTGCCATCACTATAGTTGTGTGTGTGTGTGTGTGTGTGTGTGTGTGTGTGTGTTGTGTTGTGTGTGTGTGTGTGTGTGTGTGTGTGTGTGTGTGTGTGTGTGTGTGTGTGTGTGTGTGTGTGTGTGTGTGTGTGTGTGTGTGTGTGTGTGTGTGTGTGTGTGTGTGTGTGTGTGTGTGTGTGTGTGTGTGTGTGTGTGTGTGTGTGTGTGTGTGTGTGCGTATCTGTGTGTTACTATGTGTGTGTGTGTGTGTGGTAGAGATAACTGCTTTCTGTGCCGAGGGTGAAACCATTACGTTACATAACGTCCTGTGAGTCACAGACCGGGAGCAGCGCGGCTCAAAACCTCTTTAATTATCACACACACCACAATGAGGCAATCGCTCTCTATTCACCCAGGCGCTCTGCTATACACACACACACACACACACACACACACAACACACACACACAGATATGCACACACACACACACTACTAATACACACGCACCCCCACACACACACATAGAGTAGCACACATAGAGTAACACACACATAGAGTAACACACACACAGAGTAACATACACCAACACAGTAACACACAAATAGAGTGACACACACACACAGAGTAGCACATAGAGTAACACACACACACACACACACAGAGTTGCACACATAGAGTAACACACACACACACACACACACACACACACACTACTCATACATACACAAACACACACATACACACAGAGTAACACAAACTGACAAACTCTCCGGCTCAAAAGAAGGCGACATCCATAATAGATTTTAGAATTCGGTTCATCCTAGCCTGAGACAAGGCAGAAAGAGTGTTTTTATGGTCTCACTGTCTAACCTTACATTTTTCCATTCGTGACATCAGACATGGTAAAAATGTAGGGTTAGGATTAACAGGACAGCTGGGCCAAGGGAAGACTGAGGGAAGACTGAGGGAAGAAAAACCTCATTCATTATATTATAATAGTGATTTAATAATGATAGAACGCTGGTTACATATGGGTGAAGTATTCCTTTAAGCTGAACCAGCATACTTTCATTTTCAGCCTTTTTCTGATTCTATAATGGGAGCGGATGGGACGGAATGTTCAGAGGCAGAGTATAGGGGTAACCAACAGTTAGAGTGGGGAACTGGTGTAAAAAAAATAAACTGAAATATGCTTTTCAACTTGCTCTCTCTCACACAAATCTCAGCCTACATGGATCATTTTGACATCAAAATGTAGGACATATTCTGCCGGTCGTATGCATGTGACTACTGAAGCAATCGGACCTACACAATGGGAGGTTTGGGCTTCCAAGTGAAAAGTCGTCCAACCAACTGCTGCCATATACTTCCATATTACAGGACCCAAAAAAAACTAAGACACCTGTGCAACCATTGAATTGAACTGAATTTAATTGAATTTAAACATTTTTTATTTCGAACAAGTAAATAATAAAAAATAAAAAAGCAATAATAAACAATAAAATAAATGAAACAAGTGGACAGTTACAATAAAGTAATATTTACACACAATGAAAACCACAAATGAAAATAAACTGTCTTACTCTTGCTTTACCTGTTCGAAAAGGGCTGAGAAGAAGAAAACTTCACCATTGCCATAGCAAACAAACAGTAACAACCCATTCATAAAAATGAGAACTAGAAACTCCATTCAATCTTACAAATAGGCTATTCAACATCTCTCATACATTAATGGGATTTTTCAACATGCCAGCCACCGTAGCTTCTGCAAATTATCCCTTCACGTCTCCCCTCTCAAGTTCCCACACTCCAGAGGGGGTCCTCACACAGGGTCAGCCATAGTACAGACACACAGACAGACAGACACACAGGCACACTCCAGAGGGGGTCCTCACACAGGGTCAGCCATAGTACAGCGCCCCTGGAGCAGTTTGGGGTTAAGTGTCTTGCTCAAGGACACAATGGTAGAGATGGTGGGCACCGTAGATGTAATAGCAGCCACCACTAGTTTTACTACTAACACCCTTCTGTCTGGTGCCGGGGATCCAACCAGAGACCTCATGGTTACTGGGAGGAGGAACCAGAGACCTCATGGTTACTGGAGGAGGAACCATGGTTACTGGGAGGAGGAACCAGAGACCTCATGGTTACTGGGAGGAGGAACCAGAGACCTCATGGTTACTGGGAGGAGGAACCAGAGACCTCATGGTTACTGGGAGGAGGAACCAGAGACCTCATGGTTACTGGGAGGAGGAACCAGATACCTCATGGTTACTGGGAGGAGGAACCAGAGACCTCATGGTTACTGGGAGGAACCAGAGACCTCATGGTTACTGGGAGGAGGAACCAGAGACCTCATGGTTACTGGGAGGAGGAACCAGAGACCTCATGGTTACTGGGAGGAGGAACCAGAGACCTCATGGTTACTGGGAGGAGGAACCAGATAGCTCATTGTTACTGGGGGGAACCAGAGACCTCATGGTTACTGGGAGGAGGAACCAGAGACCTCATGTTTACTGGGAGGAGGAACCAGAGACTTCATGGTTACTGGGAGGAGGAACCAGAGACCTCATGGTTACTGGGAGGAGGAACCAGAGACCTCATGGTTACTAGTCAGCCCCCTTTCCCTCTAGGCCATCCTACCTACCACCCCAATATGAGCATGAATCATGAGATAAATGATAGTAAATTAAGAGTGTGACTACCTGAGCCCACCACATAGGGGATTGGGTCTTATGTAACACACTGAATCTTAACTCAGATTACAGTGGCGGAGGGGGGGGGGAGAAGAGAAGACTTTTGGAGCTCTGAGCAACACATTTAATATGTTTAACAGTTTAGCTGCTGCTCTAAATCAGCTCCAAGTAAATGAGAAATAAATTAAAAAATCAGGACACGATAGAAACTAACCGTGCGTTCCATTACCCCATACTTCCTTTAGAATGCCGGAAAAGGATATAGGATGTCCCTAGACTTTTTTTACAAGGTTTTTACTGGGAGTTTTTTCTCAGCCGAGCTAAGGGTGTAAGGGCAGGGTGTCATATTGTATCATACTGTATCATATTGTATGAAATGTAAAGCCCACTGAGACAAATGTATTTGTGATTTTGGGCTATACAAATAAAACTGATTTGATTTGATTCATATTATGATACACACTAGCTATGCATTTATTTATAGTACAATAACTTCATATGAATGTAAACAGTTGCATTTGTCAGACCCCAGGATGCCTTATGTTTGGGCGGCAGTGGTGAAGTGGGTAGGGAGATCGCCTCTGGAGTGCAGGGTCGGAGGTTCGATCCCCCGTCTCCCCGCCACATGTCGAAGTGTCCCTGAGCAAAGAGACACTGAACCCCAAATTGCTCCCGATGGTTCAGAGAGCGCCTTGCATGGCAGCTACTGCCATCGGTGTTTGAGTGTGTGTATGAATGGGTGAATGTGGTAAGAAATGTAAAGCGCTTTGGGGCTGAGAAAATCGGCTAGAAGGCGCTATATAAGTCAAGACCATTTATGTTTGGACGGTTGCATGAATTTTATGGCCA
The DNA here is from genome assembly GCA_026122265.1 of Ammodytes dubius. NCBI lineage: Eukaryota > Metazoa > Chordata > Actinopteri > Uranoscopiformes > Ammodytidae > Ammodytes > Ammodytes dubius. The sequence goes on from CM047526.1 coordinate 20,640,265, forward strand.
CACTTTAATCCATGTCCCCTAAACTAGGAATAGATTAAGAAACTTCTGCACGTTGACTAAACATATTACATGTCAGTCATAGCTGTCAGAGTGAGTGACACGTCATTTCACAGAGAGTGTTTAGAGAGATGGTGAAAAATGCATCTGGACTAATCCGGACGATGGCTCTCTAATCTGTTGGTCACCCATGCAAACACACACACACACACACACACACACACACACACACACACACACACACACACACACACACACACAAACAAACACACACACACATAGACACACACACACACACACACACACACACACACACACACACACACACAACACACACACAAACAAAGGCCAGTATTCACATGCTATATATGCATTATTATTATATTGCTATTTTTACCCTGGAGATGGCTTAATCTGGGGGCGTCTAATGCTGTGCGTGACAGAAGAGAGCAACACGACTAATATTGCTGAGGAGTTGGCGTGACACGACTAATTAAACTGCTGTTGAGCACACACACACACACACACACCCCACACACACACCCACACAAACACACACACAACACCACACACACACACACAACCACACACACACACACACAACACACACACACACACACACACACACACACACACACACACACACGAGTCAGTGATTCTGGAGAACGCTTGTTGTCAAAATCACTATTTGTCAGAATCAGTGAATATCTCCTCTTGTCCCTAGTAAATGCATTCACTATATTACAGAGAAATATATCTCGTAAAGAAAAATAGCTCCAAGCCCAAACTGGCTGAGCAAAAGCTGGTGTTAATACTCAGCCTAGACTCTGTAAACTGGTATGTAACAAAGGGTCGGCGTATGTAAACAAAGGGGGCCCACTGTAGCTAGCGACATGCCCATTTACAGAGCCTAGGCTGTGTATTAACACTGGAAGTTATTCAGCACACACACACAGTACAGACAGGTATAGTGGATCATGAGGAGATATTCACAGATTTTGACCCAAAACTGATATTAACAACAAGCGTTCTCCAGAATCACTGACTACACCTTTATAACTTTCACAAGATAGTCTTTTGACAAGAACTTCCACCAATATACTTTTGTAAGATTTAAACATTTTGCCACGGGTAACTAGAACTATTAAACCTGCAGTGTGTAGAATTTTGGGTTTTATTTCCTAGCAGACTTTGTAGAAAATAATTATAATATCGATAAGTACGTTTAATTTAGTGCATAATAGCTGAAAAAAAATTTATAACTGTTTTTTTTCCCCTTAGAAAGGGTCTCTTATATCTTCATATTTCTCCATACCTTGGACCAAGGCCTTGTGGCCGCCATGTTGGAAGCGTCATAGTTGGAATGTCATCAGGTGCATTGTTTAAAAATTAGAATTGTTCTTGTCCTTGAAGGCCACTGTAGCTTCTGTTATTATTCAAAAGGGTTGGGGTTACCCAGGGAGCGTTGCATTCTAGAACTTTGTAAAATTTTCTAGAACTATCTTGATGATGTCATATTACACACTGCACCTTTTTTAAAGCACGTCTTTCATAAAAAGCAGTACACTGCATAAAGTATTTTAAAATGAACAAATTAAATGTAGTTTTTAAATTAAAAAAAATTTAAATAAGTAAATGTGATTTATTAGACTGTGTGGCTCAGCTGTGGAGACTTGAGAGAAGCTTTGGCTTAACACCAGCTGCAAAGGTCTTGTAACGTGAAGGCACACACACACACACACACACACACACACACAACACACACACAACACACAACACACACACACACACACCAGACACACACAGATACACACCACATCACGACACACACCAGCACCTCACACAACACGACAAGACACACACACACAGAAGTTACATAACACACACACACACACACACAGACACACATCTATATACGACTGTTGAGTGATTATCGTGAGACTCTCTCCGACTCTGGTGAACCCCGAGCGGCGCTTTGCACGACTGAAACGCTGAAGGCACAGAGACAATGAGAAGTTACATAAGCACACACACACACACACAGTGGCAAACAGACACACACACACACACACACAGTGGCAAACAGACACACACACACACACACACACACACACACACAGTGGCAAACAGACACACACGGACAGCACTACACACACACACACACGACAGGCACTAACTCTCTCTCTCTCTCCTCTCTCTCCTCTCTCTCTCTCTCTCTCGCCTCCTCCCCTCTCTCTCCTCACACACACTCACTCACGTTTGTACGGCTATACTTGTGAGGACATTCATTGCCATAATGCATTCCCTAGCCCCTTACCCTCACCCTAACCATCCAAACTAAATGCCTAACCCCAACCCTTACACTAACCCTAACACAAACCTAATTCATACCTGAACCTTAAAACCTAGCGTTAACCCTCAAACAGCCCTTTAAAGGCCTGTCCTTAAAACCTAGTGTTAACCCTCAAACAGCCCTTTAAAGGCCTGTCCTTAAAACCTAGTGTTAACCCTCAAACAGCCCTTTAAAGGCCTGTCCTTAAAACCTAGTGTTAACCCTCAAACAGCCCTTTAAAGGCCTGTCCTTAAAACCTAGTGTTAACCCTCAAACAGCCCTTTAAAGGCCTGTCCCAAAGTGAGCACCGGACTAAATGTCCTCACTTTCCAAAAATGTCCTCATTCAAATGGTGAACAGCGTAACCTGGTCCTCACAAAGATGCCTGTACAAGCACACACAGAAACAGAAATATATACACACACAAAATACAACATAGAGCATTGCTAGCACGGGCAATATGACGACCAAACAGCTGATCAGTTACTTATTACACTAATGTGGACACACCCACCATTTTCATCTACAACTCTTTGGTTGCGTTCCGAATCCATACTCTCTCTTTTTTCTATTCTACAACTACATCCGACAATAAAAATAATCTAGTTAGGATGCAGTAGGCATACTATTGGGACATACTTTTACTCTTATTTTATTACATCGCTTGATCTGCTCTTGCTTTTATATCCGCGCACCGTGTTTTCAGGGGCTGTCGATGTCACGTCACTTCACGTGCGCACTGGATTGTGGGTCAGAATCGCCCAAATAGGATGCAGTTTTCAACACTAACAATCTTGGCCGGAGGAAGTAGGACATCCGGGTACTTCTAACCATCCTAAATCTGGCCACAAGAATCAGGACATACTAAATCTTTTTTCTACCATACTATATAGTAGAAAGTATGCGAATTCGAACGCAACCTTTGTTTCACAAGCCAAAAACCACCTCAAGAGTGTAAAACTTTTTTGCTAAGAATTTTTATTTTCCGAATTTTCCTTAACAGCGGGCATTATCGAGAAATAACAGACCGTAGAATGCCGTGATTGAAGAGCGAATCAAAACGCAGCATTTACCAGTGTCGTGTATAGCAGTTTTAAACACTAAACTCTAGGCAAATCCAGGATAAATAAATAACAGACTTTCCAGGTGTTTCGTGTGTGTGTGTGTGTGTGTGTGTGTGTGTGTGTTGTGTTGTGTGTGTGTGTGTGTGTTCTGGTGTGTGTGTTGTGTTGTGTGTGTGTGTTTGTGTGTGTGTGTGTGTGTGTGTGTGTGTGTGTGTGTGTGTGTGTGTGTGTGTGTGTCTGTCTGTGTGTGTGTGTTGTGTGTGTGTGTGTGTGTGTCTGTCTGTCTCTGTCTCTGTGTGTGTGTGTTGTGTCTGTCTCTGTGTGTGTGTGTCCTGTGTGTGTGTGTGTGTGGCAGTCCAGTTTACCAGATTACAAGCTAGCCGCGGCTCTTGCCAGAGTTTGTGACTGACTGTTGGCCGGCGTCCCAGTGTTGGTGGATTGTCTGTTTGTATCCGGCTAATTAATGCACCAGGCAGATAACAAGGGCTGGAGCAGCAGTTTAGTCTGATAACAACCCAACAGCAGGGGTATAAGCAGCTACTTTACAGGGCCTTTTTTTATTTTTTTAATTTTTTATTATTATTTTGAAAAACTTTTTTTATTTTTTTATTTTTATTGTTTATTATTATTTTTGAAAACGTTTTTTTTGATTTTGTTGTATTCTATTATTCAACGTTTTTTTTGGGTATGGTTTTCATTAAGGCCTGAACACACACACACACACAACACACACACACACACCACACACACACACACACACACACACACACACACACACACTCACACAGAGGCATTAACACACACATACAGTGGCAACAGACACACACACGACAGCCACACACACACACACACCACCACACACAGGGCATAAACACACATACAGGCAACAGACACACACGACAGCACACACACACAACACAACACACACAGTGCAAAGTACAGGTTTCTGCACTACATCCACCCATGTAATTTTTCTTTATGTTTTATTACTATGAGCTTTTATATTGTTTGTATGTGAATGAAACTAAAACTACAGTTTGTGACACCTGATGTTACAGCTTTACTCAGGGTTCAAACACAGTCTTAAAATGTTTATGGAAAGTTTGAAAACTGCTTGACTTTAAAGTTGCTACGAGGCTTTGACTGTTATTCTATGTGCTCAACACACACACACACACACACACACACACACACACACACACACACACACACACACACACACACACACACAGGAGCGGTAGTTTTTATACGACAGCAGTAGCTCCTATTCATCTGTAGCTTTATTAGGTGGTTGTCATAAAGGAATACTTCACCCATACGGAACCGGCGTTCTATCATTATAAAATCACTATTATAATATAATGAATGAGGTTTTTCTTCCCTCAGTCTTCCCTCAGTCTGCCCTTGGCCCAACTGTCCTGTTAATCCTGACCCTACTGTATGTCACAAGAAGAAAAATGTAGGGTTAGACAGTGAGACCATAAAACACTCTTTCTGCCTTTTCTCAGGCTAGGATGATCCGATTTCAATTTTTATTTGCACATTTATACTACATAGGATCTCCGAGTTCAATACACCTTCATATTCCAACCGGTGAAGTAGGCCTTTAAGTTAGACCATGCGTTGTATCAGATAGTTTTTGAATATTTTCATCAAGCCAAATTTGTAACAAACATTCCACTTCCACATCAGACCAACGTCATTTAATTTAAATGTCAATTATGGGGACAGTCTCATTTAAACCTGCAGTGTGTAGAATTTTGGGTTTTATTTCCTAGCAGATTTTGTAGAAAGTAATTATAATATCCATAAGTACATTTAATTTAGTGCATAATAGCTGAAAAAAATGTTTGGAATTATTATTTTTTCCCTTAGAAAGGGTCTCATATATGTCCATATTTCTGCATATTTTGGACCAGGGCCTAGTGCCGCCATCTTGAAAGTGTCATAGTTGGAATGTCATCAGGTGCATTGTTTAACATTTAGAATTGTTCTTGTCCTTGAAGGCCACTGTAGCTTCTGTTATTATTCGAAAGGGTTGGGGTTACCCAGGGAGCGTTGCATTCTAGAACTTTGTAGAACTTTCTTGATGATGTCATATTACACACTGCACCTTTAAACCTAAGCTACAACAAGGGTTTTTTGAAATTTTAATATTTCTGCAACATTATGAGAAGTTAAACCCTGCATGCGTTCCAAATCACATACTAAAGCACGCTGGTTTGCATACTACAAAATGCATTTGGATGTAAGCCTATTTGAGGACATCCAGGTATTTTTGGCCTACTGCATTTGACTTGGGACATCCTAAATCCCACTCTTGACATACTAAATAGTAAAGCAGTAGGGGGAATGAAACGCACGGTTACTTTCTATGCGTGTGCTCATTTCATGTCCTATATGTAATTGTGAACATTTGTCTTTTGTTGGCATATGGCCTATAGCCATTATTAACATACATACACTTTCTCCATCACATCTGCCACTCTCTCACTCTCTACTGAAAAAAACTAGAACATACCGTGTGTAAAAATAGAAAAGATAGGATTCGGGGGTTAATTGAAAAATGCAAATCCCTGGTGTGTCAAATCTAGTGCCTTCAGCGATGGCTCATGGATTTTATACCTTCTGCTGTACGTCCAGGTTTTTTTCTTAGCAGTAGAATCAACAACTGAAACATTTCTTGGGCTCTTCTTGGCCATTTTTCTGAGCTCCTGCACCAGTGTCAGGGTGCAGTGGTTAGACCCCCCCCCCTCCATAGAGTCTCAGTCCTCTTCACAGCAGACCCGGGTTAGAATCCAGCCCGGGTCGTTCTCTGCATGTCATTCCCCTCTCTGACCCATTTCATCCCTGTCTCTACAAACTGCCAATACAGTAAAGTAAATAAAAACTAAATAAAAAATGCAACAATGTAGTAGCTTCACCCCTGTTTCGAAACAGTGTCCAAAGAACTAGAAGTGTGAATGCGAACTGAGACCAAAGGCTAGATTTTTGTCCCTAAAGGCCAGGACACACCAGTCCGACTACCCGAAAATGGAGTTTGCCGATTCAGGGAGCTCCAGTCTTCCCGTTGCGGCCAAAAAAGTGCAAAGAACACACCAAACTGACTGCTGACTTTCCGTACGCTCTGTTGCTTGCGCGGGACGTAATGTCTCCATAACAGCAGGCGGCGCTAATCTGTATTGTGGCCCGAAAAAATACAGAAGCCGGAAATGATGGGACGGCTCTCTAGACCATAAACATAGATAGAAATACATATTTATATTTATGGACCATAAAGAGCACCATTTTTAGCAGAGAGTGTCGAGCATGGTGTCGAGCAGTCAACAAGGGTTGATGCATGTGAGTACTCGCTGAACGAAACAAACAAACACATTAAAACAATGGCTAACTGTTGTTAGCTGTTTGTGCTACCCGCCTCACTTCCGGGCTTCACTGATTCGCTAGCCCTCCACAAATCAAATTGCTCCAACTGAAAGACTGCCTCAAAAGAAGCCCGACGACATCTACGACGACCGATTTCACGGCACACACCAAACAGATTCGTGTCCCCGCCCCCTCCAGACTCTATGATGGCGATTATCGGGTCCGGGCCTTATTTTTTTATTTTTTTATTTTTTTTAACCTTTATTTCTACAGGTAAATCCCATTGAGACCGAAGACTCTTTTACAAGGGAGACCTGTTTTCCTTTCCCACGTTACCATTCACACACACATTCATACACCGATAGCAGCAGGCTAACTATCGACATTCACACATTTAATGTGTGTCCATGCAACGGGAGCTGTCCTTTCAGCACCACTATACCTCAAGAACAATTTTCAGACAGTTTTCACCCCCTAAGACAAACACTTACTGAAACCGACATTCATTTCATATAGAAAAAAACTCACGCACTATATCTTTAAGGTGTTTAAGTCACAAGCAACCAAGCTTCACAAGGGTTATGGAAGGAAGCCGCAATTACAGAGTGATTGAGATGAGAGTAATCAAAAGATGGATGCTAACATGTACATGGGCTTTTTGCTTGGCTAGGTCCAGATGCTACACTGCTGGCAGCGGAGGTGAACACACACACACACACACACACACCACACACACACACAAACATACAGAGACACACAACAAACATACAGAGAACAACACACACACACATAAACATACAGAGAGACACACACACACTACACTCACACTCACAACTACACACACACTCACATCACTCAACACTCACATCACTCACTCACTCACTCACTCATCACTCACACTCACCACACACTCACACACCACACACACACACACACACACACACACACACACACACACACACACAGATAGTTCTCCTATAGGTGTTCTATCTATAGCCTCTCTGACACTAGCTTAACCCCAACACAGCTGAGGCTAAATGACTGGCTACATTTTTTATTTATTTGTCTTTCATGCTTTGTTGCTGATGGTTTTAAAGTCAAAAGTCCACATGCTACATATACAGTACAGAGCAAGTGGAGAGATGAATGAATAAACAAAACGTTATGCAATGCAAACCGATCGGGCAGTTCGTGTGTTGTGTGGTCGTGTGGGTGTGTGGTCGGTGTGTGTGTGTGTGTGGTGTGTGGTGTGTGTGTGTTGTTGTGTAGTCTGTGTGTGTTGTGCGTGTGTGTGTGGTGTCGTGTGTGTGTGTGTTGTGTGTGTGTGTTGTGTGTGTGTGTGGTGTGTGTGTGTGGTCGCTCACAAGTATCAGTGTGATGAGGTCAGATGAAGTGAGCATAGATGATTCGGCACAAAAATAATGCATTTCATTGATGTAAAAAAATAATGTTTTTATCCCGATAAAGGGTTTTTACTGGGAGTTTTTCTCAGCCGAGCGTATAAGGGTGTAAGGGCAGAGGGATAGATAGATAGATAGATAGATAGATAGATAGATAGATAGATAGATAGAAGATAGATAGATAAGCATGCAGCCATCCGTCTGGAGAGGGATCCCTTACTCGTCGACTCTCCAGAGATTCTTCAATTTTTTATTCCCGGTAAAGGGTTTTTACTGGGAGTTTTTTCTCAGCCGAGCTAAGGGTGTAAGGGCAGGGTGTCATATTGTATCATATATCATATTGTATGAAATGTAAGTCCACCGAGCAAATTTATTGTAATTTTGGCTATATAAATAAAACTGATTTGATTGATTTGATTTGATAAGGGCAGAGGGTGTCGTACTGTATGGAATGTAAAGCCCACTGAGGCAAATGTCTATTTGTGATATTGGGCTATACAAATAAAACTGATTTGATTTGACTTGATGTTGTTTCAGTTTTTGCTCTGTTTGTATTCATATTTGAAGTAAACATCTAGGCATTGTTCCAGTCCCATACTTCCCTGTATATTAGTAAGCATAAAAAGATTTAGGATGTTCCAACCATGCTGGAAAAATACCTGGATGTCCTACTACATCTGCTTGCAATTTTTTTGTGTGCAAAACCAGCAGCATATTTAGATTTTGACTCACAATCAAGATATAAAAGATAAAAAATCTATTAATATTTTGGGGGCTCTCGTGGTGTAGTGGTTAGATAATCCACAAAATGTTATGAAAATAGAATCACATTTTGATTTTAAACATGAAATTCTCTCTCTCTCTCTCCTCGTATATATATCTACCTCTAGTCTCCGTTGATTTGAATCTCTCTCCTCTCTCTCTCTCTCTCTCTCTCTCCTCTCTCTCTCTCTCTCTCCCTCTCTCTCTGTGTAGAAGCTGGACATGAGGATGTATTTATAGTTTTAGTGTTTGGTGTAAACCTGGTTTGGACAGATGGAGCCTCAGGCAGGAGGAAACTTTCTAAACTCCTGAACTGAAAACCCTCCAGACTTTAGAGGTGGAACGGGACGATTTAAAAGACAATATCCCTGCGTTCCAAATCTCATACTCTTTCTTTTTTCTACTTTACATACTACATCTGACCATAAACAGTATCTAGTTAGGATGCAGTAGGCATACTATTGGGACATACTATTACTTATTTATTTCATCATAACATGGCTCCTTGATCTTGCCTCTTGCTTTTAATCCGTCGCATCGCCGTTTGTTTTCATATGGAGGCTCGTCATGTGACGTCACTTCCGTGCGCACTGGATTGTGGGTCAGAATCGCCCTAAATAGGAATGCAGTTTTCAACACTAAAAATCTCGGCGGATCTAGTAGACATCCGGGTATTTTCAAGCACGCTAAATCAACCACAAGAATCGGGACATCCTAAATCTTTTTTCTATCATACTAAGTAGTAGAATAGTATGGGGATTGGAACGCAGGGAATGGGTTTAGACAATTTAAATAATAGAAATATCAATCGGCATTTTTTCATCAGACAGTTTTGGAGAGACAGAGATGAAATGTGACAGAGAGGGGAATGACATGCAGAGAACGACCCGGGCTGGATTCTAACCCGGGTCTGCTGTGAAGAGGACTGAGACTCTATGGAGGGGGGAGGGGGGAGGGGGGGGGGGCTAACCACTACACCACAAACCTCTCCTAAAATGACCCTTCTTCTCCTTGCCACTACAAGCCACTAACACTCTGCATGAGAAGATGATTCCTAAACACACATTCTTAAGATTCACAAACTTAGTGTCTGAATTTCGAGGAAAAGGCTGTATTCAATTTGCCGCAGTCCACACACACACACACACAGAGACACACACACACACACACACACACAGAGAACACACACACACACACACACACACAACAACACAACACACACACACACACAACACACAGAGACAAGACACACACACACACACACACACACACACACATGCCTCAGTGTTGGTGTGCAGTAAAGCTTGCTGTAATCTGCTTGGGAAGTTTTCCAGGGTGTCCTCCGGTCAAACGGGTCAAACAAGAACTCAGTGTTCATTTTATTAAAACAGATTTGTGTGTGTGTGTGTGTGTGTGTGTGTGTGTGTGTGTGTGTGTGTGTGTGTGTGTGTGTGTGTGTGTGTGTGTGTGTGTGTGTGTGTGTGTGTGTGTGTGTGTGTGTGTGTGTGTGTGTGTGTGTGTGTGTGTGTGTGTGTGTGTGTGTGTGTGTGTGTGTGTGTGTGTGTGTTGAAATTACTTAGGGAGAGAATTGTGGCATTCGAGTTCAAAAGCACTGCTAGTGATTGTCACATAAATATCCAATCCCCATACTTCCCTACTATTCAGTATGCCAGAAAAAGATTAAGGATGTCCCAATACATGGAGGTCAATTGTAGTATGCTGAAAATACCTAATTGCCCCACTAACTTCAATAGCTTTTTGTATCCTTCTTTATTCTTGACATTTCTCGACATAATGGAAAAAAAACTTCCTTATCTGATTTTTTTTTTTTCTCCTGTGGCCCTAAAACTCTTCTGTACTTTAGTATGTGGCGTAGTAAAAAGACTAAAACTCTTCTGTACTTTAGTATGTAGTGTAGTAAAAAGACTAAAACTCTTTTGTATTTTAGTATGTAGTGTAGTAGAAAGACTAAAAGTCTTCTGTACTTTAGTATGTAGTGTAGTAAAAAGACTAAAACTCTTCTGTACTTTAGTATGTAGTGTAGTAAAAAGACTAAAACTCTTCTGTACTTTAGTATGTAGCGTAGTAAAAAGAAAGAGTATGTGATTTGGAACGCAGGGTAAGTCTAAAGAGGCTTGAATTGTGTCCCTAATGTGTTTCCATACAAGGGAGCTGTCCTTTCAGCACCACTACAGTCAAATAGAACTAAAAGACAAATTTCAGTCACATACGTATGTTGCTACGAAACAATTTTTCCGACAGTTTTCGCTCCCCAGGACAAACACTAACTATCATGAATGCACTGTAGTATATACTGTAGTGTAGAGCAATGAAAACATGGAATACTTCACCACTAAATATGACACTGAAAAAAAAAATCGATTTTTCAGTGTGTCAGTTGTTTTGCAGATGTAGGCAACTACTAATGGAGATCCTCTAACATCCTATAACAATAAATGATAAAAACTGCTCATTCGCTGAACAAAGATACATATTGAACACATTTTAAACCAAAAATATGTTTATATTATTTATGCATTTGTGAATTTTTTAGGTCCCAATTTGTTGTTTAATTTATTTATTCAGAGGTAAAAAAAAAAAGTAGTGTATCCTAACAATAAACCATACACTATGAAAACAGCTGATTCTCTGCAAAAAAATATGCAAATTACACACATTTGAATTCAAACCAAATATCGTTAGCCTCATAGCATAATTTCCTAAATCATATTTACTCTACTCTACATCTACTTTACCCTACTGTATAACCCTTAAAATATGACTTAGGCAATTATGCTATTAGGCTAACGAAAAGTAGAAGTAGAGTAGAGTAAATATGAATGATTTAGGCAATTATGCTATGAGGCTAACAATATAACAATAAATGATTAAAAACGGTGTATTCCTTGCACACATCTGCACATTAAACACATTTTAAAACCCAAAAAATATGTTAAAAATAATTAGTTCGTGGTGAGACTGATACAAAAACGATGCAGTAAAATGTTTTAGCAGAATAATTAATCATTTGAATGTATAAATGGGATGTATGTTAAAATATGTTTCTCTGTGAGACTGACCTGGGATCTGTGATGCTGCGTAGCTCCAGATGGTTTCTGCGCTGTCCTCATCCTCTTCACCGTTCATTCCCTCAAACCTTTAAATACTTCCAAAGACGTTGTCCTCTTTTTAAAATAAAAAGCAACAAAAAAAGCAACAAAAAAAGCCAAAAAAATGGAAAAAAAATGTTCTTTTAGTTTAGAAATAAATCACAAAACAAGGCTGTTGTTCCTAAAGTTTTTTTTAAAAATCTTTTGTCTTCCGCGTCGCGTCCTTTTGAGTTTTAGAAAAAAAAGGAATGTATCATCTCATCTTCTCTCCATCAGAACCGTAGTGGTTAGTACAGGTGTCCGCGTCTCAAAAATATACTTATATTTTTTTTTTAATATATATATATATATATCTCAAAAATCTACAATAACAGTAACACTTTAATCCCATTTTCTTATATAGTATTCCTATGGGGCGGGGGGGGGGGGGGGGGGGGGGGGGGGGGGGGGGATATGTACATGTACACTTCTGCTGCAGTTTCCAGCGTAAACATAACGACGAAATAAAGGGGGTAGGGGGAGGTATGAAAAATAAAAAATAAAAATTTGGCGTTTTTTTTTTGTTTCGTTTGTAGCACATGTTCTACTGACTATGGTCTTATTCCTATGTTATGTACAAGAGTGTGGTTAGGTCCAAAAGTCCGGTTCCTCCCATGGGTTCCACGGTAATGTTCTTCATTAGGCGATGTATGTATTGAGCCAATTCTAGGGCCCAAAAGTTTTGTTTATATAAGTTGTACTATGTTTTATACATAGCCTAGGCTCTGTAAACGGGCATGTTGCTGTTTACATACCAGTTCACAGAGCCTAGGCTGTGTATATGAGCACTGGATTTTTTTTTTTCTTCCAGCACACACACAGTACAGACAGGTAGCAGATCATGAGGAGATATTCACTGATGTGGACAAAAAGGATTTTGACATCAAGCGTTCTCCAGAATCACTGACTACACCTTTAATTCTTTAACTGAAAATTCAAGTTTGGATTTTGAACTTTGAGTTCAAAATCAAATGTATTTGAAACAATAAGTTTAAAATATAAAATTTCTATATAAAAATATTGAATTAAAATATAATTAAATTATATTCAAGATATAATTTTTTAAATAAAATTTTTTGATTTGCATATTTAGAAAACTTCATTTGTTTTTCATATACTTATTTTCTCTGAGAATTTTGAACTATTATTTATTTTTATTTATAATTTTTTTCGAATAAACAAAACTTTTGGCCCGTCTTGTCTCATGCTTTCTGCCCCTGTGCTCTTCTCTCTCCCTCTGCTCTCCAGATGAGAACAGATTAAAATGTGCTTTTAATAAATCAACCGCATCGCTCTTTAACTTTTCAGGATTGCAATGTGTTGATCCTCCGCGCCTGCTATGTGCAAAAGACTTAAGAGCCCATTAAAGGGAGTTTAATCTACACAAATATGGCCTTTAAAGGTGCACTATGTAACTTTGTGTGTGTCAGAGAAGTGAAACATGTTCTAAGGTTTATTCTCCATAACTGAATAACAAACTTTCCTCACAGGAAAATGTAGATCCCTGGAACCTGTTTTGAAGTTAGAAAGCTTCCTGAAAAGTTACTGTTTCACTGTTGTTGTTTACAGCAGCAGGGCCCACAGTTTGGTTTACAAACATATTCTAGTCTTAGTTTGGTTCCAGGTTCCTCAAAAATAACTACATTTTGATTCATGATGATAGAATTATTCAATACTAAGAATTACTTTTAGGCCTAGTAAAAATATGTGTTGTAAACTAACTGCAGGCTCTGTGAATGTAAACAAACCCCCCTCCTCTGAAACTGCATAGTGCACCTTTAATAGTTCATCTTTTCTCCTCCCTATATATAAAGTGATAAAGTAGTTTGCATGTTGGCCTATCTTAAGCCTTTACTACTACAAGTCTGTCTCGCGCGTGTTCAAGCAGTATTTGTAAAGGGATTTCTTGAACTCCATGCTACAGCTCGTCGCCTTGTCCTGCGAACCGGGCGTCGCGTCGTTATTCGCCTCTTCGTCATTTTCCTGCGACTTATTTGACGTTTTACTTCCTTTGCGCTTTAGCTCCGGGCTTGGGCGCGGGCTGGGCGGCGGGTCATCTTTGAGCGACGACTGGTCCTGGTCCGTCTCGCGGTGGTAGAAGTAGTTAAAGTTGGACACAATGACTGGCACGGGTAGGGCGATGGTGAGCACGCCTGCGATTGCGCACAGCGAGCCCACTATCTTCCCTCCCACCGTCACTGGCCGCATGTCGCCGTAGCCCACTGTAGTCATGGTCACCACGGCCCACCAAAACGCGTCGGGGATGCTGGAAAAGTGCGATTCGGTTCGTCCGCCTCGGCGAAGAAAACTGCGCTCGAGAACAGAATCACCCCGATGAACAGGAAGAATATAAGCAGGCCCAGTTCGCGCATGCTCGCTTTGAGGGTCTGCCCCAGGATCTGCAGCCCCTTGGAGTGTCTGGAGAGCTTGAAAATCCTGAACACCCGCACCAGGCGAATGACGCGCAGAATAGCCAGAGACATGGTCTGTCCGTTCTGGTGCTCCTGGCCGCCTGCTGCTCGCCAGCTCCGTGCCCACAGTGATGAAGTAAGGCATGATAGACATGATTCGATGATGTTCATGACGGTCTTGGAGAACTCGGACTTGCTCGGGCACGCGAAGAAGCGCACGAACAGTTCGAAAGTGAACCAGATGACGCAGGTGGTTTCTATGATGAAGAACGGGTCCGTGAACGTGAGCGAGGGCCGAGGCGCGGTGCTGTTGTCCGTGCGCGGAGAGTCACGGCCAGCTCGCGTTCGTCTCTAACTCCGGGAGCGTCTCGAGGCAAAACGTGATGATTGAAATGGTGATGACGATGACAGAGACGATGGCGATGCCTCGTGCGGGCATGGAGCTCTCCGGGTATTCGAAGATGAGCCAAACTTGCTTCTGGAACTCGTTCTGAGGCAGCGGCTTCTCCTCTTCTTTGATGAAGCCCTCGTCCTCCCGGAATCTGTCCATCGCCTCCTCTCCGAGCTGGTAGAACCGAATCTCATCCACGAAAATATCTATTGACACGTTGACGGGTCTGCGAATCTTCCCGCCCGACTGGTAGTAGATACAAAATCCCGTCGAAGCTGGGTCTGTTGCGGTCAAAAAAGTACTCGTTCCGGAGCGGGTCAAAGTATTTAACCCTCTTGGTGGGGTCTCCCAGTAAGATCGGGGAATTGGTTCAACGTGCCCATCTGTGTCTCGTACCTAAGCCCCGCTACGTTGATGAACACGCGCTCGTTGCTCTCCGTGTCCGTGTTCATATCCAACATGTCCTGCTCGTCAAACAGATGGGGACTGTGGTCCGCGCGTAATAGCGCATCCATGGCGTTCTCGCTGCAACCCAGCGTGTTATTCATGTCGTTTATCTTCCAGGGGCTTTGCGGCTGGACGTGCGGCAGGTTGTGGGCTAGGAGCAGCTGCTGTTGAGGGTGTTTTGGCTGTGGAGGAGTGTTTAGTTCTTTGGCGAAATCCTCTCCGAGTCCAGTTTGAACGAAGCCATGCGGGACATCCAGTGCGTTACGACAGCTATCATCGGCATTATTCCCCCCTCCGCCTCCGACGACGCTGCCTTTTGCGCCTCCGTTCTCAAAACTCACCAAAGCTATCTCCATCTCTCAGCCATGAAAAGTCATATTGAAGGAAATACAGTAATATTTGACTTGTTGAGCCGCGATGCACATACATCTTCTCCCGATATTTCCCTACGAGTTGTTCTAATAATCAAAAAATGGCGATGAAAAGAGTAGTAATTCCTACAAATGTAAATTCACGCACGCACGCACTGTCTATACTGTGGTCGCTGTGTTGTTAAGGCTAAAGAGGTCCACTGCTCTGTGCGCTGCTGCCGCTACTGGCTGTGGATGGACGGATGAAGTAAAGAGACGCCCGGATGAGAGAGAGAGAGAGTGTGTGTGTGAGGGGGAGAAAGAGAGAGAGGGACATAGAGAGAGATACACGGACAGAGAGAGAGTTAGAGGGATATAGAGAGAGAGAGGAGATAGGAGAGAGAGATACAGAGAGAGGGAGAGAGAGTGGGACAGAGAGAGAGATACACAGAGAGCGAGAGATACAGAGTGAGAGCGAGAGAGGGGGACAGAGAGAGAGAGAGATACAGAGAGAGAGAGAGACAGATACAGAGAAAAGAGAGAGAGAGAAGGCTATGGCATGATGTGGTGATTAGTCCTGACGTCAAAAGTGAGAGCTGCTCAGACCGTTTAGCTGCTGCATCTGAAAAATGTCTTTAGAGAGGACGTGAGACAAGCTGCTCTCCATCTCTCTCTCTGTCCCTCCTCCCTCTCTCTCTCCCTCTCTATCTATCTCCATCTCTCTCTCTCTGTGTCCCTCTCTCTCTGTCTCACTGTCTCTCCATCTCTCTTCTATCTCTCTCTCTACTCTCTCTATCTCTGTCTCTACTCTCTCACTGTCTCTCTCCATCTCTCTCTCTCTCTCTCCTCTCTCTCTCTGTCTCTCTCTCTCTCTTCTTCTTCTTTTGTGTGTGTGTGTGTGTGTGTGTGTGTGTGTGTGTTGTGTGTGTATTTGTGTGTGTGGTGTGTGTGTGTGTGTGTGTGTGTGTGTGTGTGTGTGTGTGTGTGTTGTGTGTGTGTGTGTGTGTGTGTGTGTGATATAGTGTTCAAGACAAATTACACTTGAAGTAAAGTATAAGCACTGAAATATACTGTCTTTTTTTTTTTTTTTTTGTGTGGGGGAGGAGGGGCATATTTTCCTAGCAGAAATGTACTTGTAAAAACATATTTATAAATATCATGTTCAGGGTTAGGGTTGCAGCAATGTAAATATGAATTTTTAATGGTGCACTATATGTCTATGGTTTGTCTGTTTTGCAGTGTCAGACTAGACAAACGGTATTCAGTTTTTTCTTTTTCTTTTCGTATGCAAGTACACAAACAAATGACAATATTGAACCTTTAAATGAAAATAAATTGAGTTTAAATTATTAATATGAATTAGTTTTAAAGATGTAGGTAGATATAGTATAGTAATAAAACCCACTGAGACAAATGTATTTGGATTTTGGGCTATACAAATAAAACTGATTTGATTTGATTTGATTTGATTTGATTTGATTTGATTTGATTTGTACAGGCTACACATATGGCCATACACATTACAACTAAATATTCGTCTATTCAGAATTCTGCTTAGCATTAAACGTAACCAAGTATTTTCTACCAAAAAAATGACATTGCATATTAAAGTAAAATCGTATACAGTGCATTATTTATATTTGTGTGACCATGTTTGAAATAAATTAAACTCAAGAAACATTGGAATAGATAGTCAAATTTAATGTATCCAGGGCAGGATAATAGATTAAAACATACAGAGCAACAACCACACAAATTAAATAAAAAAATGTGTACAAAAAAATATTAACATGATGTCGAAATAATTAATGTTGTGACATCCACAAAAATGATTGAAAAATGTAGTAAATGATTGGTATATACTGTAAATGAATGTGTTTTAAAGATGTTAATCAAGGCTTTACTTTACAGCCTGTATAACCTGTAGTTCATTATATATTATATATTTCATGTAATTTCTAATGCTAAGGTCTTATATAATGTGACACGTCAAATATCCTTATGGTGGAAGCATGGAGAAAATTAAATATAAATTATTAAAAAAAAAAAAAAATACTACACAATGGAAAAATATAAAAATCCATTAAAATAAACAAAGAATATAATACATTATTGGTATGAATGTATTTTAAAGATGTTAATCCAGGCTACTTTACAGCCTGTATATTGTAGTTAGAAGCAAGTATGTAGAAGCATGAAAAAATTCAATAAAAAAAACGATACAAAAAAAATAATGGAAATATATTCACATCCAAGAAAAGTGAAGAATGCAGATTAAATTATTGATATATGAACGTGTTTTGAAGATGTTAGAAGTCAGTAGGCTCATTCCTAGCCTGTATATACTGCAGTTCATTATATATTATATATTTCATGCTATATTCTCCTGCTAAGGTCTTATATAATATGACACGTCAAAGATCCCTATGGTGGAAGCATGAACACATTGAATACATTATTAATAATTGAACGTGTTTCAATGATGTCCAGGCTACTTTACAGCTTGTGATACTGTAGTTAGAAGCAAGTATGTAGAAGCATGAACAAAAATTATATAAAAAAAAAAAAATTCTACAAACATTTATTTTTTTTAAATTATGGGAAAACATTTTGTCATCCATTAAAATATGCCAACATTTGAGTGCATTTTTGATATTTTAACGTATTTTAAAGATGTTGTATGTAAGCCAATAGGCTCATTCCTATCCTGTATATACTGCAGTGCATTATACATGATATATTATATTCTCCAAATATCCTTAATAGTAGAAGCATGAACAAAAAACTACACAATGTCCATTAAAATAAGTGAAAATTTTAATAAATTATTGATATTTTAACGTATTTTAAAGATGTTGTATGTAAGTCAATAGGCTGCTTCCTAGCCTGTATATACTGCAGTTCATTATACATTATATATTCCATGCTATATTCTCCTGCTCACGTCTTACATAACATGATACGTCAAATATCCTTAATGCACATGAATCCATTCTACAGTGGAGCATAAAGACCAGCTTCCACATGAGGACACCCATTGGTCACTGGCTCTTTCATCTACGTCTTCTTCTGTTCATTTTATATGTGTAGCTTTTGTGTGTGTGAGTATTTTTCTTCTTCTTCTCTTGCTGTGTTGGACGGTAGGGTCGGAAGCCCCCCAGGACAAACTCTCTGCACTCCAAACTGTCTATCTGTGTATCCGGATGTTTGGTATAGTGGCCTTTTGAAGGAGATAGATGGATAGATGGATGGATGAGAGGCCTTTTCTTTATACCTACACACACACACACACACAGACACACAGAAATACACTCACTCGCTCACACACACACACACACACACACACACACACACACATCACACACACACACACAGGAATACACTCACTCACTCACTCACACTCACACTCACTCACTCACTCACTCACTCACTCACTCACTTACTTATTCACTCACACACACACACACA
>CM047526.1:20666901-20674401 GCA_026122265.1 Ammodytes dubius
ATAAATCAAAAGGTCCAACATGTACATTCAGGTGTTTATTTGACTAAACCTTGTCTGTTTGCGTCTGTATATTTCTCCTATACAACCATCAACCATCTTTAACGGACATTATCTCAACATTAGTTTATTTTTTCTCTCAATACTCTGAACCAAAAATCTCAACTATGAGTCTCTTGACAAATTTGCATATTTTTCAAACATTTCTGAAAAAATTTGTAATACCCTATTCACAGATGGATAGATAGATAGATAGATAGATAGATAGATAGATAGATAGATAGATAGATAGATAGATAGATAGATAGATAGATAGATAGATAGATAGATAGACAGACAGACAGACAGACAGACAGACAGACAGACAGACAGACAGACAGACAGACAGACAGACAGATTGGTCGGCAGTGGCGAAGTGGGCATGGGCATATTTTTCAAACATTTCTGAAAAAACTTGTAATACCCTATTCACAGATAGATAGATAGATAGATAGATAGATAGATAGATAGATAGATAGATAGATAGAAAGGCAGACAGACAGACAGGCAGGTAGACAGACAGACAGACAGGCAGACAGACAGACAGAGAGTACGTTTCATGGTGATATCTATAAGTTGAAAATGTGTTACTCTATTCACCATCTATGTACGTTCATGACATTGAGAAAGCGTTGCTAAGGAGATGGCCTTTTTTTAAATCAGCTAAGTATGACTGGTGATTGGTGACAGGCGTAGTGTGTGTGTGTGTGTGTGTGTGTGTGTGTGTGTGTGTGTGTGCGTGTGTGCATATGTGTGAGCGTGTGCGTGTGTGTGTGTGTTAGTGTTAATTTGTGTGTGTGTGTGTGGACAGATGCTGATGTGTATGGGCGGATGAAGCCGACTTTAGCATCCACCCAAACAAGAAATGCATTTTTAACGATGTCATGATACTATGAATTATATATTCTCATTTATGTGTGAATTCTTATGCAACGATGTGTGCCTTTTCTGCATCTATTTAAAGCTGCTCCGAGGAACTTTCAGTGTGTGTTAATTCTAGCGCCCCCTTTGGACAAAAGCAGTAGTGTTTTTACCACGCCAGCTGTTGTTCCTGGGTGAGCGTATACCCATGACAAAGGCATTACGAAAAACTATATAAAAATAGCATTCTTTGCACTGATGGTTTCGTTTTGCTGTTACATGTCATTTATGATCATCAGAGGAAAAATGAGACTGTTTCAGAAATATTTAAAAGTTCCTCGTAGCACCAATAAGGAGTAAATGTCTTTATTTATGTAAAGGAGCAGACAGAATTCAGGTTCTCGCTGACACAAATGTAATAGAACATAATGCAGTAAGGCTCCGAGGCATGTTACTTTAAAATATTTATTCTCCTACATGTTCTATATTTAAACCTATCTCGTGCTTTGGGAGTTTTTTTTTTTTTTTTAGGAATGTTTCTCTACTCATGGCTAGCTGTAGCTGCTAACTTAAAGCTACAGTGCGTAACTTTTTTAATATAAATTAATATGGTGTGTGTGTGTGCGTGTGTGTGTGTCGGGGTGTGTGGTGTGTATGTGTGTGTGTGTGTGCGTGTGCTTGTGTGTGTGTGTGTGTGTCGGTTACATTCAAGCCATCGCCAAAAAAGTTGACACAAAGTTGATTATATGACAGTGTTTGCACACAGATAACACAATGTCCTTCTCTGTGTGTGTGTGTGTGTGTGTGTGTGTGTGTGTGTGTGTGTGTGTGTGTGTGTGTGTGTGTGTGTGTGTGTGTGTGTGTGTGTGTGTGTGTGTGTGTGTGTGTGTGTGTGTGTTGGGTGCGTGCGTGCGTGCGTGCGTGCGTGCGTGCGTGCGTGCGTGCGTGCGTGCGTGCGTGCGTGCGTGCGTGCGTGCGTGCGTGCGTGCGTGCGTGCGTGCGTGCGTGCGTGCGTGCGTGCGTGCGTGCGTCTCTGGTCATTTATTCTGATTTGATCTGTTGCCTCTGGACAATAAGCTGTGCCGATACTTTGACTTATGATCATCAAATGAAGCTCACGCGCTCAGAAGTAAAGTGGTTAAATACGAGGCTTTGTAATTTGGGTGTAGTGACCCTTTAAACCCTCAGGCGAACCTTTAAATAGGTTTTCACACACACACACACACGGCCAAACACACACATGTCGCCACACACACAGACACACGTTGCCACACACACACACACACAAAGGCAAGCACACACACACACACACACACACACACACACACACACACACACACAGCCAAACACACAGCCAAACACACACACTCACACACACACACACAGCCAAACACACACACACACACACACACGTTGCGCCACACACACACACACACAGCCCCACACACACACACACACACAACACACACACACACACACACACACGTTGTGGAGGAGGCAGGATGGATAGGAGCCCATTTTAAATCGCTGCCATCTTAACACTGATGACCAATGTATTCACGCTCAGATAGATTCTCTTTGCACGCCGACACTTTTATTTTTTTCAGTTTTTAGACATAATGTTATGAAACGTCCACAGGGCTGCCTACACTAAAGTGACTAAAGGAATATATAGCAAGATTTTGGCGGGTATTAATAAGCATTTAAGTATATATATATATTTTTTTTAAGATATTTTTTTTTGCCATTTTTATGCTTTATTGATAGTGTAGAGACAGAGTTGAAATGCGGCAGAGAGGGGAGTGACATGCAGAGAACGACCGCGGCCTGGAATCGAACCCGGGTCCGCTGCTGGCCGAGGCCCATGGGGGGGGGGGGATGCCCTACCAACTGAGCTAAGGGCGGCCCCGGATAAAGGTGCATTTAGGTGAACTTGTACGGCTCTGGAAAAATTAAGAGACCACTCCAAATGTTCTGTGCTCCAAACTACTGACATCGTTTCTACCAAATTCAAATCAATTTTTGTCATTAAGAGCATTTTCAATAAATTATGTAGAGATGGAGATTTTAAGAAAAATCCAGACTCGTCTCTTAATTTTTTCCGGAGCTGTACTTATATCTATCTGGTAAAATCTTCTCCATTCTGGATGGGGCGCCCTTAGCTCAGTTGGTAGGGCGTCCCCCCCCCCTCGGGCCGGGCCCAGCAGCAGACCCGGGTTTGATTCCAGCCCGCGGTCGTTCTCTGCATGTCACTCCCCTCTCTGCCCCATTTCAACTCTGTCTCTGTGCACTGTCAATAAAACATAAAAATGCCAAAAAAAAAAGAAAAAAATCTTCTCCATTCTCCTGACAGAAGGTTAAAGGACCGGTCAGTTGGGTTAACCTTGATAAGTTTCCACTTCAAGTCTCGTCAGGTTCAGTCATAGTAGAGACTCACACACACACACACAAGACAGACGCACACACACACACACACACAAGAGACAGACGACACACACCACAACACACAGAGACAGACGCACACACAACACACACAGAGACAGACCACACACACACCACAGAGACAACACACACACAACACACAGAGAGACAGACGCACACACACAGTCACAAAATCACAAATTCACTACGACATCTCTGTCCTTCGAGACTTGATTCAGGGTCGATTTAAAAAAAAAAAAAAAAAAAAAAAAAAAAAAAACATTGTGTCTGGTCTGAAACCTTCATATTGTGGCTACTGATGCCCCATTGAGCCCAAGGTGAAGAGCCTGCTATGTAAACAATGGAGGGGGGGGGGGGGGGGGGGCACCGTAACTACAGCAACATATCTGTATATATGACATCTATTGCAGCATGTCCGTCCTGGGAGAGGGATCACTTACTCTGTCAACTCTCCCTGAGATTTCTCTATTTTTTATATCCCGATAAAGGGTTTTTTACTGGGAGTTTTTTCTCAGCCGAGCTAAGGGTGTAAGGGCAGGGTGTCATAGATAGATAGATAGATGGATGGATAGATAGATAGATAGATAGATGGATGGATAGATGGATAGATAGATAGATAGATAGATAGATAGATAGATAGATAGATAGATAGATAGATAGATAGATAGATAGATAGATAGATAGATAGATAGATAGATAGATAGGGGCAGAGGGTGTCATGTAAAGCCCACTGAGGCAAATGTCTACTTGTGATATTGGGCTATAAAACTAAAACTGATTTGATTTGATTCTGTTTACAGAGCCTAGGCTGTGTATTAACAATGTATCCCCCCCCCCCCCCCCCGTGAGATATTCATTGATTTTTTTTATTTACAAAAAGTGATTTTGACAACAAGCGTTCTCCAGAATCACTGACTACACCTTTAAATGAGCATGCAGAGCAAATATATTAATAAAGACAGATTGTTGGTCATTGTGCTATTTTAAACATGTAACATAGACGCAAGATAATATAGAAAATATGAGATATAGACTATATGAGATGATTTTTCGGCATTACTAGACATACACATAAGCAAATAGAGTAATAATATCAAGCAGGCAATAATATAGACGAAAATACGTGAGGACAGAGAGACAGGAGACAGTAATTAAACAGATTTTTAAGTTAAAATGTACGTTTTCTTTATTAAAATTAGCTAAAAAATAACCCGTGCATTTTTCTCATAGCTGCAACTTCAACAGAGGGACAGACGGACCCATGCATTGGGTTAAGAAACAAGGGAATACATTATGCCAATGAGTGTCCTCACAAGTATAGATGTGTGTGTGTGTGTGTGTGTGTGTGTGTGTGTGTGTGTGTGTGTGTGTGTGTGTGTGTGTGTGTGTGTGTGTGTGTGTGTGTGTGTGTGTGTGTGTGTGTGTGTGTGTGTGTGTGTGTGTGTGTGTGTGTGTGTGTGTGTGTGTGTGTGGTGTGTGTGTGTGTGTGTGGGGTGTGTGTGTGTGTGTGTGTGCAGTGAATGAGTGCTGAACTGGAAAATAACTGTTGGAGGGACCATGGGCCAATCATCGGCCTCCACTGGTCACGAATCACACCTCCAGCAACACACTCATACACACACACACACACACACACACACACACACACACACACACACACACAAAACACACAGTTATACACATACACACACACACACACACACAAACACAGAGTTATACACACACACACACACACAGTTATACACACACACACACACACACTCTCATACACACACACACTCATACACACACACACAGTTATACACACACACACACTCATACAAACACACACACACACTCATACAAACACACAGTTATACACACACACACACTCGTAAAAACACACACACACACTCTTATGCAAACACACAGACAACACACACACACACACACAAATGAGGCTTGAGTATAGGGCTTCCCCTCCTCCATCTTAACCACCGTGTGTGTGTGTGTGTTTATTCAAAAGCCCCTCAGGAACCCAGATCACCAGATACAAAGAGAAAATCTCTGCTTGTTCACAGCAGCCTACAGAGGATATTAACAACGCACGGACACACACACACGGACAACACACACACACACACACACACACGCGCGCATTCAGTCATGCACACACACAGTTAAAGCTAAAACGACTGGAGAGAGAGAGAAGAGAGAGGGAGACAAGAGAGAGAGGAGAGACAGAGAGAGGGAGAGAGAGACAAGAGAGGAGAGAAGAGAGAGGCAGAGAGACAGAGAGAGAGAGAGAGAGATACAGAGAGAGACGGAGAAGAGAGACAGAGAGAGAGAGACAGAGAGAAGAGAGAGAGAGAGAGAGAGAGAGAGAGAGAGAGAGAGAGAGACAGAGGAGAGGGAGAGAGGCAGAGAGGAGAGAGATACAGCAGAGAGAGAGAGAGAGAGGAGAGATAGAACAGAGAGAGAAAAGAGAGGAGAGGGGATTACAGCTCGGAGAAATAATAACAACAACCTCACCTGCCCTCAACACACAACACAGACTGATGGTGCTTCCCCTTTACCTCCCTCCTCAGTTTGATGGTGTGTGTTTGTGTTTGTGTGTGTGTGTGTGTGTGTGTGTGTGTGTGTGTGTGTGTGTGTGTGTGTGTGTGTGTGTGTGTGTGTTTCTGTGCTTGTCTGTGTGTGTTTGTGTATGTGTGTGTCTGTGTGCTTGCTTGTGTGTTTGCTTATGGACATGCGAGGGTGTGTGTGTCTATGTCTATGTCTGTGTTTGTGTGTGTGCTTATGTACGTGCATCTATGCGTGTGTTTCTGCTTGTGTGCGTGCGTGCCTCTGTGTGCGTGTGCTTATGTGTGCTTACATGCGTGTGTGTGTGTGTGTCTGCTTGCTTGTGTGTGTGTGTATGTATGTACGTGTTTGTTTGTCTGTGTGCTTGCCACGCACTGTGTGTGTGTGTGTGCTTATGTGTGATTACATGTGTGTGTGTGTGTGCGCTTATGTACGTGTGTGTATGTGTGTTTATGTACGTGTGTGTGTGTGCACGCGCTTATGTACATGTGTGTGTGTGTGTGTGTGTGTGTGTGTGTGTGTGTGTGTGTGTGTGTGTGTGTGTGTGTGTGTGTGTGTGTGTGTGTGTGTGTGTGTGTGTGTGTGTGTGTGTGTGTGTGAGATGTGGGTCAGATGGGAGGAGGCAGATTGTGTGTCGAGGGATTTTAATTGACATCTGTCCCTCTGGCCAGACTGATCTACTGTCTGTCTTTAATGACACTTTGGTTGCGTTCCGAATCTCATACTTTCTACTATATAGTACGGTAGAAAAAAGATTTAGGATGTCCCGATTCTTGTGGCCAGATTTAGGATGGTTAGAAGTACCCGGATGTCCTACTTCATGCGTCCAAGATTGTTAGTGTCGAAAAGTGCATCCTATTTGGGCGATTCTGACCCACAATCCAGTGCGCACGTGAAGTGACGTAACATCGACGAAGCCTCCATATGAAAACAAACGGGGATGAGACGGATATAAAAGCAAGAGGCAAGATCAAGGCGCAATGTTATGATGAAATAAGAGAGAAAAGTATGTCCCAATAGTATGCCTACTGCATCCTAACTAGATTATTTTTATCGTCGGATGTAGTATGTAGAATAGAAAAAAGAAAGAGTATGAGATTTGGAACGCAACCTTTGTATCTACATCCATTCTACACCAACATACAAACGTACACAATTCAATTCATATTCATTTAAAGGTGCAGTGTGTAATATGACATCATCAAGAAAGTTCTACAAAGTTCTAGAATGCAACGCTCCCTGGGTAACCCCACCCCTTTAGAATAATAACAGAAGCTACAGTGGCCTTCAAGGACAAGAACAATTCTAAATTTTAAACAATGCACCTGATGACATTCCAACTATGACACTTTCAAGATGGCGGCACAAGGCCTTGGTCCAAAATATGCAGAAATATGGACATATATGAGACCCTTTCTAAGGGAAAAAATAATTCTAGAACTTTCTTGATGATGTCATATTACACACTGACCCTTTACATATTCTAGTATTATTAAAGGTGTAGTCAGTTCTGACTTTATTCTCAGAATTCTGACTTTTTTTTTTTCATGAACAAAAAAAAAAGTCAGAATTTCATGAACAAAAAAAAAAGTCAGAATT
>CM047526.1:20681901-20686901 GCA_026122265.1 Ammodytes dubius
GCGTCAGGTGTGACGTAAACATTTAGCGCCGCGCTGGTCAGCTGCTTTAACAACAACAACACTGGCAGGTGAATTGAGAGCAGATGAGTGCTGGAGCTTGCAGTAAGAGGGCCGTATTTTACTGTCCCCACGATGTGCCAGTTGATCTCGCTACGCGCTGAGTCCAACATCACTGGGACTGTTAACCAAAACTGACAAAATCAATCCGACCGCTTCACCTCTGTGTGTGTGTGGCAAAAACACTATCTTTAGATCAGCGCGCAGCTAGTTACAGTAGCTACTGTTAAACAAATAGAGCATTAAGGCTGCGGCTTCACATTAAAAGCATTTCACTGGCTTCACATTAGCATTTCACTTGACAAACGTGAGTTGGCTTTTATTTTGAAGTAACAGGAAGATATAGACGCTGAAGCTAAACCTTCACATAGCCCCTTGAGCCCAACAGGCAGCAGCCCCGGCAGAGCGATACACACACACACACACACACACACACACAGACAAACGGACGGAGAGACGCACACCCACACAAACACACACACAGAAACTGAGACTGCTGTCTCCTCACAGCTATAGAAATACAGTGTGGATATACGCTCAGACTTAGAATAATAGTGATCGCAGCCTAGCTTAGCCTAGCCTAGCTTTCCCATTGTACAACTTCTCCTGGGCAGAAATAGACTCATACACTGTGCAAAATGAAGCGCGGGGGTTTGGATTGAGCAACGGACCATATGATCAGATAGATTATACGCCGTTCCTTTTATTTGGTGATTTTTACGGGACATCAGGCCGCCGTGATTAATGTTAAACACACGTCCTTCAACTGCTAACATGGTCGCATGTTTAGAACGTATAGGCTATGGAACGTCAAACGCCCCCCTGTTCCGCAACAACAAGCTGGAGCATTTAAACAGAGAGGCGGAACTGATTGTGTCGGGAATCTTACTACCCCCCGAGGTAGTAAAATTCCTGGAACAATTTCTCGCACCTTTCTTCCCCCGTTCCGCAACGGTCGCATTTACACAGCTGGGGGAGGGCCGAAAGGCCGGCATATTCCCGGCTTTCACTGGCTGTGTAAAAGGGGCTACTGTGATGTCACAGTAAGAAAAAGGAATGTCATCAGGTGCATTGTTTAAAATTTAGAATTGTTCTTGTCCTTGAAGGCCACTGTAGCTTCTGTTATTATTCAAAAAGGGTTGGGGTTACCCAGGGAGCGTTGCATTCTAGAACTTTCTAGAACTTTCTTGATGATGTCATATTACACAGTGCAGGTTTAAAACACAAAACAAAAAGTAAGACAGTACGAGGATAACGGAAAGCTGCAAGGGTCAAATGCTCCATTTCAAAAGGAGTTTTTTTTTATGAATATCCTCTTTTAAAGGTGTAGTCAGTGATTCTGGAGAACGCTTGTTGTTAAAATCACTTTTTTTTGTCAAAATCAGTGACTATCTCCTCATGATCCACTACCTGTCTGTACTGTGTGTGTGCTGAAAAAAATGTGGTATTAAAATAAACAAAAATAAGCAGTCTAGGCTCTGTAAACTGGTATGTAAACAAAGGATATGTAAAGAAAGTAGCCCTACCGTATAGCTAAAGAAAACAATGCCCGTTTACAAAGCCTAGGCTGTATATTAACAACACTGGATATTTTTTTCAGCGAGGAGATCATGAGGAGATATTCAATGATTTTGACAAAAAATATTTCACAAAAATGCAATCTCCAGAATCACTGACTACACCTTTAATTTGCTTTTTTCTTTATGCAAACGTTCTAACATTTTGGTTAAAATCCGCTCTGTATATATAGATAAAACCTTGGCCGTGTGTGCGAACTACTTTCTCTATTCTTAGTGTCTTAGAAGTGTGACGCAGCAACTTCAAACAATGACCTTCCTCTCTCTCTCTCACACACACACACACACACACACACCACACACACACACACAGTACAGACTCACACACACACACACACACACACACACACACACACACAGGATACAGGACTCACACACACACACACACACACACACACACACACACACCACACACAGAGGACACTCTCTCTCTCCACACACATACAAACACACACACACACACACACATAAAAACACACACAGACACAGAGGATACAGGACTCACACACACACACACACACACACACACACATGATACAGGATTCACACACACACACAGACTCTCACACACACACACACACACACACACACACACACACACACACACACACACACACAGATACAGACTACACACACACACACACACACACAGAGGACACTCTCTCTCTCTCACACACATACAAACACACACACACACACACCTACACACAATAAAAACACAACAGACACAGAGGATACAGGACTCACACACACACACACATTCAGACACAAACACACATCACACACACACACACACATCACACACACAGACGCACACACACACACACACACACAACACACACACACGCACACACACCAAACAGTCCTTTAAGTCCTGAAGACTTATGATGATGTGTTTTGACGTATTATTCACGGCTCCTATTTATAGGTTGGTGTCGACCTTAAAAGGCGTTCAGTCCTTACAGTATGTACAGTGTCCGCTGTCACACTGTGTTAATGACACGTCAAGCTGGCTGCAGGGCTGTGAGTGTGTGTGTGTGTGTGTGTGTGGTGTGTGTGTGTGTGAGAGAGAGAGTCGTGTTGTGTGTGTGTGTGTGTGTGTGTGTGTGTGTGTGTGTGTGTGTGTGATGAGGAGTCCTGTGCCCTTGTGTGTGTGTATTGTGTGTGTGTGTCGAAACCAACCAAAACAAAATACAAAGGGTACAGAGGGCATGAGTTATGTCAGTCCACTTTGAGTTTTCATAACATGGTCTTTTTCCCTTTGTCTTAAAGGTGCAGTGTGTAATATGACATCATCAAGAAAGTTCTACAAAGTTCTAGAATGCAACGCTCCCTGGGTAACCCCACCCCTTTGAATATAACAGAAGCTACAGTGGACAAGAACAATTCTAAATTGTAAACAATGCACCTGATGACATTCCAACTATGACACTTTCAAGATGGCGGCACTAGGCCTTGGTCCAAAATATGCAGAAATATGGACATATATGAGACCCTTTCTAAGGGAAAAATAAATAATTAAAAAAATATGTTTTCAGCTATTATGCACTAAATTAAATGTACTTCTGGATATTATAATTACTTTCTACAAAATCTGCTAGGAAATAAAACCCAAAATTCTACACACTGCAGGTTTAACCTTTATTTATACTGGAGATATCATTGAGGGGTGTGACCCTCATTTGCAATGATGTCGAGAAACAAAAACAACAATACAAACACAATATACAATACAAACACATCAAATACACAACAAGCTGGTAAAGAGAAACATTTTAGACAGAGGTGTAGAGTGGCTGGAAATAAAATAAAATTGGTAAAAGTACAATACGGCCTAATTAAAACAGTTACAGTTAGAGTTTGGTAGATTTAAGATAGTATGTCTAAATTGGTTAAAGGATATATATTTTTTATTTTTATTTTATTTATACAGGTATATCCCATTGAGACCAAAGACTCTTTTGCAAGGGAGACCTGTTTTCCTTTACCACGTTACCATTCACACACACATTCATACACCGATAGCAAGGCTAACTATCAACATTCACATCATGGTATTCATTTTAATTTGTTGCTGCAAGTTGTTCCAGGAGTCGGGGCACTGTGGCTAAAAGCTAGTCTATTTTTTTATAAATGTGCTCTATAAATAGAGTTGACTTGACTCTTACAGACAGTACAGTAAGAGGCAAAAAGCTGAAGTAAGTACAGACGTGAATATTTTATGAGGTTAGTATGCTGTAAGGAGGAAACAGGACACCATCTTAGGACCGGCCCACTCAGTACAAGTCAACCTCTCACGTGATGACATTTTTGTTTTTAAGTGCAAAAATGTTTTAATAGTTAATTCGGGCGATTTACACAAGTCCTTATACAAATTTAGACGTATTCAGCTCTGGAAAAAAATTAAGAGGCCACTCCAGATGTTCAGTGTCTCTTGTTTTACTATTTATAGGCATGTGTTTGAGTAGAATGAACATTTTGGTTTTATTCTATAAAACTACTGACAACATTTCTACCAAAATCAGTATTATAATATAATGAATGAGGTTTTTCTTCCCTCAGTCTTTCCTCAGTCTTCCCTTGGCCCAGCTGTTAATCCTAACCCTTACATTTTCTACTAGTGTGATGTCACACATGGTAAAAATGTAGGGTTAGACAGTGAGACCATAAAACACTCTTTCTGCCTTTTCTCAGGCTAGGATGAACCGATTTATAAAATGTTTGCAGCTTTATACTACATAAGATCTCAGGGTTCAATACACCTTCATATTCCCACCAGGTGAAGTAGGGCTTTAAGTCTAAGGACAGTGTACTTCTCAAAATGTTAAGCTATGCACCAGAAAACGTACTTTTAACTAGAAATACATAAAATCCTTCTCATGGTGTCGAGGCTCAAACCTGCTGGAAATCACAGACATTGAAAAGACTGATGTACAGTGTGACGTGGGTGGACCGCTGGCACAGAGCAGCAATCGCCCACTCACACACACACACACACACACACACACACACACACACACACACACACACACACACACACACACACACACACACTCTCTCACTCACACACACACACACACACACACACACACACACACACACAAGCATACACACACATACACACACACACACAGACACACACAAACACACACACTATACAGAAACTAAGCAGACACACACACACACACACACACACACTATACAGTAACACAGTCTCTCCTATGCAGACACGCACGCACACACACAGGCACGCGCACACACAAACAACACACACACATAGAAAAACGCAACACAACACACATGCATACACACACATGCATACACACACACACACAACCACACACACACATACAGACATAGAAAAAC
>CM047526.1:20696901-20701901 GCA_026122265.1 Ammodytes dubius
CCCTTAATTAATGTGTTTTTAACATTCAACATGTAAATGCTTGAAAATAACTTAATAAACAATAATAATAATAATTATAATAATTATAATAAATAGCCAGTGCACTTTTGGTGAAAACAAAAAAAAATTAAAAAAAATGTGATTTCCAAGTAGTAGGCCTATATGTCCCAAAAAGTTGAAAAAAAAATTAAAAATAAAATAAAAATAATGAGGTAAAGTTTTGTACATGCCAATAAAAGATAGAAGATAGTCTCCACATGCGACTATATAAAGGAGTGTTTGCAAATGGCATTGTCCATAGCCGACCTTTTTCTTAGCATAATAGCAGCAGTGCAGATAAGATCCTTTCCACAAAAGGTTCGGCACACGTCACTCTTTACGTCCCAGTTTGTTCATGATAAGGTGCGTGGAAAAAACTTCAATCAACATCTTGAGTTTTTCCAAAAATGTCTCCTTGGATGTGCCGCAAAAAAAAAAATTGAAATAAAAAAAATTGTAATCCATTCGAAATGTCTTGATTCCTCCCGATGTGGTGTTCTTGAAATTTCATTCGGTCTTTTTCGTATTGTATTTTTTTGAGTGAATTATTATTTTTTTTTTTTATGGAGTCTATTGCACAAAGCCTATAGTAGGTGTCCGGGGAAATTTTTTGATAAATTCCAGTGTAAAATGAGTACATTATGCACTTCAAATTACAATAAGATAGATAGATAGATGATAGATAGATAGATAGATAGATAGATAGATAGATAGATAGATAGATAGATAGATAGATAGATAGATAGATAGATAGATAGATAGATAGATAGATAGATAGATAGATGAGGATAGATAGATAGATAGATAGATAGATAGATAGATAGATAGATAGATTTCTTGATAAATTCCTGTGTAGCCTAAAATAAGAAAGAATGATGCACTTAAAGTGACAAATGAATCCTTTTTGATCAAGTTTGTTCTCTCAGTTTTAGTCGTTAAATCATTTATACATTTCTATAAACAACTCGGTTTGCCACTGACTCTTGTTCGATGTAAATTATTCAGCTCTTGCACTGCACTGTATTTTTTAATAATTTATCCGGCGCTGTTCCGTTGTATTCCTTATGAATCCCGGTTTCCTTTGTCCTACATTTGGTCTTAAAGCCCTTTTTCAAATCTTGTGTACAACCCTTTAAAAATGCCCTGTTTTAACTATATACTTTGTACTATACTAAGAAAATGTTGTTCAAAATTCACTCAATCTTGCTTTCAGATGACTTTAAATGGAAGGGCTT
Source organism: Ammodytes dubius (assembly GCA_026122265.1). Classification (NCBI taxonomy): domain Eukaryota; kingdom Metazoa; phylum Chordata; class Actinopteri; order Uranoscopiformes; family Ammodytidae; genus Ammodytes; species Ammodytes dubius. Next base: position 20,698,176 of record CM047526.1, read on the forward strand.
GCACTTTTAAAGGGGTATACTCCGTTAATTTAGCCTAGTATTGCACATGTGTAAAGTTTAAATATACTTTTAAAAAATAACGTTGGAAATTGGTGCAAAATGTCATGATTTTTGTCTCTAGTTTGAGGCAAACTTAAAAAACACTGGTTCCTACATTTCCCATAATGCAACACCATATTAACTGCCATAATGTCTGTCTGTGAAACATTCCTTCCTGGTATAAACTGATCAAATTTGGAGTCAGAATCGAAGCAGGAGAGGTTGAGATATTTAGATTTTTAGTCCCAAAACCATAATGGAACTTAATAGTGGCTTTTGTTAGACTTGTATTAATATATTTTAACTTGAAAAATGTGGTGCAGTGCCACACAATTCTGTGTACATGTGTATAATCTAACGTGCCTTTTCAAAATAAGATAATAAAATAATTGACTCAATAGTACAACTTTCTAAACTTGAAAGAAAGTGAATAATTTGATCAAAAATGTCCCGGACACCTGAAGGTCTGTGAACTATTGCCAAACAATTCTGTTGATGAGTTTTCATGAAATTACTGAGTATCTAGTCTCTTATAAATACCATGTGCTTTAAAGGTGGAGTCAGTGATTCTGGAAAGTCACTTTTCATCAAAATCAGTGAAAATCTCCTCTCGATCCACTACCTGTCCGTACTGTGTATGCTCTGAAAATGTGTTAATACACAGCCTAAAGGAGCCACTTTAGCTAGCAACATGCCTGTTTACAGAGCCTAGGCTGTGTATTAACACTGGATTTCTTTTCCAGGACACACACAGTACAGACAGGTAGCGGATCATGAGGAGATATTCACTGATTTCAACAAAAAAGTGAATTTAACAACATAACAAGCGTTCTCCAGAATCACTGACTACACCTTTAAAGTCTTCAAAATCAAATCGATAATAATAAATAAATCTTCGAATGAATCAATTCAAAATAAAATTAAGAATAAAATGCACCAATGGAGATAAAGCATCCAGATATGATCGTTCCTATCTACACTATTTACACTGTGCGCTATTTTACGCTGCGCACACACACACACACACACACACACACACACACACACACACACACACACAACACACACACACACACACACACACACACACACACACACACACACACACACACTGCCTCACACGTCGGTGAGCAGCTTCACCTTGTTAACACAGTTCTGCGTCGGGGCGGCCGTGCAGTTGGCAGTCCTTAGATTCGCCTCCCGGAAGTTGTCGATACTATTGTTCATGTCCTCGTCGATCTCCATGTATTCCGACTTGCTCACGACGGACGAGCTCCTCCGGCTAGAGTTGGTCTCGACAGATTCTGCTGGCTAACGTTTAACAGCTGCGCCTGCTCCTCGCCCTCCGTCTCGCGATGGTAGAAGTAGTTGAAATTCGAGACGATAACGGGAACTGGCAGCGCGATGGTTAATACTCCGGCAATGGCGCACAAGGAGCCGACTATCTTCCCCCCGATAGTGACCGGGTACATGTCTCCGTAACCGACCGTAGTCATGGACACGACAGCCCACCAGAAAGCGTCGGGAATACTCGTGAAGAACGATTCCTTTTCTTCGGCCTCTGCGAAGTACAACGGCGCTGGAGAATAAAATCACGCCGATGAATAAGAAAAATATGAGAAGGCCTAGCTCCCGCATGCTAGCCTTTAAGGTTTGCCCCAAAATCTGGAGTCCCTTGGAGTGTCGCGAGAGCTTAAAGATCCTAAAAACCCTCACGAGACGGATGACTCGGAGGATGGCGAGCGACGTGGCTTGTTCCCCTCCGCTGTTCCCCTTTCCCTCGTTGGCCTCGGGGTCGTCCGCTAGCTCCGTGCCCAGCGTGATGAAGTACGGGATGATAGCCACGATGTCGATGGAGTTCATCATGTTTTTAAAGAACGCCGCTTTGCTCGGACAAGCGAAGAAACGTACGATCAACTCGAAGGAAAACCAGATGATACAGAGCGTCTCCACCACGAAAAACGGGTCCGTTAAGATGTTCGGTTTGTAGTATTCGGTGATGTTCCCGATGGTTCTCATGCGAGGATTCGGGTCCTCTTTCAGCTCCGGTAAAGTCTCCAAACAAAATATAACGATTGAAATAAGAATCACCATCACGGAGACGATGGCGATCCCCCGAGCGGGTCCCGAGCTCTCCGGGTGTTCGAACAGAAGCCAAATCTGCCTCTGGAATTCCTTTTCGGGCAACGGTCGTTCCTCCTCGCGAATAAATCCCTCGTCTTCCCGAAACTTCTCCATGGCTTCCACGCCGAGCTCGTAAAACTTAATCTCCTCCGAGAACATATCCAGAGGCACGTTGACGGGCCGTCGCAGCCGTCCGCCCGACTGGTAATAATACAAAATGGCGTCAAAACTCGGCGATTCCTGTCGAAGAAATACTCGTTCCGTAGAGGGTCGAAGTAGCGCATTCTCTTCTTGGGGTTTCCCAGGAGGGTCTCGGGAAATTGCGAGAGCGTCTTCAGCTGCGTCTCAAAGCGTAAACCGGAGATGTTTATACCAACGCGTTCACAGCAGTCTGGTCCTCGTGGAGATCGTCCGGTGGGTAAGGGTCTTGGGGGTGCCCGGTAAGGTCGAGGCCTCATCCATGTTTTCAGTAGATACCACGGTCATCTTTGCTGGCTGTTTGTGTTAGGGTGGCAGGATTTAGGAGTGTATAAAGGTGGATAGGAGAAGAAGCAGGTCTTAAAGGTGTAGCCCCCTCTGTTTAGTCAGTGAGGCCGGCAGCTATGCAAAGCGTCCCAATCCATCTTCACCGCCATTTTTTTCTACCAGCTCCACATCTTCTTGGGTTTTATGATTCCACCGTCTACCTGAAAGAGAATAGAATAAAACACATTAGTGAAAGGAATACTTCACCCATACGTAACAGCGTTCTATCATTATACAATCACTATTATAATAAAATGAATGAGGTTTTTCTTCCCTCAGTCTTTCCTCAGTCTTCCCTTGGCCCAGCTGTCCTGTTAATCCTAAACCTACATTTTTACTAGTTGATGTCACACAAAGTAAAATGTAAGGTTAGACAGTGAGACCATAAAACACTCTTTCTAGCCTTGTCTCAGGCTAGGATGAACCGATTTCAAAAATGTTTGCACATTTATACTACATAGGATCTCAGAGTTCAATACACCTTCATATTTCCACCGGCATAGTACAGCGCCCCTGGAGCAGTTTGGGGTTAAGTGTCTTGCTCAAGGACACAATGGTAGAGATGGTGGGCACTGTAGATGTAATAGCAGCCACCACTAGTTTTACTACAACACCCTCCTGTCCGGTGCCGGGGATCCAACCAGAGACCTCATGGTTACTGGGGAGGAACCAGAGACCTCATGGTTACTGGGAGGGAACCAGAGACCTCATGGTTACTGGGAGGAGAACCAGAGACTCATGGTTACTGGGAGGAGGAACCAGAGACCTCATGGTTACTGAGAGGAGGAACCAGAGACCTCATGGTTAATGGGAGGAACCAGATACCATCATGGTTACTGGGAGGAAACCAGAGACCTCATGGTTACTGGGAGGAGGAACCAGAGACCTCATGGTTACTGAGAGGAGGAACCAGAGACCTCAAGGTTACTGGGAGGAGGAACCAGAGACCTCATGGTTACTGGGAGGAACCAGAGACATCATGGTTACTGGGAGGAACCAGAGACCTCATGGTTACTTTGGAGAACCAGAGGTCTGGTT
>CM047526.1:20706901-20709401 GCA_026122265.1 Ammodytes dubius
GTGTGTGTGTGTGTGTGTGTGTGTGTGTGTGTGTGTGTGTGTGTGTGTGTGTGTGTGTGTGTGTGTGTGTGTGTGTGTGTGTGTGTGTGTGTGTGTGTGTGTGTGTGTGTGTGTGTGTGTGTGTGTGTGTGTGTGTGTGTGTGTGTGTGTGTGTGTGTGTGTGTGTGTGTGTGTGTGTGTGTATATAGCTGCCAGCTGCATACTGAACTGTGTACACTCGGCCACACGTTCACCTGAGGTCAACATTACACACACATAAGAGAAAATAAAAATGGCTGCCTGTTCAGTAATGCACGGGCTGCCTATATGCACACACACACACACACTGAGAAACACACACACACACACACACACACACACACATACACACACACACACACACACTGAGAAACACACACTGAGACACACACACACACACTGAAATACACACACACACACACACACACACACACATATGCACACAGATAGACACACACACTCACACACACACACACTGAGAAACACACACACACACACACACACACACACACACACACACACACACACACACACACATATGCACACAGATAGACACACACACACACACACACACACACTGAGAAACACACACACACACACACACTGAGAATCACACAGACACACACACACACACACACACACACACACACACACACACACACACACTGAGAAACACACACACACACTGAGAAACACACACATATGCACACATGGCTCTGAATTACACTGAGCGTAAATCCATATGTTTTGTTGACCGTTTGACCCCCGATTCAATATGTAGGAATATATAGATAATCTAGATTAAGACTGTCTGTGTGGGAATGGAAATGGATTAGCTTCAGGCACAAGGGAATTGATTGTGTGTGGATTTGAATCTATACAAAATATCAACAGATTTTTCTTACGCATGAAGGTTGGTTTACTAGTCATATTTTCTCATATTCAGTACGATGTAAAGTTTGAAAAAATATACTTGAAAAATATAAATGCAACAATTTAAAATGTAGCATAATATATAGATAATAAAGGGAAAAAAATATGTAAGATGTACACATCATACTATGAGAAATGTTTTAATAAATGATGACAATAATAAGGATAACACATGGATAGATAGATAGATAGATAGATAGATAGATAGATAGATAGATAGATAGATAGATAGATAGATAGATAGATAGATAGATGATGGATGGATGGATGGATGGATGGATGGATGGATGGATGGATGGATGGATGGATGGATGGATGGATGGATGGATGGATGGATGGATGGATGGATGGATGGATGGATAGATAGATAGATAGATAGATAGATAGATAGATAGATAGATAGATAGATAGATAGATAGATAGATAGATAGATAGATAGATAGACAGACAGACAGACAGACAGACAGACAGACAGACAGACTAAATTAAACATTTTAAATGTGCATATTCTCATTGAGAATTCTCTCGTGTTGACGTGTCAATTTAAAAAAATTATAAAAAGTTATTTAAACCTGCAGTGTTTAGAATTTGGGGATTTTTTGGTATGGAGAAATATGGACATATATGAGACCCTTTCTAAGGGAAAAAATAATAATAAAAAAAAAAATTCAGCTATTATGCACTAAATTAAATGTACTTATGGATATTATAATTACTTTCTACAAAATCTGCTAGGAAATAAAACACAAAATTCTGCACACTGCAGGTTTAAAAATTCAAATCAATCCGTTGTCATAACCAGCTTTCGATCTGTCACAAGGTCAGTCCTGGTTCTAACAAGGTTCCCTTTCAAAATAAAGCTCTAGTGCTCTGTGAGTTTGGGAGTGTAAATTAAGAAAGTAATCCTTCACCAATCAGTGTGTGTGTGTGTGTGTGTGTGTGTGTGTGTGTGTGTGTGTGTGTGTGTGTGTGTGTGTGTGTGTGTGTGTGTGTGTGTGTGTGTGTGTGTGTGTGTGTGTGTGTGTGTGTGTGTGTGTGTGTGTGTGTGTGTGTGTGTGTGTGTGTGTGTGTGTGTGTCCTCCGTTCAGAGGAAACCGGGGGGCCTTACTTACTGGAGCTTAGCCTAGCTTAGCTTAGCGACGAGGATCTGACTTTTGATTGGCCGAAAAACAGCAGATGGGGAAGAAAGTGCACGTCGTTAAAAAAAAAGAGTGCACGTTAAACTTTCCACTGGCGTTTGAGGAGGAGGGATTTTTTTGGGCTTGTGTGAGTGTGTGTGTGTGTGTGTGTGTGTGTGTGTGTGTGTGTGTGTGTGTGTGTGTGTGTGCTGTGTCTTCCATCTTCACTGTGTCAAAGTCTGTCATACGATACTAGAGTGGTTAGGGCGACAACAGCTTTTCCTTTGTGACGGGGTATCAGCTAACACACACACACACTGAGAGACACACACACACACACACTGAGAGACACACACACACACACACACTGAGAGACACACACACACACACACTGAGAGACACACACACACACACTGAGGGACACACACACA